>CM031237.1:408529924-409129924 GCA_018340775.1 Taxus wallichiana var. yunnanensis | reverse complement strand
GGAATTATTAAATGCTTATAATATGCCTTTATATTTTCACTCCAACAATGGCCTTCATATTTCCTAAGGCCTCTTCATATTCTTCTAACTCCTCGAGCTTTCCTTGAAGCTCATTGCATTTCCTCGACCTTTGCCTAAGAGATGATTTTATCTTGGGAGGAGCTTGTAGAAAGCTTGAGTGAGCTTGTGTTGAATGTAGGGAAGGAGTGGATTTTATATCCTTTGTGTACCCACAAAAATTATTTAAATGTCTTATCAACATTATCCTAACCAACTCGGCGAGTTGTCGAGAGTTGGTTCAAGCACCTAGTGCGAGAGGGAGAGGTAAAGCAGGTTCGAAACCCCGCGCCGACCATTTTGCATTTTTATTGAAAAACCCGCCCAAGTCCTCCATGTTGTACCATGTGCATTGACCCCTATGTCGACCATATCTGTTGCTTTCCACATGGGATCTTCCTGTCGCATGTCCCTTACTCCCGATGAGGCTAAAATATGCCTCATCAATGTGCAATGAATACTCTGATCTTGTTGCCTTTTCAATCAAGTTTGAATTCATTTCATAAATTTTGTTTGATCTAATATAATTTTAGGTTGTAATTATCCATATTTTTTTTATTGTTTTCAAATTTCTAAAAACTATATTTCCTAAAAAATGGTGTGGAAATTCAGTTTTGAAATAAGCAGGCCATACTTGGTCAGGATAAGCAAATTGTGGAGTGACCAACATCTTTTTGAGGAAGTTGGCTAAATATGGCTTAGCTTTGGAACTCTATAAATTAGTTCTGGAAGATTCCCCTTTGGTTCTGGAACTTCTCCAAAGTTTCAGAATCAATGGGATCTTCCTAATCTATCAAAATTCGATTATGGAGAAAAGAATGGGCCTTCTAAGAAAACATAGACCAACAATTTTCTAGTTCTTCACACTCCAAATATACATGTATAAGACCAACAACTATATATCCAACTAGTTTTCTCAATTTCATAGCTACTTTGGGCACTATTCGGTTTACTAGGATTTGTAGGTGTAAGGATAGTTGTTGATCACTCATTATTGTAAATGCATCTTCGGATGGAAAAGGATATATAGAGAACTGAAGGTAGATATGAAAATGTTAGTTCTATAAGACTTAATATTTTCAATAATAAGAATAGCCATCTAATTTTGAGAGCAACATATTGTGTTAACTCCTGATTCAAGGTGGAGCAAGGGCCCACTCCTCCAAGGAAAAGGATCTTTTCTTTCGTTGGTATTTTTCCTTTCAAGTAATTTGTATAATTATGTTATTTGGAAATTTTGTAGTACTTTTGATTCAATAAGTAAGTTTTGTTATGTGGAGTTATCTATTGTCCCTGCAAGTGTTGTAGTTTACATTTTTATCTCCTTAGAAAGCATTTTAAACAATATTTACAAGGTGTGTTTATTTCAGCAAAGTGTGTTCAATTCTATAAAGTGTGTTTATTTCAGTAGTGTGTTCAATTCTACAAGGCATGTTCATTTCAGCAATGTGTGTTTCCTTCAATAAGTTTCTTACAGTTTAGCTTCAATAAGGCTTTGGCCAAAAGATCTTAAAACACTATAAAACCCCGAGAGAAAAATTAAAAATAATAGTAACTACAATCAATTACTAGTTCACCTGAGACTTCACTTGTTGCATATAGCTTTAGACACACCCCTAGTTTTAATATGACATCAACCACGAGTTGATCAAATGAAGGGAATAATGAATCCCATCATTTTTGGTGTCGTTTCCGGGGATAACTAGTTGGAATTGTCCAATTAGGTGTCAACAAGAAAAACAATCACACATCTAGTAATTGAAAAATATCCCCTGGGTTATCATAAAATTTATGAGTAGACCAAGAGACTCAAAGGGTATATTTCTCCCAAAAATATCTCAACAAGAATTATCAGCATCCTCTAGTCCAACCAGGGAAGTTGAGAAATAATTAAAAGCACCATTGTCCCATGTTAGACAGGAAGTAGAACTCCCACCTTTGGACTTTTTAGATCCATCACCAGAAAGGGGTGGAAATTTTAGAAGAAGGGTTATATCACAAGATCCGTTAAGAGAAAGTTTCAATTCTCAGTATAGCATTCAACCTCCTACCCCTAACTTCTCACATCTATGAAAGAGGATAACATATTGGGTTGATTGGGAAAAAGATTTAGGATATATTATAGATATGGCTAGGGAACCAGAGAGAGAACCTGATAGGACTTTCACTTATCCAATCTAGTTGGAGGATGATAAAACACCTATGAAGAATATTTCACCTACACACTTTCCCACATTTAGAGGGATTTTATCTAAGGACCCTGACCAATTCTTGTTTGAATTTAAAGTATTGTGTCAAACCTATGACTACAAAATAGATAATCAAAAACTCAAGTTATTCCCATCTACTTTGAAAGATGTAGCAATGAGATGGTTCATGGGATTAGCATCCAATTCCATTACCTCTTAGAAACAAATGGAAATTGCCTTCTTAGACAAGTATCAGGACTACTATAGAGGGAGAAATAGGAAGGAAGATTTTTTTAGGATCAAACAAGAACAGGTTGAAAAAATGGAAGATTATTTAGATAGATTCCTTGTCATAGGTAAAAGGTGTGGATTTGTACTTGGGAAGATCTATAAAAACCATTTTTCTTAAGGGTCCGGATGGCAAAGCTAGGGAAGCCCTTAATTTAATGGGAGGTGGAGACATCAATCAATTGGGAATGGATGAGATTAAATACATCTATAGAAATTATTCAAGAATGAGGGAGGACCCAAGAAAGGAAAAACTATGAAAGATAGGAGCCCAGACATGAACAAACTTATGGATGAATTAGCAAAATTCAAAATAGATATCCCAGTTCAATTAACTTCTACCATGGATGGATTGCAAGCCAAATCAAATGTTAATATTGAACCGTAAGCTATGTATTGTACTAGATGTAGAAATAAGCATGCAATAAGAGATTTTCCTTTGGATAAAAATAAATATGTCTCCTTTGTGAATCTAGGGAACATCAAGTTAATGATTGTTCTCTTCTTCCATTCATAAAAAATCAGCTTAAACAAACCAGCACTTCATCCAGTGTAGAAGAAGTAAAATTTGTCCAAAGACAAGCTACACAGAGCCAGGGGCAGTTCATACCAATATCTAATCCTAATCCTTGGATGATTCCATGGGTAGGTCAGACGGTACCACAAAATTGGGTACAACCCCCTTGGGATCCTCAACCAACATGGAATCCCCGAGATTTGGCAGACAAGCTTGGTATGCTCAAGGACACCAATAACCCTATAATGGTCAAGGTAACCCTTATGCTTGGTCACAACCTGGGTGGAACCCCAATAACTATGCCTAAGGGAGGACATATCCCAACCAACAACAACAAGCCATTATGGGTTCCCTAACACAAGGTTCATAAACTAGAAATGTGTTTCAAACAAATACACCAACATAACCAAGTGGTTAATCCCAAATACAAACAAACAACCCACATCATGGAGCAGAGAAAGAAAAACCGGTTGATCTTAACGTCATAGAATGTAAAGATATTCAAAATAGATATGGAAAAATAATTAATAGTCCACCTGTTATAATTACTGAGATGTTAGATGAAATTGAAACACCTAGTTTAGTCCTCCCTAAAGTTGATGAAAAAGAAAAAGATAAATAACCAGATAAAAATTCTTCATAAACCCCTTTTCCATAAATAATTAAAGAAGTTATTGAGACCAAGGAATCGAACTGGTGCAGGAGTTAAGGAAATTAAATATTGAAATACCATTATTACAAGAAATCAAGGACATTCCTGAATTAAACAAATTAATCAAAATGTTATGCTTGAAAATACCTAGAAGGAAGAAGCAGTACCCTAGGACTATTAAGATAGATGGGAAACTTGTTGATTTATTAGCAGGTAAACTCTTACTTCCCAAATATGGGGATCCTGGAAGCCTTTTTATTTCTATTACTATAGGAAACAAACATATACATAATGTTTTGGTTGATTTGGGAGTAACTATAAATGTTATGACATTAGACACTTTGAAAACATTACCATTGACAGGTATACAACCTACTAGCACCATATTGCAGATGGCAGATCAGTCAGTAGCTAAACTAGAAGGGATCATTGAAGATGTGGCAGTTATGGTGGAGTCATGGGAGTATCCAATGGAATCCCTTCTATTACGGCTAAAAGGTTAAAAATTAGTTATCCCATCATTTTGGGTAGACCATGGTTAGCTACAATTATTGCCTTAATTGATTGCAGATCAGGTGATATGACCATCTCTAATGGTAAGAGTTCTAAACAAATTTCCCTATATCCTTCTGCAAGACCTTTCATTGATAATCAGGAACAATTATGGGTTGATGATCCTGATACTAATAAACAAAACTTGTCTTCTTTGGCTATGATAACATTGTATGATCATGTAAGGGAGGTGGAGAATAGTATTAATCACCCATTGAATGGTCACCAATTGTCTTTGGAATAATCAAAGATAGTTCCAAAACCTTCAGATTTATCTCCGGAACATTCATATTCATCTCTAGAACCATCGCAATCCGATGTAGATGTAAATAATTTTTCTCCAGAGGAACGTGAATTCTCTTCGAAAGGGGAGGAAATAACTATGGAATTAGTAGCATTAGTCTCAGAGATCTTAGGAAACATTAATGAATCTTGGGAAAATGTCGTAATGAGGAGCTTGACCAACATCAAGATAAGTTTCATAGATTTTCTTACTATCCTTTATCTAGTATTATTCCTCAAGGAGACTTTAGAGACATTACTGCATATCATATGTTGTTACCTCATTCATGTCCACTAAACACTCTAATGGATCCTTTTCAAAAAAATCAATTTAGTACACTCTGGAACCAAACAAATTGAGATTCAACCAGGAAGGATTTTAAACATTAACAGCTTGGTTGGAAAATGATCAAGAAGCTAAATTATTTGATGTTTTGAAGTTTCATACTAGAGAATTTTCTTGGGACTATAAAGACATGAAAGGAATCCATCCAAGTATTTGTACCCATCACATTTATACTGAAAATGTTAAACCAGTTAGACAACCTCAGAGAAGGATCAATCCAGCCTTAAGGGACATAGTTAAGTAGGAAATTGAAAAGCTATTACAAGTAGGCTTTATCTACCCCATCTCGGATAGTCAGTGGGTGTCTCCTCTTGTAATTATTCCTAAAAAGAATGGAAAATGGAGAATTTTTGTTGATTATAGGGAATTAAACAAAGATACACTTAGAGATTATTTTCCCTTACCATTCATAGATCAAGTTCTAGACAACCTCTCAGGAAAACAATATTTTTCCTTCCTTGATGGCTTTAGTGGATATAACCAAATTAGGGTGGTTGCTGAGGACCAAGATAAAACTACCTTTACTTGTCTATGGGGTACCTTTTCCTATAGGGTACTGCCATTTGGACTATGTAATGCTCCAACAACCTTCCAAAGGGTTGTACTAGCAATTTTGAAGATCTAACTAATGATTATGTAGAGGTATACATGGACAATTTTACTGTGCATGGAGACACATTTGATGATGCCTTGAAAAATTTGGATAGAGTGTTAACAAGGTGTGAGCAACACCATTTGTCTCTTAGCCATGAGAAATGTTTGATGATGGTTGATGAGGGGATTGTACTAGGACACCATATTTCAAAAAGAGGAATTCAAGTTGACTAAGACAAAATAAATATTATTTCAAACTTGTGTGTTCCTCAAAACCCCAAAAATATCAAGTCATTCTTAGGACATGTTGGGTACTATAGGAGTTTTATCAAAGATTTTAGTAAAATTTATACCCCATGTTTTGTTTTCTTACCAAGGATAGTGAATTTCTCTAGGATGAAAAATGTCAACATGCTTTTGAAGAGATTAAGGAAAAACTAATCATTGCCTCAATATTAAGAGGACCTAATTGGGAGGAACCTTTTCACATCCAAATAGACGCTTCAAATAACTCAATTGGTGCAGTTTTGGGACAAAAAGATGAAGAGGGAAAATGTATGCTATCTATTACCTTAGTAAAAATATTACTCCCACTAAAAGAAATTACACCACCACTAATTTTTTTCTATGATCTATTCAATTAACAAGTTCATACATTATATTACAGGGTAAAAAATATTTGTACATACAGATCATGCAACAATTAGATACTTGATGAATAAACCAGTGGTTGGAGGTAGGATAATCAGATGGTTATTACTTTTACAAGAATTTGATATTACTATTGTGGATAATCCAGGAAAATATAATGTGGTAGCCAATTTCTTGTCAAGGTTAACCACTATAGGGGAACAAGATCCAATTAAGGATAACTTTCCAAATGAACAATTATTTGCTATTTCAGTTGATACACCATGGTTTGTTGACATGGAAAATTATCTTGCAATAGGGAATTTTCCTCCTTTTACTAAGAAAAAATTGAAAAGATTAATCAAAATTGGTTCATAATTTAAATGGTTAAATGAAATGTTATTTAAATGTGGCCCTAATTTGGTTTCACGTAGGTGTGTTAGAGAGGATGAAATTTTTGACATACTCGAGCATTTCATGATGAACTAGGTGGAGGAAACTTTTCATCGATAAGGAAATCCCACAAAATACATGGACTAGGTTATTATTGGCCATCTCTGTTGTTGTCATGCAAATGTGAAATAGGGAAATTGGAAGTTTCCAAGCATGAAAATTTTACCCCTGTGCCAAAATTTTCATGTTTTATCATTCTTAGGAACCCCAAGTCAAATTCTTGATCCCGATCACCCCCTATTTGATGTAAAATTAGTCCCCTAGGTGATTTAGGAAAATTTATTCATTCCCCTAAGAGGCTTTAGGGAGTTCTGAAAATATGTTATCTTCTGGCAATATTGGGAAGGGCTATCGTTGGCCTTCCCAAGACTAGATCAACCCCATGGAGTGGAACAGAAGGGAAAAATTAAACATGGAGGTGAATTTAATACCTTATAACATCATGGAAATTATTTTGGAAGGTTTGGATAAGTTTTGAAATACTTAGAGTAGTCTGAGTAAAACCAAGGTTTACAAGCCTAGGCAGTACACAAGCCTAAAACAACTATTGGGCTTTAGAAGAAGATTTAGGGAGCTCCAGGATAGAGGAAGAAGTAAAATAAAACATAGCTGGAAAGAGGATTCCAAGACCTACATGATGGTGAAATCATATTTTTCACAACACGTTGGTGTATAGGATTTGCAGGTAGTTTTTATCAGGCACAAGTAGAGTCTCAAATAAAAAATCCAATTTTTAGGGATCATATACTCCAACCATTGGATTCCAAATTCCATTTAACGTCAGGATCATATAAAATTTCAAAAATGAAATTCCACTAGAGCTCAAGTTATCATCGTTCCAAGTTACCCTCTCAAAGGCAGTTCAGGACTTAGTCATTTTTCGGGAGGACACGTGTTAGCACCAGGAGCCTGGTAGGATTTCATGTCCCTAACGTCCTTGAGGTCAGGTACACCAACCCTTGAAAAATTTTCCCATCCCCCATGTGACCTCTAGGACCTTCATGTGACCTCCGGACTTGTGATTCAACCCCAAGTGCATTTTTGGAGCATCCATTCCCTATTGTTAGATCAAGCGCCACGTGTCAGCTCTAGGACCACCGTGGAATTTTATTTCCCTCACTTACCCGAGGTCGGGAACATAAAATATGGAAAAATGTGCCTAGACCCAATGGGGAGTCTTTTGGTCACCCACGTGACCAACTTTCAGCCCCTAGGTGCATTTTTCAAGCATTCATTCCCCTGTTGTCGGATCAAATGACACATGTCGGATCTATGACCAGCATGGAAACTAATTTCCCTCATGTCCCTGAGGTCATGGACACCAAACATGGAAAAAGGCACCTAACCCTTTAGGAGAGTGTTTTGGTCACCCATATGACTAGTTTCAGCCCCTTGGTGCTTTAAAGCTGATTTTAGAGCACTCATTCCCTGCTATTGGATCGCCGCCATGTGTCACCATCTTGCTCATTTTGGAAATTGATGTCCCTCACATCCCTAAGGTTAGGGGCATCAGGGACAAAAAAATGCACCAAACTCCAACTCAAAAAATTGAATTTTTTTCTAATTGTTGATTGCTTCTTACTTCTTCTAACATCCGTGTGCACAGACATCTCCATATCCTCCTTTGTAACTCCTCACCATAGTTATTCCATTATTGACACTCAAACTAGACCTGTCATAGAGGTACTTCCCTTCACTCCATGAAATCACACAGCCCTAGAAGGAAAATTGGAGCAAACACAGAAGGAGAAGCACAGAAAGAAGAAGGAGAAAATAGAGAAAACTCCATGGCCATGAAACGAGAAGTTGAAGAAATATCCCAAATGGATGTGTGAAACAACAAGTTATATTTTTTGTTCATTCCTATACCCAAGGCCATAAATAATACACCTTCAAACTCTCCTCTCATGCAACAAAGCATCCACAACGAAGAAATCCCACTTCTGGCTCAACGAAGAAAAATTCCAATTTCACGTCAAACTATTGGGTGAAACGAAGTAGAATTGCACGTGAAGCATCAAAATAAGAAACCTATAGTAATGTAAGTTATTGCATCAAAAAATAGCGAGTAGAAAACCAGACCTATAATTTGGAGGTCCATTAATGGCCGCCACATCTAGAAGCACCTTTGTCATCAGTCCGAAATTTAAAAGTTTAAAATCTCCTGGAGTATTAAGCGGGTGGGCCCAAAATTTGAGAGGGGTGATATTGGGAAAAAAACCATATCAAAAAAAAAAATTTCCATGAAAATCCAAATCACAAAAGCCAACTTTCTAAATATAACAGGTCTACTACATAGGAACTACTATTTTTGGAAAGTCATCGTGAAGAACTGCTGAAGGAGGTGAAGACATTGGAGGTGCACTATAACTGAGAATTCACCGGAATGGACATTTTTGACACTTACTAAAAATAGTAAGTGGTCCCACGACACTTGCTAAAAATAGAAAGTCACACTCAAAGAGTAGTTTTGGCACAATGGGACATACAAGGATAATCATTTAGGGGGACATCATTGTTTAGGATCATTCTAGTCATTTTTCACAAGGAATTCAAGATCCATCTTAGTTCATTCAACTTGGTGAGTGTTCATGAGATAATTGGAAGGAGTTTCACAGTGTGCAAGGAGTTTAAAGATTCAGATTTTCATTATATTTGGCACTCTCCATCGACACGGATCAACGAAATTCATCAAGAAACATCTCCTCCTTTCTCTCTTCCCTCTCCCTCAACTTTATCTCCTTCAAATGTTCTAATTCTTCATTGGGGTTTGAAATTTTTGATATGCCTTCAAGTCACTTAAAAGTGACTTTAGAAACATAATGTAAATTAAGTCGCCTTGATTTTATAAAAGGGGCTTGAATATTTTGTAGGAATATGACTAGTCTAAAGTTAGAATTAAGGCATATGGAGGGTCATGAGGAAGATGATAAGTCACCTCTCATTCTATAAATTTTAATGTCATTCACATTTGAAAGGGTTGGTGATTGATCTTGTAAACTCAAGAGTACATTGTACCTAGAGAAAGTGAAGGAGATAGCCATTTTCTTCTACTTTCCTCCACCCTCAAATTTCTTCCATTCTCACACTATGTACAACTTCTATTTAAGCATCAATATAATACGAAGGATTTTGTAGCCTTTTTGAAGAGGATATTTTATAAACTATTAGTTTGTAATATTATCTCATCTTGTTTCCATTTGTAGGGTTGTTTCTTCTCATAAATGCATGTGTTGAATTTTCTAACTAGTGTGTGCAAAAATATGATTTTCTACTACAAACATTAGTTCTCCTACTCTCTTTCTCACTCCCTTTCCCACTTTTAGACAAAGTCTCCCTAGTAATATATTTCTAGCTTTTCCACATGATCAATGGAGTTCCCCTATTGGATCCCCGGTCGAAAGGCCAAAAATAAATCCACATTGTCTTACGCAGCACATACTATAAGATTGCACCGGTTAAGTAGAGGGACTTAGATTCCCAGAGCATTGGCAAAGGAATCCACAAGTTTTTCCACCCAAAAAAATTTCTTGCCAACAATTTTTGGTGCCCACCATGGGGCATATTTAGTAGCATCTGCACCCAATATATGACCGCAAGGTCTGAAAATTCAAAAAAATCAAATATTAAAAAAAAAAAAAGAGTTCGTGAAAGCCCGTTTCGAAAGATGCACTTCGCTAACTTATCCACATGACTTTTCACATTCCAAAGTGTCCTTTCATGTTCCCACTACAAAATTTTCCAAAATCGGCTAAAGGAAGATACACTAGGTTGAGCAGTCGAGAGGTGTTGTTGATTCTAATTTGAGGCTTTGCAAAATCAGCAAGAACGAATTAGAGATAATCCATACTTCTTCTCTCAAGCCTCCTCTCCATCCATCTCTTCAAACAATTCACCTGAAAATCCTGTCAAGACTCTGTTGATACTCCCCCTTCAAATTCTCCCATTTTTCAACCACCATTGGTCATTGAGTTCCCAGAAGAAGAAGAATTTGTAGAAGCAAGAGAAGAAATAGAAACGAAAATGGAAGATGAAGAAGAAATACCTCAACCCATTGTTCCATGGGGAAGGAATACATGCTCACTTTCTCTTGAACCTCCTCTTCATGATCTACCAACAAGTTCCCATAAGAACTTGCCAAAGTTCAAAGGTGACAAAACAAAACATCTGAAGAACACATCATTGCCTTCACGACATCATGTGGAATTCTTGGTGTCAAATATGAATATGTTACTGTAAGATTGTTCGTAGAGTCCCTCCAAGAAAAATCAGCGGAATGGTTCCACCTCCTACCTACCTGGTCCATCACGGGTTGGAATGACATCAAGGATGCTTTTGAAGAGAGATTCAAATAAATCCGAAGAGTGGTAGGACCTCCAGTGCAGTTGGCTCAAATAGAGAAAGGAGAAAATGAAACCATGAGAGAATTCGTGGCTCATTTCAAATGATTTCTTCACAAGACACCTAAAGAGGATTCACCATCTCAAAAAAATGTCAAGATATTCTTCAACAATGCTCAACCATCAGAAGTAGTATTTTTTTGTGAATATCCCAACCAAGGAACATTGTAGAAGCACAAAGGATGTCCATTAAACTTGATGACAATCTCATCCTCTTTGGAAAGATCAAGAATCCATCAAAGGGTAAGACCCAACATCTTAGAGATGAGAGAACCAATCCATCACTGTAAAAGTTGGAAAATGAGATGGCATATTTGAAGAGGGAATTATTTGAATGAGTATCTTCTCAAAGAAGCAACACAAATCAAATTTCAAGAGCACCCCAAAGGCTTGCCTTGGAGGCCCCACTCATGAACGTAAATTGCAGATTTCAAGAAAGTGAAGAAGATCTTGAACAAGAAAGTGAAGGTGGAAACTTCCTAGAGATTGATGAACTTGAGAATGATAGAAAAATCATATTTTGTGAGTATTTCAAAGGTGATGAAGAAGATGAAGAAGATGCACTGGTTTCTCATGTGTAGTATTCACTCATTCTCAGTCTAAGAAAAGAGCATCTCCCTCCACTATTGCAAAATAAAATAAGGTTGATGATCCTCTTGTGGTGACTCTGCAAAACAAAATAATCAGTTAAGGATCCCCACTTCCATCTTCCATGAAGTCTGCATTGTTGGAGCCTGACCCTGTAGCAAGTAAGAAGATGCTCGTAATCCCAAGTAAGTCTTTCGATGTCTCTTCCAAGTCTAAATATAAATCTGCTCCTATAAAATATAGTACTTTGAAAGATCCTAGTGTACCTTAAAAATAACCTCTATTCCCCAAAAATCTACTCCTACTTCTAAACCTATCCTAAATCCAAAAGCAGTCCCTTCACCACCCCCTTGTCCACATTTTCTCCCTTTGACTTCATAGAATATGCAAACAAAGCCAAAGTGCAGATTACTGAAACTAAATATTTGTGGACTCATCCTGAACAATTTGAGAGGTTCATCCGATATATTAGGAGTGGTAGTCTAACACCCAATGCTATAACTTCTAGTTCCCAAGGCATGCTACGTAACTCACCTGCAGCGCCCTCACAGAACATGCTTTCTCTGAGTGCATCAAAGACTAATAAATTTAAACCTTTCTACATATCCCTTCTTGTTGGAGAATATGTACTAAACAATTGCATAATAGATTATGGTGCCTCAGACAACGTGATGCCTTTGAAGGTCGCAAAGGCTCTCAAACTTACCATGACTCCACCTAGTAGCTCTTGTTACTCTTTGGAGTCAAAAGAGGTCTCACTTGTAGGGAATGTCAAAGATGCACAGGTGGTTCTCACTAGATTTCCAGACAAGAAAGTTTCAACGATGATTTTGGTAGTAGACGTCCCAACCTCATTCAGAATGTTGTTGAGTAGAAATTTATGTCGAGACTTGGGAGGGAAAATTTAGATGAATTAGTCTTATGAAACCATACCAGTGAAGGGAGACATGAATAAGTTTCTTCCGAGAAGAAGATGAGGTACAGTGCGAAATTATGGAATCCCGAAGCTAACATCTGTATCAAGGTAGCAGTAGTAGATGAATCACTTTTTAGTAAGCGAGGAAGAAGGGGATATCCCAATCTTGATAGGTCTAGAAATTCCTTCCCAGAGATATTTGGACTTTGAAGAAGCATTGAGGAGATTCAAGTTACAAGAGGGCACCCCAAATTTCTAGATGATGTAGACCATGAGGAAGAGGAGATGGTTCTTAATGATTTTCAAGAAGAAAAATAAGCTTATATGATTTTCCAAGATGAGGAGTTATTCTCATTCCCATTTGGGGATGAAGATGATCTCAGTCAAGCCATCTATGGAGAGAAAAAATCATCTTTTGATGATCCCATGAAAGGTTTGAAATAAATTCTATACAGAAATGCTTAGAGCCACGAGAAGAAAGCGAAGATCCCGAACTCGGTCTCGAGCTCCTGATGCAAGCCAAAAATTTGAAAGACAATTGTGAAGCTGATTTGGAAGCCTTAACCAATGTGAAGGTTGGCCATATTGAGATAAGGAAAGATGAAAAATATGATGTCACTCTTGAGCTAATGATTGATGGATGCAATAATGAAATGGAGATATTTTATTTTCCATTTGAAGATGAAGACTCTTTCCATGATGAAGAAATTGAAGCAAGGAGTTTTGAGATCTCTAAAAATAAATATTTTTTGATGAAGGATTAGAAGAGTGCAAGTAATTCCCTGAGATGATGAGGTAATCCCTCTAGATATTTTCCTTGAGATGCAAAATAAATATTCTTCAAAGGTGTATAAAGAGGAGCTGCAAGAAATGATGAATCATAACTCCATGCAAGAAATCTTGGATGTAGTAGAAGTTTTGGAAGACCCTGAGTTGATTCTTGATCTCTTCACTCATGCCATGGACATACAAGACAAGTATGAGGTCGCATCCAATCCTTTCACAAGACTCAAGAACTTCATAGTGGAGTAAAGGAAAATGATAAGTCTGAGGTTTCTCATGGAAAAGAGGTCAATGAGCATAGACCTAGAAAGAAAATAATCCATAATGTTCAAGAAATTTGAACAAAAAGTAGCCCTAGGGAAGTGATAGCGTGCTCAACGAAGAATCATCTATGTGGATAAATGTGGAATGCAACTGGCACTATGAAACCAATTTCAAAGAGGATGAAGGCAATGGAATTTCCAAGCAAGGACCTGAGCATCAAGAAGCTCACATGGACTCACTCCTACAAAGTACACAAACAATTTTGAAAGCACATGGCTTTCATAAATAGCTGAGGAGGGAGGGTACTTTCTGAAACCCGTATATGGATTTGTAGAACATCATCATTCGGTGTTGCCTCTTCAGGGGTAAATTTTGAGAAATGAAAAGTGCTTTAGTGAAAGTGGGTTGTCCCCGCCTTGTACCATAGGTGATTTTTAGGTATGTTTCCCCTTTTGTTGTGTGTTTCCTTTCCATCAATTTTTGTATGTGTGTGTGTGTTTCCTTCTTCCATTCTTTCTTTCTAGAATTTGTACATGAATCTATAAGGCCCAATGGATAAGGCACTGGTCAATGAATTATATGGTCTAGGAATGAGATTCTTGATTCCCATGTCATGTCTTCACTGTAATCAGTCCATTCCATGTCATCAAGCTAGAGCCACTTGTCGTTTAGATGTGCAATGGGGAACTTGGAAGTTTCCAAGCATGACAACTATGCCCCTGTGCCAAATTTTTCATGTTTTATCATTCCTAGGCACCCCAGGTCAAATTTGTAAGTCTGGTCACCCCCTATTTGATGTCAAATCGTTCCCCTATGTGATTTAGGAAAATTTATTCATTCCCTGCAAGTGATTTAAGGGAGTTATGGAAAGATGTTATCTTCTAAAGCAGATTGGGAAGGGAAATCGTTGGCCTTCCTAGGACTAGATCATTGTGGAAATTGATGTCCCTCATGTCCCTAAGGTCAAAGACATCATGGAATTATTTTTTTACCAAATCCAACTCAAAAATTTGAATTTTTTTCTAACTATTGGTTGCTTCTTGTTGTTTCTCACTACTTCTTGTTGCTTCTAACATCTGTGTGCACAGACATCTCCATCTCCTCCTCTGTAACTCCTCACCATCATTCCTCCATTGCTAAAACTCAAACCATATCTTCCATAGAGGTAATTCCATTCACTCCATGAAATAATGCAGAACTAGAAGGAAAATTGGAGCAAACACAGAAGGAGAAGCATAGAAAGAAGAAGGAGAAAACAGAGAAAACTCCATGGCCATGAAACAAGAAGTTGAAGAAATCTCCCAAATAGATGTGTGAAACAACAAGTTATATTTTTCTATTCATTCCTCTACCCAAGGCCATCAAGAATACACCTTCAAACTCTCCTCTTGTGCAATAGAGCATCCACAATGAAGAAATCCCACTTCTAGCTCAACGAAGAAATAATCCAATTTCCGTCAAATCGTTGGGTAAAAAAAAGTAGAGTTTCACAAGAAGCATCGGAAGAAAAAACCTATCACAATGAAATTTATTTCATTGCAAATGGAGGAAAAAACTAGACCTGCAATTTTGAGGTCCATTAATGGATGTCGTGTCCAGAAGCACTATCGATCCGAAATTTGAAAGTTTAAAATCTCCTAGACTATTAAGCAGGCGGGCCCAAAATTTTAGAAGGGTGATATTGGGAAAAACCCATATCAAAAAACTTCATTCCATGATAATCCGAATCCCATAAGCCAACTTTTTAAAAATAGCAGTTCTACTACATAGAAGGCTATTTCGGGAAAGACATCGACAGAAGAACCTGCGAAGGAGGAAAAGACATTAGAGGTGCACTATAGCTGAGAATTCACTGGAATGGACATTTTTGACAATTACTAAAAATAGTAAATGTTCCACGAACACCTGCTAAAAATAGAAATTCACACTCAAAGAGCATTTTTGGCACAATGGGACGTACAAGGATAATCATTCAGGGGGACATCATTTTTCAGATCATTCTAGTCATTTTTCATAGGGAATTTGAGATCCATCTTAGTTCATTCAACTTGGTGAGCGTTTATGAGCTAATTGGAAGGAGTTTCATAGTGTGCAAGGAGTTCAAAGATTCAGAGTTTCACTGTATTTGGCATTCTCCATCGACGCGAGATAACCGGACTTCATCGGGAAACATCTCCTCCTCCTTTATCTCTTCCCTCTCCCCAAATTTCTCTCCATTCAAATGTTCTAATTCTTCATTGGGGTTAGTATTTTTGATATGACTTTAAGTCACTTAAAAGTGACTTTAAAAATAATGTAAATTAAGTCGCCTTGATTTTATAAAAGGGACTTATATTTTGAAGGAATATGAATAGTCTAAAGTTATAATTAAGGAATATGGAGGGTCATTAGGAAGACGATAAGTCACCTCTCATTCTATAAATTGTAACTCCATTCCCATTTCGAATGTTGGTGATTGATCTTGTAAACTCAAGAGTACATTGTACCTAGAGAAAGTAAATGAGAAAGCAATTTTCTTTTACTTTCCTCCACTCTCAAGTTTCTTCCATTCCCATATTATGTACAACTTCTATTTAAGAATCAATACAAGAAGAAAGATTTTGTAGCTTTTTTTTATGAGGATATTTTAGAAACTTTGAGTTCACAATCTTATCTCATCTTGTTGCCATTTGCAGGGTTGTTTCTTCTCATAAATGCATGTGTTGAAGTTCCTAACTAGTGTGTGCGGGAATATGATTTTCTACTGCAACATTAGTTCTCCTACCTCTTTTCTCACCTCGTTTCCCACTTTAGAGACAATGTATCCTCTAGCAAGAGATTTCCAGCTTTATCGTAGAGTCGGTGGAGTGCCCCTGTTGGATCCCGGTCGAAAGGCCACCACAGAAATCCACATTTTCTCGTGCATGCACATATAACACTGCACCGGTTAAGTAGAGGGACTTAGATTCCTAGAGCATTGGAAATAAATCCACAAGTTTTTCCACCCAAAAAAATTCTCACCAAAATTTGTATAAAGATGTGAAGAAATACATCAAGCAAAGCGGTGTGATCCCTCTCAAAGGATGGGACAACCAACTTTTCCTAGTGAAATTCCTCTGCAACCTCAAGTGGTGATTGAACCATTTGAAAGGTGGGGGCTAGATTTCATTGGTCCTTTCATTCCTCCTTCACAGGGAAAGGAACACATTCTTATATGTACTGAATATGTAACAAAGTGGGAAGAGGTGCAGGCTTTAACAAATGCTAATGAAGATGCAATTGCTGATTTCCTTTGGCACAAAATCATGATGAAGTTTGGTACACCAAGAAGTATAGTTTCAGATCAAGGCCCATAGTTCATGTCTAACATGATCCAAGTCTTTACAATTTACTATCAGATCAATCATAGGAAGTCATATCCTTATCACCCATAATCCAATGGACAAGTAGAAGTGAAAAATAGGGAATTGGAAAACATTCTCACCAAAATAGTTGAAGCAAGTAGAAGAGATTAGTTGAAAAAAGCTACCTAAGAAATTTATGGAATTATAACACAACTTAGAAGACTAAAATAGGTTTCTCACCATATGAGTTAAAGAGACCTTATTACCCATTGAATTTGAACTACAAACATTAAGGACAACAACTAAATTGGGTATTGAATTGGATACAACACAAAAGGAAATAATTCTACAAATCAATGAATTAGATGAGCTGAGACTGGAAGCACTTCAACAAACAAAGATAATCCAAGATCAAAGGAAGTAGTGGCATGATACACATATCAAGGAAAGGCAATTCAAGATAGGAGATTGGGCATTACTATTTGATTCCAAGTACCAACAATTCAAAGGAAAGTTGAGGACCAGGTGGCTAGGACCTTATCAAATTGAGAAGATATATGATAATGGCTTTGTTTAGCTACTTCCCATTGATGGCAACAAAAGGGAACTTTTGGTCAATGGACATAGGCTAAAACTCTATAGGAAGCCTCCTACCAGGGATGAATTCCTTAAGCAAATTGAAGCAGACAAGGAATTTGATCATATGGAAGAACCTAGTTCTTCCAAAATGATCAAATAAGTAGATACAAGGATATAAATAAAGGGAAGGGAATGAAAACCAATAAATGGCATTCTCTTCCCCAAAAAAAAGAAAAAGTGAAATGAAAAAATTCTCTCAAAAGGCCAATTGAAAACTAGAAATGGCGGTTGGTCTCATCAATAATTGGCTAATTCAAATAAAAGAAACTTCTTTGGAATTCCAACTATCTTTTCTAACCATTTTTTCACTTTTTAGGGATGACGAGTCAGCAAGGCGGCTAGATTACGTCGAAGAAGGATGGTAATTATGTCTTGATCTTATTAAAGGTTAAATTAAAAGTTTGCATGTGTGATTAGATTTGGTTTAAATCAACGGCATAATGAGTTATTAATTGCACATCATGATTATAAAGAAAGGGAAAACAATCATGTTGGTGATGCTAGTTAAAATAAATGAAGGTGGAGGCATATTAATGATAAATTTTCATTCAGGCGGAATCAAAAGAAACAAAAATTGAAATAGTTGCAGAGAAACTCAAGAAGGTGACAGTAAAGGCATACTTGGAGTTTTGCAGCTAAGTTTGGTGGTTCCACAGTTATCTCCTAGCATAGTGAGGGTTTGAAAAAGGGGAAAATAATTCGAATTGTCTTCTTGGCCATGGGTATCAAGAAGAAATCAGAACTAGAAGATGACACACAACTCCTTGCAGATAGTGAAGTTACAACCATTTTTGAGCGGGTAGGTTGGCTAGATTTTTGAAGAAATTATCCAAATACAACGATGAGCTAGTAAGATAATTTGTTGTGAATTTAGAACAACTTAGAACTAAGGTTAAGGGCATCATAGTTCCCTTTATTGTGAAAATAATAAGCAATGTATCTAGTGTATCAATTGTGAATGTACCAAACCCTGTAAGGGGAACTCTGAAAGAATTGGTAGATACCTTAAGGAAAGAAGGTGAACCTGAACCCCAATACATTTATACCACAAATAAGTTCATAAAAGGGGTCAAAATAGCTAGCCTACCTGCTCGACAGAGTAACATTCTAGGTAATAAAATACCTAACATGTGATGGCCAATATGGGACTGTCGGAAGGGAAGTCCTTAAAATATTGATATATCTTAGGTATGGGGCAAAAAAGCAAGATTATATGGTAAACCTTCCTGGTTTCCTCTTCAATTCCATCCATACCATGACTCGGAGATATTCTTGGAAAGTAGGAACAATTAGGCACCATGGGTTAATTCATTTGGTTTGTCAACATCATTTTCTTTCTAAGAAAAATGGGGAAGAAGCATGGGAGAAATTCCTCCACAAATTCAAAAAAACTCGATATTATCAGAAGGGGAACACCAACCCCTTTTACTCCTCAAAGTAGCTTCAAAATTAATCCCTCTCGATGATAAGAACGAAGAAATAAGTGGGGTTAAAATACCAAAAAGGAGGAATTCTAAGAGGATAATCCAGAAGAACCAATACCTATTGTTGATAGTGATAGTTCACCTAGGATGGAATTTGAAATAAAAATCAAAATAAGTTTAAGAAAAATCCTACTTTAGAATATGTTGAAACTCCTAGGAGGAAAATAATTCATAAAAAACCTAGGGAAACTCAGCCAGAAAAGATTGAAGTTCAAGAGAATTTGGAGAAGGAAGTTCTTTGATATTCTTGGTAGCATGTCAAGTCCTCCTCCTCTACAAGGTCAAACTAAGGAGTTGGAGAAAGAAGGTGAAATATTGGAAAGGAAATATTTTTAGGAAACATGTGACTTGGTAGTACCATCAAATGAAGATGAACAATTGGCATCTTGGAGATTAAAAGGAAAATTCCCCTTGGTGGAGGAACAATGCTCATCCCTTGAGGAACCTCCAAAAGAAGAAAAATAGTAGTTGAGGTAGGATTTGTTATTTTCTAGAGAAAAAGTTATAATTAGGGGAAAAGATGAGGAATTGAACTTCCTCAAACATAAAGTGGAGCACAGAGAAATGCTTATAGAACAATTGAAAACTCAGCTAGCAGGAAAGAATGAAGAATTGGTATTGGTAAAACAACAAATTGTTGAAAAATAAAAATAATTACAATTGGCTACTGAACAAAGCACTAGCAAAGATACTATGACAAAAGTAGATTCAGTGAATCAAATGGTACAAACAGAGTTGTCCTACCTACCACTCAAACAATTATGGGATGATACCTATAGGAAGTTGAATGATTTAAAAGTATCAAATCAAGAGCTAAAGAGCCAAATGGAAGAAGAGAAAAAGGTAAGGGAAGAATGGGAAGAAAATTTCTATAAGAGTGAGGAAGAAACATTTAAATGTTTGGCAAGAATACAGATGGTCTGTATGATGAGTGAAAAATTACTAGCATGTAGAAGGCCTTCGCCTACATACAATGTCTTCTTAGAAGAACAGTTCATCCATTGGTAGCTACTAAGGATTTCATGTGGCCTTCCACATGAATTGAAGGACAAAGCAGAATTCATGGCTGCATATTCTTTATCCACTCCAGAGAAGAAAAATATTCTTTGTGAATTTTATCTTTGTAATTTCATGTTAGAAAAGAACACAGGATTTATGATTAATTTATATGTGGGGAAATCCAACTTAAGGAATTTGTTTCTATGCTCCAGAATCAGATAGCCTGGAAGGAAAGGAATACTGAACACTTGAAAAAGGCTAGTTCATTTGGTCTATGTATGAGAGCTCAGTACAAGTATGGAAAACCACTTGCATTTGTTATAGATTTCAGGGCTCATGCCTTTAACCCCGAATTAAGGAACATTACATTACTAGCCTGTAGAGGGATATTGCTGCATTCACCTCATATGAAGAGGAATATTTTGAGGAAGTTTATGATGCATGAAAAATAAGATGGGAATCCTTCTTTGTGCCATTGAAAAGAAGGGAAGTTATCTCTCCCACAAATCTGATATGGATCCTGGAAAGGGCCAAAAATTTATGTACAGTCATTCCTCAAATTTGTGAGGAACATAGAGGTATGTGGATAGGTATGAGAACAAGGCCTCCTCTCCTTCTTACACCCATGTCTCCATGGTAGAATTGGGAACCTCAAGAATCCACTCTTTTTGAGAATTGACAGAAAAAGATGTAGGAAGGATTGGGATAAAAAGCAGTTCTAATAATAAGACCTAACAAATTCAATTTCAACCATTTGATCTTAGTAGTGAGTTGGAGTCCGAGCTCATGATCCCATTTTTGGAAAGTGAATTTTATAAGAGGACTTACAAATAATAAGTAAGTTTCGGGGGAGATGATGAGACTAAAATATGCCTCATCAATGTGCAATGAATACTCTCATCTTGTTTCCTTTTTAATCAAGCTGCATTTCATAACTTTGTTTGATCTAATATAAGTTTAGGATGTAATTTTCCATCTTTTTTTATTTAGTTAAAATTTCTAAAAAATCTATAATTCCTCACATATGGTGTGGAAATTCAGTTTTGGAATAAGTAGGTCATACTTGGTAGGATAAGTGAATTGTGGAGTGACCAACATATTTTTGAGGAAGTTGGATAAATATGGCTTAGCTCTAGAACTCTAGAAATTAGTTCCGGAAGATTCCCCTTTGGTTCTGGAACTTCTCCAAAGTTTTGGAATCAATGGGATCTTCCTAATCTATCAAAATTTGATTATGGAGCAAAGAATGGACCTTCCAAGCAAACATAGACCAACAATTTTCTAGTTCTTCACACTCTAAATATACATGTATAAGACCAACAATTGTATATCTAGTTAGTTTTCTCAATTTCATAGCTACTTTGGGCATTATTTGGTTTACTAGGATTTGTACGTGTAAAGATAGTAGTTGATCATGTTGGTGCTTAATTGTAATCTCATCCTTTTCGTTTAAACTTTTTAGTCTTCCCGGCTTGATGTAATTTCTATCTTCTGTGTGGATGTGTGTAAATGTTTTCCTTCACTAAGGTTTCATTGTCTAGTCTTTTCCTTGGGTCGTGGATCATGCTGAGTCTTGGTATTATTTACTTTTTTATCCGTGGTGAAAATTTTGTAGTTAGGAGTGTTCCACGATCATGTCTCCTTTGTGTGGATTTGTTTTGAAAAGGGAGTAAAGTTGTAGAAGTAAGCCGCTACCCCATCGACGCCTGTAAAGCCACATGTTGAGCCAACATCAAAAGCGGATGTGTAACTTTCTCAAAACCTAGACATGTGGAGAGCATGTGCTTGTTTGGGGACTTGTTCCTAAATTTTACCTTTGAAGTTACTGCATTGAAGAGACACGTGGAGGATTTCGGTGGCTCTTCCCATGCTTAAAATTTTCAACGGTAGATTCAAATTTCTCGAACCCTAGACATGTGGAGATCCTACGCTTGTTTTGGGATATACTCTTAAATTTTACCTTTGGAGTTACGTCGAAGAGATACATGGAGGGTTCCACTGGATTTTTACATGCTTAGACTTTTTAATGTAGTCGATGCAACTTTCTCGGACCCTAAGCACGTGGAGATCCTGTGCTCATTTGGGGACCTACCCCTAAATTTTATCTTTGAAGTTACGTCAAAGAGACACATAGAGGCTTCCACTAACCTTTTTATACTTAGCCGATTCGGGCCTTGAGTGAACAAATCAAAATCAGAAGGGAACATTTCAAATGACCTGTCAAAAGTGAAGACCGGATCTCCCAATCAGACGAAGATGAAATACATCAAAAAGACTCACGTTTCATACACCTGGTCATACAAGATGATGTTTATAAATATCATGGGATAGATCACATGATCAATAGTTGGGCAAGAGAGTGGAGGGAAAAGAGAAAAGGGACAAGTTGGTTTTAGACCCAAACACTCAACCATTGATCATTGTGTCACACTCAGACATCTAGTGGAAAATGGGTGGGATCGAAAGAAGGATGCTTATTGTTATTTTGTGGACTTCAAAAATATTTTGACACGGTTCCAAGGAACAAAATGTGGAACAAAATGGAGGAGTTAGGGGTTCCAACACATTACAAGGCTGCCATTCATAGACTGTATGAGCAAGTGAAAGCTAAAATCAAAATGCATGCAAGGTTATCTGAAGGGTTTGGGAGTGATATAGGGGTTAAGAAAGGCTTCCTGGAATGCAAGTAAACATTGGAAAAACCAAAATTGTGATTTTTTTTGTAAAGAAGACAAGCCAACAACCTAAATTTCAGTTCGAAGGTGAGCCTTTGGAGATAGTGTTAGAGTATAAATATCTAGGCCTTGATTTTCATAGCAAGCTCAAGAGGGACATATGCAAGATGAAACGAATATAAGGAGGATGGAAAGCCCTCTTTGCACTCCAAAATAGGTGTAGAAACATTGAATTATGGGATTGGATGTGAAATAGGGAGGTGGAAAATACCCAAGGAGCTAGTGGGAAGAGTGAACTTGTGTCTTTGGCATGCGATGGCAAAGACAGGGGCAATTGAGACGGAAGTGCACTTTATTCTCTAATGTCCTAAGTTCACTGGTATTCGATCCAAATACGAATAAATCCTAGCCAATAGGTCCATGGTGGAACTATAAAGATCTTGGGGGAAATGTTGTCACGAGATCAATTGGTAAAGGAGCAGCCTTCAAAAGAGGGAAAAAGGCCCACTTTTGTCTAAGGTGGTTTGGTAAAGCCACATGTTGAGCCAACATCAAAAGTGGATGGGTAGACCAAAGTGTCTAAAATTACATACCCTAGGCCCGCTTCGGCTTAAAATCTATTCCACGTGGAGGCTTCTATTGGCTCTTCCCATTATTATACTTTTCAAAGGTTGGTGCAACTTTCTCGAGTTCGACGACATGGAGGGCCTACACTCGTTTGGGGACTTGCGTCTGGATTTCACCTTTGAAGTTGTTAGAAGAGACACGTTGAGGCTTCCACTGGGTTTTTTTATACTTAACCGATTCAGGCCTCGAGTGAACAAAGTATTAATTGGAATATTATTTTTTTGGGGGAAAGATTTCAAGTAAAGCAAGTAATATAAAAGTATGAAAATTCCATTGAAGAAAGGGGGTTAATCTATCTCGAAATTTAGTTAAAGAGAAAAAGGAGAGAAGAACCGAGAGAAGCCGTTTTTTCTAGGAATTTTTTTTAGAAACCAATTATTTCTTGTGTGCCTTTCAAAATTGATCATGTCAAGTTGGTTGCAGATGTATAACCATCGACAAAACTTTGAGATTGTAAACAAACTTTTCCTTGTTGATCAAATTTGAGAAAACTTCAGTAATTCATGTAGATCAATGAACTATACTATGTCCAGTTTCATCTTGAGATATTTTCAAATAGTTATATATGTGCCTGTTGCAATCTTACATTATAAATCCTTTGAAATAACACAAAATCTCATCCTCATGACAAGTATTTTGGAATTTTAAATTACATTATGAAGATAGATTTCATTTCATAATGCAATAAGTGATTTAAATTCACTTTACTTTCATTTTAGTGATATAGATTGTTTGTCATTTTATGAGTGTATCATGAGCATGATATAGCAGGGGTTTTCTAAAGTTTAATTGAGTCTTTAACATGAGTTCTTGTGTTAAAACCTTGAAGAATGTGTGAAGCCGTGTGTCTTTGAGCTTTCATAGATGCACAATTTTCTAGTTGAAGGTTCATCTTTACTATTTGAAGTTATTCATCTTTTTCCTTGTGGATATGTTAACATTTGTTTAAAGTTCTCAGATATTTGGCATAATCAAATTTTTCCTGCTTAACTTCCCAACCATAAAATACATATCCAGAGATGAACCATACATGAACTACCCCTGCTTACACTATTTGTTCATAAATGCTGAGGGAATTCATTGATTTACCCATCCCTTACCTCAATATGTAGGAGCAATCAGTTTTTACCATTTCCTTTAGTAACTTGGATCTTGTCTAGAAGGTTTCTTCGTCCTCTAAAGTGATAACTCGTGAGAGTTAGACTACGTTGTATTGACCATACCTTCTAAAGATCTCCTATCAATTTTTTGAAAGGAAAGAAAAATACTACCAATATAGGTTACAAAATGGGTCCTCTCACCCTGGTTGAAGGCACAACCTAAAGTAGTCAGGGTAGGTCAAACCCTGTTCACGGTGCTATCCATTTCTTCCATGCCTGAGTGAATGAAGAGTCAAATAAATCCCTCCCTGGCTACAAAATGACTCACACTCTGATTTATCTTCCTCCAAGCATCTTGTTTGAACTACATGGTGCTGCTCACTTGCAAAGGGAGAATCAATTTGGGTACCAAAAGATCACTCATTATTGTAAATGCATCTTCGGATGGAAATAGATATATAGAGAAATGAAGGTAGATATGAAAATTTAGTTCGTAAGACTTAATATTTTCAATAGTAATAATAACCATCTAATTTTGAGAGAATGTGTTATCTCCTGATTCAAGGTGGAGCAAGGGCCCACTCCTCTAAGGAAAGGGATCTTTTCTTTCATTGGTATTTTTCCTTTCAAGTAATTTGTATAATTCTATTATTTGGAAATTCTTTAGTACTTTTGATTCAGTAAGTTTTGTTATGTGGAGTTATCTATTGTCCCTACAGGTGTTGTAGTTTACATTCTTATCTCCTTAGAAATCATTTTAAACAATATTTACAAGGTGTGTTTATTTCAGCAAAGTGTGTTCAATTCTATAAAGTGTGTTTATTTCAATAGTGTGTTCAATTCTACAAGGTGTGTTCATTTCAGTAATGTGTGTTTCCTTTAGTAAGTTTCTTATAGTTTAGCTTCAATAAGGCTTTGGCCAAAATATCTTAAACACTATAAAATCCCCCAAGAGAAAAAATAAAAATAATAATAGTAACTACAATCAATTACTAGTTCACCTGAGACTTCACTTGTTGCATATAGCTTTGGACACACCCCTGGTTTTAATATGACATCAACCACGAGTTGATCAAATGAAGGGAATAATGAATCCCATCAACCGATGCCGAGACCCTATCACATGCCCTCAAACTCTGTTGTCCACCCATCCATGATGTTATCGAGTCGTTCGTCCTTTCTTTTGGTGTGACAAGGGGATACACATTTATCCCGCCTTGAGTGGGAGAAGGATGTGATAAGGATTTAAATATCCTTTTCCAAACCATTTCTATCATGGATTTGGGCTACATACTCACTTTTTCTTATGCATAATTTGAAAATCTCACCATATATCTCTCTTAGATCTCGCCCTTGCATGGCTCGAAACATAACTCTCTCAATAACTCATCGAGATATTCCAAACATCTCACTCGATGTGAAGCATAACTTGATGCTTAGCTTGCCATATAGCCCCACCGAGTTGACTTGGGGAGAAGTGGTGGTAGGACATGTGTTGGCCTAAGGACTCACCACATAGTAACTCTTTTTGCAATCGTTGACGAAGAATCGTGTGTCCAAGACCAAAGGTATGAAACTTCAACCCATGCTTATCACCTTCACCTGATCCAAATTTTCCACATGTCATGACTTTCCAGTTGACTTGTTCACATATAGGGTTGACTTCAAATTTGAATAGCCATCATTTGTACGTATGGGATTCGTTTTACACATTCAAATAGTTGATGAAAGCTCACAGAGGTTACTTACATATTGTAGTGATCTTGGGAGATTTAGAGAACACTGTGTCCTCCGTATTGTCCTCTAAATAAAATACCTATCTCCAATTACCTTAATTTTAATCGGGGTTCATTTTAAGAGACCTCTTGAAATCAAAGGTTGAAAATCCCTGGCAAATATGACCACAACCACTTTCATGAAACAGGTGAATTTTCTAGGGTTTGTATGCAACATTTTCACCTGAAAGAAGATTTCATTTTCAATATTTTTGACATAAATGTTGTTGTCACACGAAAGTAAAAATTTCACATGAAAACAAACATATTATAATACGACTACAAAATTTAAATCTCCCATCAATAGAATATCCTTTTGCTTTGAGTCGGAGAAATATTATGTCATACGTCAAAAATAGTATTGTCGTACATCTAAGTCTGTAAGTGTCATGCGTCAAGAATCAAACCATTGTCATGTGTCAATGAAATCTCCTTGTCATGCATCAGTGAAATCTCCTTGTCACACGTTAGTGAAATATCCTTGTCATGTGTCAATAAAATTTCCTTGTCACGCATCGATGAAATCTCCATTGCACGTCAATAAATAGCACTTTTCACCCAACTGAAAACTTCAAAATAGATCTGCATTGTGCATTGGTGCTTAGAGTATGCAAGTTCACAATACTTGATATGTTGATACCTCAACTAGTAGTTAGTTAGTAGTATACTACTCGACAAATCACCTAGGTTTTTATAGGATATGTTTTCAAATGTAGGCGAAGCCGACCCCAAAAAAAATATACTGTAAGTTTTAGGTGAACAGGACACTGACCTGCTTCTAAAAAATTTACCTTTTCAATTTTTCCTAAAATAAAATTTTTCCATATTACGAATATTTGCCACTAAAATTATCCCTTATTTTAATATTTAACCATTTATCAATATTTCTTCAAATAATTAATATGGTCAAATAATATCATTTGTGTTGAAAAGCATACTCAATCCTAGTTTTCTACCATCTTATTATTTCTTTCTTAAGAATCTCCTAATTTAGATTTCCTTATTCAAAAATATATTATAATATAATTTTATGACCACATACCTTTTTCAATTTTAATGTATTTAGCTTTAAAATACAAGGTTAAAATGTTTTATTTTTGTATTAAAATTAACTCTACCTCTTCTCTAGCTCAAATTTCTAACCTACCCCCAATACCTAATTTAAAATATAAATCAATTAAACCCTTCCACCACCTAATGTCTACCAGTATATTGACTTTGATTTTATCAATTTAATTACATCAATTTTAATGAACATGTTACGATATTTCTTTGCTAATGAACCCCCATGGCTTAGAAATGTATCAACCGAGATTAAAATTAACTATTTATTGGAAGAGCCTCATCATTACTACCTTATAAATTTCTTCATGATGTTCATGTATTATTACATGGATTTATTTTCTCCATTTTGGCCAATATTGATAATTGGAAGATAATCTAATAATTAGTGAATGTTTACACAAGGTTCATGTTATCTATCTTATTTCTTTCTCATTCCAAATGTATTACAATATGGTGTTTCAAAGTTACCATCTTAGTGTGTGTGTTGGAAGAGATGAATAAATTAGGGATGCATGACATAGATCCTGGAGTTAGATCTTATGTGTTTGTTTGTAATGTGCATAATGAATTATTTTTTTAGTTATGTGGTGGTGCATGGAAAGGAACACAAGATAGAGGTTAGAGAGAGGAGTTTTAATGGACATTTTCTCATAGTGTTGTACATGGGGTTAATGTGATGTGGTGTTGATATAAATATTTTTCTATTTTTACATAAAATTTTCTACCATGAAAGGATAGATAGATTGGCTACATCAGATCCTTCAAATATATATCTTTCATAATATGTGCCTCATAAGAATACTAACATCCGATTGGAGCTTATTGATCCTTGAATACTTGTGGAATCCTCATTGACATGTGCACAGAGAACTATGTAAGTATTATAGTGTACGTTTAACATGAATATTATGTTCAAAAATTGTTTCACAACCAAAAGTTGGATTCAAATTTAATTAAAGAATTAAATTAACCATTAGAGAAGGAATAGCCATAGGTTGCCTTGTCAATGTTATTTCATTTATTTGGACTCTACACATTTTTCATTTATTTCAAAGGTGGAGTTGTTTATTTCCCAATCAAGCCAAGGAATCATTTTAATGAGTAAAGTTTGAAAAGAATTCTCGAGATTTAGAATGATACTCAATTAAGAAAACTTTAGTGTGAATATATGACTAATAATCACATGCGAGAAGTGCGATGTGAATGCTAAAAGAGATTGGGCATAGGAATAAAGAGTGGAGGAGAGAAAGCAAGGAAGAAGAGGAGGGAAAATGGAAGGTAAGTTTAGGGATGGAACACGACATAACATAAAAACATAATGGCTGTGATGGGTATACATGAAAATTAGAGGAGATATTTGTGGAAAGTGTGGAGATGCAAATACAAAATGAATAGCTTGAAAATATAAATAAAATAATGTAATACAAAAAATGGAATGTATAGTAATACGTAGAACAAAAAATTTTTTTACTCAATGAGGGTTTAAAACTATTTCAATATTCCTCCATTGTTAAGAATCTATGGGGATCACCACCATAAAACTTTGGGGTCTAACCATTTTCTATCTTTTATTTTTTATCACAATTTCTCTATCATCGTTTACTTATTTGGGAGATAATTCTATGCAGAGCATCCTAGGATATTCACTAACAAGCGGTAGTGCTAGTGTCTAATGCATACAATGTCAATTCAAATACAACAGGGTGTCAATGTGTTTTTGAAGGTGACAACCGCTAGGGTTATCTGATGGAGCCATCATATTAGGATATTATGTCGACTTCAACAAGGTGAGAACATGTGAGGTGATTAGGACTTCCATTTCTCCATAAATCAAAAATACACATGTGAATGTCAGAGATAGTTCAAGGTCAGTAATACATGCTTCTATGTGGATGGACATGATCTAACACATTGTCGAAAACACTATGGTTTCTAACAAGGGATACACATTTCAACGTTCGAATCAAGATACTATAGAGTACAAGTTTTCCTCGCAAATAATGCTACATTTATATGTAATTTATTTTTCAAGGGATAAAAAATAAAAATGTTTATACACTAAATTAAAAAAATTTAAAATGTATTTCTTTAAATGATATGTTTGTAATGTCGAGGATGAAATTTTTCAGTCATAATTAAATAGGTGTAGGCCCAATTTGGAATCTAAAAGTACACTAAATTAAAATATCTTATGATGTTATAGAAAAGGTTGAGAGGGAAATAAAATAGAAATATATTAGCTTGCACTTGAGAAAATACCAGAGATTCTATCTATTTCCTGTATTTCTTCACAAATGGTATGCTTGTAAAAACGTGGATAACATGTCTTCAATTAAAAGTGAACTAGTGCGCAGGCCGATTTGGAATTCTAAAATTCCTCTAGGATAAAGTAATATCCATTGTTTTGTCAGAGAAAAGGTTTGGAGAAATTCTGATAATTTAGCACGACATAAGTGATTAACTAAAATAAGAAATTGTACTTATATTATAGTGTAATTAGATTCTATGAAAAGCAAGTAAATAAAAACTAAGTAAAGAAAGTGACCCAAGCATTTAGGAAATTATAAATGTAAAACCTAATGTGCAAGGAGAGTTAGAAAGAGCTTAGCTGATTCGAAAATCTCGTGGGATTGTGTCATAGCGAAGACCAGATAAACAAGAGGAGGTAATGACCACACAAATGCTTGATAAAATACAAATCTAAGCTCCCCTGACTGGATTGGGGCACTGAAAGGGACAGGATGCCTATGGATGCCATGGTTTAAGAAATGGGTGCCCTAGTCTCCGGAAATGGCCTCGAAACCCTCCTATAAGGTATCACTGGATGTTAGCTTGTATGTTCTTCTTATCACACTAGCTTTGTTAAATTACACCGGAGATGTCGCGTTGTGATACCTACAATAAGGAATGACCTACAAAACCCTAAACAAATCATCTAAACCCTAAAAAAGAAAGATGCATATGAACTTTATAGATTGTCCTCATCTTCCACAATGGTGGAATTACTAACCGAGCATTGCACTACATCCTAGACCCAATGTATTTCTAGGTGTGTGTGTGCACAAATTGTGCCCTAGGTTGTTCTTTTTCAAGTCACACTTTTTGTAGTGAGAAATAACTAGATGTAGAAAATAATAAATGTGTACATGAAAACAATAGAATCCCCTCCTATAATGTGTACATGAAAACATTCATCTAAAATCCCACTTCTTAAAATAAGTTACATAGACAACGTAACCATTAGCTTTCAATACTTTGGCCAAAGATTTACACATGTTTACATTCCTAGACGGCATAGTCGTAAACTAGAATATGTCCTTCACTACACTTGATCTGTTATATAGATTGGTCTTTACTTATCTCTGTCAGTCCACGCAATTATAATTATATCCCTAGATAAGGTTAGCAACATACCCTAGTGTGGGGGACTTCCCCCAGCGGTGACTAAGGTTACATAGACATACTCAATCGATTCACATCAATTAGGTGTGTCTAGTTATCCTAAGTCATCAAGTGTTGACTCAAACACTAGGTCATGTTCCTATCCATGCATAGGGAAGAACAATGATCAAGTCAAGAACTTATTTTACTCTAGTTGAAAAAACTCCAAAGAGTATTAAGGCATGTCAACCTGCAATGTAGTAACCTCGTAACGACTCCGTAGTTATGAAGCTACTTCACCTGCATTGACGTGTGTCAACATCCAACTGAGTATCCTGAACTAGATAAACATAACTTAAAGTGAATTTGATGTTATATTAAATCCTTCATTAAAATTTATTGTTGACATCCTTAATGATTCAAGCAAGTTTTTTAACCTATTAGGTTACAAGTTATAACTATATCTGAGGTAGGTAAGCACATAAAAATTGCTTCCCAACCTATTTATTTTCTTGCATTATTTTACCATTTATCCGATACCACTTGCAATTAAAAGGGACATTAGGTCTCTTTTAGACATAAAGATGATTGAGCTAATTGATTTCCATTTTTAGATTAAGGAAATATGCACAAGGAAGCACATTTTCACCCATTCACCTTTTTTATTTATGTCTAAGTAAGTTAATAAATTAATCTTGATGTATACCTTCAAGATATTTTCCCCTTTTCCTATTTCATGGGCGTTCCTATGAGGAAAAACGGAATTCCTTTGTCCCCGATAAAAGGTTGTAAAAATGGAAATTTCATATGTAGATTAAAAACAAGGTTGTAATACATACATCCATGTAAATTAATTACAAACCCTTTTGCAATGATAGAGTGTCATGAGATTATTAACTTTATAAGTTGCATCCCATCTAGAGAAACCTTTCCAACCAACAACTCAGACTCCTATCCCAACCATTGCATAATATTTAAGTATGTGAACTACCTTCCTAAATCAAAGTAATACTTATCATTTCAGCCCAATTAAGCCAAGAAAGTATTTCTACAAGTATTAACAAAATTCAAACATCTTTTATTCATCAGGGAAGAGTGATACATTTTCTAAGTCCAAACAATTCATACATCAAAAATTTCCAAACAACATCTCATATAACACATAATGTCAAAACAACATCAGCTATTTTTTTCTCATTATAATTTTCTTTTCATTAAGTACATTTTAGTAATGAAACCCCTTTCTTTTATCAAAGTAAAGATTCAGTCTTCAAAATAAAACAAATTAACTTAAAATAAGTCTTTCTCCTCTCATGATTTTCGTAGTTCATTTGAAAAATTTCTAAGACGTGGTCGAGTTCATTGAATTGAGCATGATAAGAACTAAATCATTAAAAGCAAGTGTGCTTTTAACTAACTATTTCATAAAAATAACCTGCTTTATTATGAAATAGTCCGTAAAGAAAAATGGAAAGACTCAACCAAAAAGGATATTACAATACCAATTAAAAGAGAGAAAGAGATATGCTTTAAATCTAAATAAGGTTAGGTCATGAAATAAAACACTTTATCCGTCCTTCCTATTTTCCTTTTATCAAAAGAATTCAAACAAGTAAGTTCTTGTATTTCATTTTAAGTTCCTCACTCGATTAAACATGTTTATCGAAGAATGTAACTATCTAAACTATATTTTAGGCATAACTCAATAGTGGAACATTTATAAACATTACTTTCCATCCAAATATTTCATTGACATTCATTCATTTTAAAGTCTAAGATGCCATCAATCAAATTTAAAAATCAGGGGAATTAAGTTAGGATAATCCAAATTATCACAACATTTAATGTGTCCTTACTTGTATTATCCTATTACTCAAGCTCGAATTAGGATCCAATTTCAAATAAAAATTCAAAACAAGCTACATCAAACCTCAATAAAAAAATAATTTTCCTTTTATCAAAAGAAAACGAGTTAACGCTCGGATCCTAAAAAGATACACCATTGCTATCATTACTCTAAGTGAGTAGATTGGTTAAGTTTATAATTTAGACCAAACTCAATAATCCATCCAAATATTTTCAAACCAAACTCAATAATCCATCCAAATATTTTCAACTTCAGCTATACTACCCTAAGGACATTTTGCATTTATTCTTATCAAATAATCAAGAAGTTACATAAGGTAACATACCAGCGAAGGGACATCAACTTCACTAAGTTCATAAACTATAAGAAGATTAGAGGAAGGAGAGAGAGAGAGAGAGAGAGAGAGAGAGAGAGAGAGAGAGAGAGATTACGAACTTCACAACTCTTTGTATGATTAAAAGAGAACATTAAGTAACCAAGAAACTATACTGACAAAGGTCGATTAACTAATGACTCAAACTAAAATCCCAAATAGCGATTTACTCTAGGTTCAAATTAAATGAACACCAAAATACGAGAAGAAAGGAAAGAAACTAAGAGAAAAGAATTCCATTACCTACCATAGTTTTAGGAGATGGTTTTGATAGCCTCAATTCCCACTAAGATAACCATTAATTCATTTCCCAAAAGACTCATAGTGGAAAGAAAGAGATGAATGTAAGGATGAGTCTCAAGCAGGACTTCGTATAACTCAAATCCTTAAAGGAAAAGAAGTATGCAATATGATATAACCAAAATAGGAGCCAACATTCCATTTTCACGAAGAAATCATTTTCCTAAGTTGTGAAAGAATTGAAACCGAGGTTATTGTCTTGAAAGGTCTAAGAAACATGCCAATAAAAAACATCATATCAAGGTCAACAGAGTAGTCAAGAATTTCAGGGTAATAACAATAAAAAGCTACAGGTTATCTAATACTCAAGAGATTTTTCCCCTAAGCACTAAGTGCCACAAATTCATTGGTTACCTAAATACCCAGGATAGTAGAAATAATATATCATATCCACTTACTTGCTTCCAAAATCAGACTTCATAAAAAAATTATTCATTTCAAGAGATTAACATGAGATATTCTTTTGCATGTCTTAAAATAATAACCAAAAGAACTTATGCAAGTCCAAGTAGACGTAAAATCGATTACCAAGAAAAACCCACAATAATTTATCCTTCTGCAACACACACAGGGTCAGAAAGTCTGCAATAGGAAGAATACACACAAAAACCAGAATCACAAAATCACATACAGTGATAAGATTCAAGACATGCTTATCATTTTTAAGTCTTCTTTCAATAACAAAAAAGTAAATGTTAAGAACAGCCATCGAATCTATCTTCTCAAAGGAGTTATGCAAGATCATAATGAAAACCAAACATTCCAACAATTTCCTAACTTAAGTTTACTAATGGTGAAGTAACAAGGTTGATTAGACCCATAGTTCTCGTGTTTAAGAAAACCAAAATACCAACAAGGTTTAAACAGTTTTAACTATAATCTCATATAGATTTTTGGCTTTGTTTTCAATCCTATGAAGAAATATTTAAAGTAAAACTCAACTAACCAAAAAATAAAACTAAAAACCTAGAGCACATTTTCCATCATCCAAACAAGGTCAATAAAGTATTCCATTAAAACACCAAAAAATATAGAAGTAAAAGAATCTCAACAACGAGAAAAATCAATATTATTCCCTAAGAGCATAGTTTTTTTATGAGCATTTAAGTAAAAGCATGATTTTAATGGATAGAGCCTATCATTCCCGATAGTTCTTAGCCTTCATTGAATCATAAAAATATCCAAATAGAGCTTCAATCATTCTTTCAAAATGCAAACAATGACAAACTTCCTCTAACTCCTCCTTATAGCTTCTCGGTACAACTCCTTCCCTCCGCGAGATGCAAGGAAAAAAAAATAATGCACAACTAATTTACATGAAAGAATTGTGTTGATGATGATCCTGACAGATGAACCGTCAGATTCATAGGAAACCTTAGGTTGGTGAGACATGCACCCTAAGGTGACCTCTAGGTTTTAAAGAAGCTGGCTCTTCTCTAGTTTTTAGGAGTAGGTTTAGAGAAATCATGTAAATGACTGAAATAAATAGGCAATGCACCAAATTTAAAAGAGAGGAAAACTATAGAATACTTGGAACCTATATCAAAAGAGTTGAAGGGCTACACATCACGATCCACTATTTCAATAATGCAAATAAAGAAAGCAGACTAAAATGTTGAGCTTTAGATAATAAACAAAGCAAAGAAATTCTAAGGGCACTACACATGATCAATTTCTCTGATTCATTTAGAACTACTTATAAAATAATAAAGATTTAACACATACATAAAAATCCGATTGCACAGAATAAGAACTCTTTATTCATATAGAGAATGGGTACATAAGGCTTTTGAAAAGCACATATTACACTTCTCTTTTACGACAGAGACTTACTAAGGCTAGACTCTTACAAAATATGCAGAACTATTTTCTTTTCTCTTTTTCTCCTCTCTAAGATCCTTTTCCTATCTTCTTGTATCTCACCTCCTTTTATAGGAAACATTTTTTCCTCTGTCACTTTCAGCTACCACCCTTTGCTTTCAATTCTGATAAGGCCTTGCACTTATCCTTCTAGCTCCTGCCCCTAGTATTTTAAATGCAATGCCACCATTGTCTTCCTATTAATTTGGATATTTGACCTTCATGGTTTTGGAATAAATATTTCGTCCCTTTATAGAAATCCGCACATCTACTCCCTTCTTGGTATTTCCACTGAGTCCCTATCTGATTAGACTCCTCATTTGGGCCACGTGGAGGGCTCACGCTTGCTTAGGGTCCTCCTTCCTTTTGGGCTATATCAAACATGCGTCGGATAGACACATGGAGTGTCTATGTGAGTTTGAGAACCCACTTGAATGCTTGAAGTTGGGGATGCACCTATGAGACATGTGGAGACCGCCACAAGCATTTCATACTTAGTCATTACTAGCTTTGAGAAACTGAGGGCATCTAGAGTCTAGGACAAAATACTTAACAAAAGAGTCATAATAAATAATATAATCAGTTTGGTGACTCACCAAGGGATTTTGTGCCTGCCATGGAAGAATTCGATATCTCATGCCTTCCCAAAATTTCAAAAATTACGGCTAACCACAGGTCATTTAGAGCATTCACAAAGAAGCCTGATATCCGAGCCATTCTTCTTCCATCAGGTAGGTTCTTCACTACAAGGCTTGAAAATCTTGGTCCAACTCAATTATCTCCCTGTGGGAGAAACCTTGAAGGCTCTGCATGACCACATGCAAGCGGAACTCTAGTTGTATGATAGGATTAATGATGGCCTTGACCTCAACGACATTGGAGTCTTCCTTCAAAGACTAGAAAATCATCTTGTCTTGGCGCTTAGTGATCAGAAGTTGCTGAATTTGGTCTTTGGATAAGACCATAGACTCATCTAGGAAGGGAGAGGGGAAACCAAGCTATACTAATTCATTGATATTCTATTTTCTTTCCCTCATACCCTGGTGAAGCTGTGCCAAGAGATTCTGACATTTGATAGAATCTTTGTCACAACTCAGAATCTCATTGATCTTTTCCACCGTCAACCACCTGTCGATGATTCCTGCATTCTGAAGAGTGAGATATGAGGTGTCGTAGAGTTTTTGAATCAAGAGATTTGACTCCTGGACCTTGGCGGATAAGGTGTTGTTGATGGTAGAGACTACACTTTCTACCCTAGAGCACAATTCCTATGCATTGGATATAAATTTGAGTGTCGGGGCTAGATTTTTGGCAGTGGTGGTGATCCTGTCACAACAGGAGGCATATAGACCTTGTACTAATGATACAATTCCATCTTTCTAAGATTTTTGACCCAATTGGTTGGTCAAGTCCTTGACCATTTTATCAGAAGATTTTAACTTGGCTTGAAGGCCATCCTTTTCTGTGAAAGTGAATTAACCAGGGCCTTGGTGGTGGTGAGCTTAGCTGCTAGATATTTTCCTCTACTTGAGAAGCCACAAGGGCTTGCTTGGTCGATGTGTCCCTTAACTCCCTCTTGAGCTGGTCTACCTCTTTGTCCTTGGCCTTAAGCTCAGCCATGTGGCCCACTGCTATAGCTTCTACCTTTTAGAGGCTGGCCTGCACATTTTTCAACTGATTGTTGAGCTTCAAATAGTCGGTAGTGACTACCATCGCCATTTCATTCATCAACTCGAATTTTCCTGAGGCCAAAATTCAGTGAGGTCCACTGTGATAGCGCTAATGGAATAGTCATCATGGTGCATTTGTTCCGCGGGCTTAGATACCTAAGGGACAAGGTGAGTGATGGTTAAGGAGCCTTGTTGATGATCATACAAGGATCAAACCTACTTAGTTGACAGAGCTGCCATCTCCTTCTTTCTCTGCTTTGATCTCCTTTGATCTCGGGCCGCCTTGGCGGCCTCTACTTGGCTCCAAAACTTAGAAGGAGAAGAGACCATCCCTCCCGCAAATGGGAAACCAGGTGGTAGGCCATATGGAATAGTCACTAGTGATTGAGATACTGTAGATACCAGGGCTGAAGAAGGGGGTGTGATAATGTGAGGTGAGAAGCTCGGGATGGCAGTAGGGTACCACAGGAAGTAGAGGAGCGCTAGGTGGAGGAAGAGGCTGGGATGTAGTGAAAAATTGAAGGATTCCTTCTGAATGGGAAGGTGGAGGTGGAAGCATTACAGAGAGTGGAGCCTCAGGTGGTGGGCTTACAGGAATCGCGACTGATTTTAGCTTCTTGCGGGCTAGGCTGGAGAGAGACTCTCCCTCTACTATAGCTTTTAAGAGCTTGGGGGATGGAGAAATTTGAGGAGTCTGAAGAGGAGCAGCCGATGAAGGTACCTCAGGTATCCATTGTTATAGCTCGGAGGACCCCTGTTGTTGACCTGAGAGGTTACTTAGAAGTGAGGACAAGTATATCCTCATTGTCTGCATTGGATTCATGCTCCACATCCCACTTATCCTCCCAAGGCTTGTCAATGAGAACTTCCTTGAAGTTCTATGTGGTTTGGCCAATTTCCTACCTGTATTTCCAAAAGCCCTCGATCTTCCTGGAATTCCAGTCCTTTCTTCTTAAGGCTGCTTTCAGCCCTTTCCCAATCATTAGAGTAGGGTCAAATGTATTTTCACCAGATGAAATGAATCCCAGTCAGAGTGGGGATATCCTAGAGTTTGATGAAGATCTCAAGTGCTTCAGCCTTGGGGCTTCATCGTGAATCGAAAAATGGTCTTGATTCATGTTTGCAGGGGACTTTGATTTTATTTGTAGACAGGGTTTCAGCTATTTTCCCATCCGGATCATACCTCCATGAGTCCTAGATCAAGGCAAAGCCATAGGAGGCCAAATTTTGAAATAGACAATGGTTCGCTACCTCTTGATTATAGTAATCCCTCCCCTACTAAAAGGGAGGTCATAGATTTCTTTCTTCTTTCTAGTCAAGCGAGACTTCAGGAGTCTAGCATGACGAGCTGTTGGGTGACTTTGAGACCTACTATCCGAGGTGTGAGGATCCTCGAGAGCATGAAGGATTCACCTCTAAATCCATGGAATTGAATCATAGAATGACCTCTGGCAAAGAAGTAGTCAATGGGGTGTAATGGGTCTGAGAAGATAGACCATGCAGAGTCATTCATTCTGTTATCGATCCCTTCAGGATCGAGCTCTAGCAAAAGAGGCTCCACAAAAGCATTGAAAAAATTGTAGACATCTGAAGAACAAGACAATATATGGGTCCATGCAGATGCTAGGATAACATTTGGGGAATTCAACTCTGTATCCCACAGGGTCAGGGTCATGAATTGTCAAAAATTGAGCATTTTGGTACAGAATGAGGTGAAAAAGGAAAGATGAATACCTGAAGGTGGACGTCATTGAGAAATGCTTGAGCTATTCACAAATTGACCCTGCTATGACTTCCACGAAGTTGAATTTATATCTTTGCTTTGTGTTGACGGTCCTCATTCATAATATAGTTTTCATCTGCTAGTTCTCAATGTCCTGCTGTGAGTCCCGCTGAAAATAAAAGCCAACATAGAGCAGACATCCTGAGCATCAGGCATGAGGGACTTTAAGGGGATGGGGAAACTGGGAACACCCGATGCACTGGAGTCTAATTGTCTCAGTTCCTTGGTAAGGGTCGTGGCCTTCATTTGACACTAGACCCATACGTTTTGGAGCTTGGCTATATCATAAAAACTAGTTGAATGATCATAGTTCAGGGATAACATGTCCCTGATGGCCTGCGGTGTGATTACAATAGCTAAATTCTAGCCCTTGATGGTATGGTTTCCTGAGTTGAAACTTTCCATGCACATTTGTATGAGCTCTGGGCATGGGTGTGTGAGAGGAACCATGTATTGGGCAAGAGTAGTGCTCCAAGTCCTAGCACCGAATGAATCGAGTCTCCCTAAAGGTTGAACTGGTGCATGCCACTTCTCTCAAAGATTTAGGCCTTTTGTTGAGACTGGGCTCGAATATATCATCGATGGGGTCAATGACCAGTGAAGGGTCATTGTACCGAGATAATGGGTTTGGTATTTTAACTTTGGATGGTGTTGTTGGGGAGGAATGGGTTGTCTGTATAGGAATTTGTTACTGAGAGAAGAGCTGGAGGCAGAGCTGCCATGGTGATCTGAATTTCTTCGAATGACTCAGAGCTTTTGGAAACTTTGATATTCGTTGATAAAAACTAAATGCTTCAGAATGATCCTGCCGAACAGAGCTCGAGGGGCCTTTAATAGCCATTGCTACCCTAGGAGTAAAATTTCATATGTACCCAGAGTCACTTCTTATAATGCTTCCTTTAAGTGAGAGACCAGGCACCGAACTTGGCACCTTTGATAGATCTTGCATTGATTGTGGATCTTTTATTGAGAAAAGAGGCCCTTACCTTTGATGACAAATTTAATGTGAGAAGATGGTAGGGGCACTTTCTTTGATATATCAAAAGTGATATGGACAGGGGTAGTGGAGCACGTGGAAAAAACATCCAACAAAAGCGGAGGCTCAAAACAAAACTAAAACTAAAAATAGGAAACAATATATACATATGATACAATTTTAGTAAGATACCTAAACGTAGGGCTTCAGATGAATCCCATTTACTGGAATCACCAAAGGATCTCCTGCCATGGTTTTGAGCTTGAATGAGTTATGTTGCTTGCATGCACTGATTATGAATGGTCCAGTCCATAAGGGGTCAAACTTTCCATGGTTCCCGGGTTTAGCTGCTCTAGCATCCCACTTTAAAATGATGGTTCTAATTTGGAAGTTCAGCTCCGATGTCTTTTGATCGAACCATGTCTTAACTATTTGTTGGTGATTAATCATGGCCTCATGGGCGAGTTCACGCTTTTCCTGGAGTTCTACCAACTCGGTGAGCCTTACTGACATTTCTCCATTCTCCTCTATCTCAAATCCTTTCAGCAATTGTAATGCGGGAATCTCCAAAGAAATTGGCATCACAACACTTTTCCCATAGACCATTTCATATGGCGAAGCTTTTAGGATCTACTTTGGAGTGATTTGATCAGCCCATAAGGTTGTTTTAACATGCTCATGCCACAACCTTTTATGCTCATGTCCCATCCTTTTAATGAGTCTTATCAAATTCTTATTTGTAGACTACGTTAGGTCGTTCCCTTGTGGGTAATAGTTAGAGGATGTCTTTAAATATATCCCATGTTTGACCGCAAAATCAGACACCTTAGCTCCCAGGAAAGCTTTAGCATTTTCAGATATAATGGTGTCGGGAGCCAAAATGAGTAGTGATATCCCGCAAGAGTCCTAGGATCACATCTTCAGTAGACTCCTTAAGTGGGACTACCTCTGTCCACCGGGTGAAATAATCAATTGCCATGAGAATCCACCGATGTGTCGACACTTGAAGTCGGATTAACCATTTCGATGAAATCAAGACCCCATTGTGTGAAAGGTTCCTCAATTAAAATGGGGTTGAGGGGCAATATTGTGTTTCTTGAAAAACTGCATAAACTTGACAAACCTTACATTTGTTTGTTTCTACCTGACTATCGATGAACAAGCTAGGCCAGAAGTATCCTTCTGCAAGATCTTTATAGCAGTGGTTTGGGCCAAAAATTTCTGCCTGAGTCTCTGTGATGCAATTATCTTAAGACTCTTTTGGCCTCTTCATCTTCAAGGCATCTCAACATCAACCCATTAAAATTCCTCTTAAAAAGGAAGCCATTAATTATAGCAAAATGAGTCCCTTGTTTCCTGTAATACCTCCTCTTTTTCAAGGGGAGATGGCTAGGGTACTCTCCAGTTTGAATAAAACAAATTCTATCAGAGACCCACCCCTCGGGCCTATCCTCCTGTAAGTACATTATCTTTTTGAATCATCAATTGTTTCAGGACCGGTTCCTGTGTCAAATATTGACACAGTCCCTTGCCTCTTACGAGCTTCATGGGATTTATCTCTATGTCGTATTCCAAGATTTTGGTTATCCAATTTTCCCTTTTTTCAGTTATCTCACCCTCCATTATATACTCTTTGACAGCTGGGGTGAGCCACCATGACCAAAATTTTGTTGTGTGTGACCAAGTGTCTAAATTTCTTCAAACCTTTGACTATGGCATAGGCCGCCTTTCCACAAAATTGTACCTTGTTTCATAGTCGTGAAGCATTTTTGAAAAGAAAGCAATGGGGTGTTCCTCCCCTGTCGCTCTCCCTTTTGAGTTAACACAGATGCTATGTTATTTTTCCCCGTATACATACATGATGAAATATTTTGAGAAGTCGGGGTTGTGGAGTATGGGGGCTGATGCAATAGCCTCTTTGATCAATTCAAAAGACTGTTGACCTTCCTCAGTCCATTTGAAAACTAGATCTTTCTTTAGCATGAGAGTAATGGGGTGGATGGTCCCCACAAAATCTGATATAAACCTGTTGACGAAGTTGATCTTTCCTAAGAAGGATTGAATAACCTTCTTGTTGACCGGCAGAGGTCAGCTCCAAGATGGCCTTAAATCTCTCAAGATCAATGGAAACTCCTTCCTTTGACACCACATGCCCCAAGAGTTTTCCTTGGGGAATGCTGAAAATACATTTCTTGGGATTCAGAGAGATCCCAAATTCTTGACATTTTTAAACACGGCTTCTAAAGCATCAAAATCTCTCCGCCATTCTAGTAAACACAAGTAAGATCATCAAGGTATATGAGGATTACCTTGTTTATCAATGCCCCAAATGCGGTGTCCATGGCTCTTTGAAAAGTAGCCCCTGCGTTTGTGAGCCCAAAAGGCATCTTTGCGTAGGTAAAAGTTCCCCATTTAGTCATGAAAGTAGTTTTATGTTGATCCCCTTTTGCAAGCCATATTTGGTTATAACCCGAGATCCCGAAGTCTACGCAGAGTTGAATTTCACCATTTTTATTTCTTACTGGAACTAGGTTGGAGACCCACATCATGTGCTTGATTGGAAAAATGATGCAAGCTTCCAAAAATTTTCTCAACTCCTTAGCCATGAGGGCCTCCACTTTAGGATTCACAGGTCTTTGTTTCTGTCACACAGGCTTAGCCCCTTCCTCTAGATCAATGGTGTGCTGGATGATATCCTTATCATAGCCATGAAGATCATTGTATGTCTAGGCCATCACCTTATCATACTTGTGACACAAAGCCACGAGTTGGTCTCTATCCTTTTGGGTTACTGACTTGTCAACTTTCAGTCATTTGTCCCTGGCTATTTCTAGCTCTACATAATCCTCTTTTACTACTTCAAACCTCCTTCGATCTGAGCTAGCATCATCTGAGTCGAAAAATGTTTTCAAGCATAATTAGTCCTCTTGGGAGCTTGTTCATCTTTAACTATATTACCTAGTCTCCATATGCTTCTTCAACCTTGGACTGGAGTTGATTCGCAAACTGATCAGACTACTAGAGGAAATGTATGACCTGTTGGTCATTATCAAACACCTGCCAATGATGGAGGTTGTCAGGGATCGAGGGGCGAATGATTACCTTTATGGAGTCTTTATTTTCTAGAAGGTCCTGTCTTTGGGTCAAACTGAGACCCAATGGTAGCCATTCTATCTAGCCTCTGCATTCTACTCACGGGAACTACCTTAATGTTGAAAGCTTCAAAATCCTCTATTAGATCCTAGACCGGTGCAGTTAGGATCTCATCCTTGGGTTCTTGGTGGCGGCGGTATTCCTCACTTGCATGACCACTAATTCTAAATCACTGAATACCCTTAGCTTCCTAATACCTTCCTTTCAGGCGGTGCATAAACCATGCACCAAGGCCTCATATTCTGCTTCATTACTAGTACAAGAGAACTGGAAATGTACTAACTGGAGAATCTTCCTACCGGTCGAGAGAGGTGAGGAAAACTCCAGCTCTTGAGCTGTTCTTACTTCTAGCCCCATCAAAATATAAGCTCCATATTGGAGGGTCACCTGGGAGAGCTTGTCCCTAGTGCGTCACCCTCACTTTTTACCTTTGGGATTGTGGGGTTTTCGTCAGAAATGACGTAAGTGCCTAGGCCGGTTGAATCAAAGTTTCCAAATAGATCTCCTAGGGAAGATTAGATAGATGGTCACCCTCCTAGGGTTCTCCATCCTCTATATATATCTCTTCTTCTCTTGTGATCATAGCATGGGAGGCCTCGAAACTAGAAGGTACTTGGTCTATTATATGTTCCTTGGAGAGTGGTTCGGACAAGACCTTCATCTTGGACCCATACTTGGTGCGTAGGATTAAGTGGGACCAATCCAAAGACATGTACCCACCGATTTTAGCTGTGAAGTCTCGGGAGAGGAAGAGCCCAAAGATCGGTGGGACATTAATCACCATGATATCTTGGTGAATAGTTATATTTGGACAGAATAGAGTTGTAATGGGAGTCCCTTGATAATTCCTATGGTTGGCACAGACTTCCCATCTAGTTGCATAACCCCCTTCTTCAAGGGCTCATATTGGACTCCTAAAGCATCTGTTATTGCCTGAGGCATGACAAGTAGTGCTTGTGCCGAATCTATCATGGAATTATGTAGTAACTTCTTTCCTATAATAAGAGTAAAAAAGAATGGGTTGGGCCTTGGTTTACTCACTTCTTCCTTTTGATTTAGCAATATGGCTTCTAAAGGCACCCGTGTGTCTTTGACTTGTCTTTCATGGGACCCACCATGGTCGCATCCTCCTCCAATCTTAACGCCCCTTGGAGCAGCTCCTTCTGCTCAGGAATGCTTAAGAGATCCCACAAGGATGTGTTGGCTGGTGCCTTTTTTAGCTGTTGGACTACGTTGATGGGTCCAACCAGCGATGGTTTAAGAGGTGGTTGATGCTTCATCCTCTCCTTCTCAAGGTGATGGACCTCTTTCTCCTATATAGTTGGTTGGGGAACTTATTTTGTCTTTGGAAATGACACGCTTATAATAATCGAGGCTCTTTATACACCTTGTCGACCGAACTGGAAGCTGGTGTGTCTGCTTCAATGATCCTTTTCTTGAAGCGAGTATTGTAGTTGAACTGCATAGGTTTTGGAACAGATACCTCATTTATAAAAATGAACTCCTCCCCCTCTACCCAGGAGAAAAGGGCATGCTCTGGTGCAATCTTGGCCTCTTGTTCTAAAGACATTCCTTGCATTTGGGTGGTGAAAGCAGTGCTTTGGGCTCCCTCAGATTGATGAGGTTCAATCGCACATGTTTCATAACCCTCTCTTTCTCGTTGCTTGGCTATCCTTAGCTGCAATTTCCTTGGGGACGATCTCTTGTCATATGAGGATTATTACAAGGGAAGCACCAGGCATTGGGTTCCTCGGCCAGATGATTTTTTCTAGGGACGAGCTCTACTGCTATTTGGGGGAGTGGTTCAAAGTGGCATGGGTACAGGGACTATTTGATTTAATGGTTGAGAAATTGGCATCCTCTAAGAATTCTAGTATGTAGATGGGTAAGCGGGTCGGCTACTTTGGACATTCTGATAATTTTGCTTTGGATAAGCGACTGATTTCTCTTAAGGTTTACTATCTCGTTTGAGAAACTTCTCAGGATGTTTCTCATCTCGTCCATCTCGGGATCCACAACTGTTGGGGGTAATTTTATAGAGAATCAAGGCTTGAGGTTGAACTCTGGGCTTGTACTTGTGGAAAGGGGGCTATCTTAGGATTTATGGGCAAAAAGAGTTTTAGGAGGAAGCTTCCCTGCGTCTATTAGATTGTTCTCAGCTTGGACCGCAAGGCTATAGGCTTGTAGAAAATAATCCCCTCCTAATGACTGAATCATTACCAAAATATCTGAATTTAAGGCTTTTAAGTAGAAAACAATAGCCATACCTGCAGGTGGTCTAGCCAAGACTGGAATCCTTTGCCAAGTTTTGTGGAACCAGGTGTTGAAATCTGTCATCAACTCTTTCGAATCTTTTTTATACCAATTAATTGTTATAGGAGTGATGATCAGTCTCCTTTCTCACTGAACCTTGCTACAAATGGTGTTCCCAACTAGTCCCAAGTACCGATAGTGTTAGGGGTCAAGGCTTGGTACCATTCCAGGGCCCTCCCCTTGAAAGAGGTGGCAGTAATCATAAGGCAACATCCTGCTCCCTTATATAATGTACCACACATATCTCCACTACATCTTGGAGATGTTCCTCAGGGGTTTTGAAGTCTTCACCACTGAACTTGGGCAACACTTTCAACGCATTGGCTGGAATAGGATTCCATACCACCGGGGTGCGGGAAAATGAGTGGGCTTCCCTGATCCCATGAAACAAACGGTCTTAGCAATGGAGGTTGAAGGTGCACCATAGTGATAGGTCTGAGGGTCCTTGTTGACTGAGTGAAGGGCCTACCTAGTGGAGGGGTTGAGAGAGTCTGGTTTGGGGGACGGAGACCTCGAACCTGTCTTCCTCTTCTGTGTTGCAGAGGGGATAGCTGCAAATAGTCGATGAGACCTTCTTCCCTCACTTTTGATCTCATTCACATTCATTGATAAATCTTGGGTGCTGCTTTAACCTATAGGAAAGATTAATGTCCCACCGGGCATGCTAGGAAAACTGTTGATGATGATCCTTACAGATGAACCATTAGATTCATAGGAAACCTTAGGTTGGTGAGATGTGCGCCTAAGGTGACCTCCAAGTTTTAAAGAAGTGGCTCTTCTCTAGTTTTTAGGAGTAGGTTTAGAGAAAGCATGTAAATGACTGAAATAAATAGGTGATGCACCAAATTTAAAAGAGAGGAAAACTATAGAATACTTGGAACCCGTATCAAAAGAGTTGAAGGGCTACACAACATGATCCACTATTTCAATAACGTAAATAATAAGTCAGCTGAAAGGTTGAGATTTAGATAATAAATGAAGAAAAGAAATTCTAAGGGCACTATGCACGATCAATTTCTCTGATTCATTTAGAACTACTTATAAAATAATAAATCTTTAACACATACATAAAAATCCGATTGCACAGAATAAGAAATCTTTATTCATATAGAGAATGGGTACATAAGGCTTTCGAAAAGCACAGATTACACTTCTCTTTTACGACAGAGACTTACTAAGGCTAGACTCTTACAAAAATATGCAGAACTCTTTTCTTTTCTCTTTTTATCCTCTCTAAGATCCTTTTTTTATCTTCTTGTATCTCGCCTCCTTTTATAGGAAACATTTTTTCCTCTGTCACTTTCAGCTACCACCCTTTGCTTTTAATTCTGATAAGGCCTTATACTTATCCTTTTGGCTCCCCCCTAGTATTTTAAATGCAATGCCACCACTATCTTCCCTATTAATTCGGATATTTGACCTTCATGATTTTGGAATAAATATTTCATCCCTTTATAGAAATCTGTGCATCTACTCCCTTCTTGGTATTGCCATTGAGTCCCTGTCTGATTAGACTCCTCATTCAGCCACATGGAGGGCTCACACTCGCTTAGGGTCCTCCTTCCTTTTGGGCTATATCAAACATGTGTCGGATAGACACATGGAGTGTCTGCGTGAGTTTGAGAACCCGCTTGAATGCTCGAACTTGGGGATGTGCCTATGAGACACGTGGAGACCACCACGAGAATTTCATACTTAGTTGTTACTAGACTTTGAGAAACCGAGGGCATCGAGTCTGGGGACAAAATACTTAACAAAAGAGTCATAGTAAAATAATATAATCAAATTAAACTGGAGGTTTGAAGAAAAAAACAAGCACTTGCAGAGCTCAAGCTCCAAAACCGAATGAATCAACAAAACCAAACCCTTTATCTTCTTCCTAGGCGGTTTTCCAATTTCAAAAATATTAAATGAAGAGTATGACGGTAAGTCCTTCCTATCTTCCTACCACCACCACCTCCAAATATGTCGAAGAATTATTTCAAAAAACACATGCATGCAAAAATTTTGTGAAGATGCCAACTCACTCACCTAATGTTTCCCAATTCTTTTGTCAAATTTGGTTATAAGAAGAGATCTGAGACTTAATAACCCGCCATTAATTCCTAGGATCTGCTACCTCCCACTTACCTCTTCCTATGTTTTTCCATAGGCCCCTTTAGGTTAGCCACTTCCTTAGTTAGGTTCAACATTAATTTAGGAACCAACATAGGTCCATAGGTAAGTTTTAGTCTTAGGTCCATTAATCACCTAAATAAAAATAAACTTATTAACTTAGGTTAGGTTACTCCTTTAGGATAAGGTTCCAAATTTAAGGAACATGGTGTAAATAAGTCACAATTTCCTTATTAAAATTTACATCATACCTTAAATAGAAAAGAGGAACCAGATTATTAATCCCGTTCCAATTCAAAGCAGAGATCCAAAGAGATGATCGTTCACTGCCTTCACACATTCAAGGTCCATAATTCTTCCATCTGTCCAAATTGGATGCCAAGACAACAAGATTTGAAAATTTATAAGCATACCTTGGATCAATGAAATTGATCCAAGGTGTTGTTGTTCTGAATCTTATAAATTATGAAAACTGAAACTCAATTTCTCAATCCCAAGTAGTAAATTATTCTGCACAAACAGAGATGGGTTACATCCTTTTAAATTAAGAAAAACATGTCAATAATGTACCTATTTCCGTAGATAACATATTACCTACTGCAAACATGATTTCATAAGTCATAAGAGTACACCATCTTAAGAAAAAATCACATGTCAACATTTGAACCTTCTTTAACATAAGTCATCATAGATACAAGTCATGTTAGAGGTGTTACATACTTCCCTCCTAAAAAGCATCATCATCCCGATGATTAACTTAGTCCAAAATTTCAAACAAGAAATATAATTCTAATTATAGTTATTTTTATTCATAAGTTCACATCAGAACCAAATTGAGAATTTAAATTTTCCATAATTTATTCAACATTAAATAGTTGTTTTCATACTAATGAATTTAATATCTACCCAAAGATTTATTGATATAATCAGAACAATATTTCAAGTATTATAAATCAACAGAATCAACTTTGTTCAAATAAATGTGGAAAAGCAATTTTCATGTCCTCGAGGTTTTCCCATGTTGCACTTTCTTCATTAAACTGGTCCCATTGGACCTTGCATTGCTAATTTCATGATTTCTTAAGTGCAACAAACTAATTTCCAGCACTCTAATGGGTTTAACCATGATTATTCTTAGGTCTTGGACCTATAAGGAATTCCAATTTAACACATGTGATAAATTTAAAACATATTTCTTAAGTAGAGAAATATGGAAAACATCATGCATTCATGATAAAGTAGGTGGTAAAGCTAAATGATAAGCTACATGATTGATTATTTCAATAATTTCAAAGGGTCCACATAATGAGGTGATAATTTGGTAGCCTTGCCAAAGGTTATAGAACTCTTTTTCAGCTTAACTCAAAAATACTTTTTCACCAAGTTCAAATTTCTTATCAACCCTTTTAGATCTACATAACTTTTTTTTCTATTCTACTTCTTTAAAGTTCACGAATACATTTTAACTTGTTGTTCCATTTCAATAAGGCTGGTCCAATTACCTCTCTATCCTCTAGGCTATCCCAAATTGACTGAGTTCTACATTTCCTTCCGTATAATGCTTCGAAAGGTGCCATTTTCAGAGAGGCGTGATACGTGTTATTATAAGAAAATTCAACTAATGGAAGGTACTCTTCCCATTTATATTGTTGATCCATGTAGTACATTCGTAACATATCTTCCAAAACTTGATTAACTCTTTTTTCCCATCCTATTTCAGATGGTATGTTGAACTAAAATTCAATTTAGTTCCTAAGGCTGCATTAAGCATTTCCAAAATCTAGATGTCATTCTAGGATCTCTATCTGATATGATCAATTCAGGTACACCATGCAATCTGAAAATTTCATGCACAAATCTTTTTGCTAAAATAGGGAATCATCCTTAAGATTACCAAGTAATAAAATGTGCTACCTTTGTTAGTTTATCAACAACAACTAAAATAACATCATGCTTATTTTTTGACATTGGTAGCCCTTGTAAAAAATCCATGCTAATTACTTGCCATTTATACTATGGTATGCTATGAGGGTATAATAAACAAATGGGTGCATATGCTCAACCTTAACACAGTTGACATTCTAAGCAGTGTGTCACAAAATCAATTACATCCTTTTTCATCCCTTTCCAAAAATATTGTTGTCTTAAATCAACAAGCATTTTTGTAATACCGAGATGTCCTGAATAAGGTGAATTATGAAATTCAATTAACAACTTCTTTCTTAACTCATTTCCGAAGGTATATACACTTGATTATTATATCTCAAGATTCCTTCATCATCAAAGTGAAAACCTTTATATCTTGAGTCATTTGGATCTGCAGCAAGTGTTGTTTTTACTTGTTGAAAGTATGAATCAGATTCCATAATTATTTTTACTTCATCCTTAAACTGAGTTCTCAAGGTTATAAGTGCAGAAATATGTTTCCTATGACTTAGTGCATCTACCACTCTATTTTCTTTTCCTTTATGTAACTTATGTCAAAATCATACTGAGATAGAAACTCTAACCACCTTCATTGTCTTGCATTCAGATTTGGCGAGTGAAAATATACTTCAGCCCAAGATGGTCAGTCTTTAATTCAAAAGGTCTCCCTAAAAGATAATGCCTCCATACTTGAAGTGCATGAACAATGAAAGCAAGCTCTAGGTCATGGGGAGCATAATTCAGTTCATGTAACTTGAGTTTTCTACTCTCATATGTTATAACATGCTCATTTTGTAACAAGATACCTCCAAGCCCTTCCCTGGAAGCATCTGTTACTACATATAAAGTCCCCATTTGGATCAGGTACAGCCAAAATAGGTGCAAATGTTAATTGATCCTTAAGATTTTTAAATGTAAATTCACATTTTCCACTCCACTCAAATTTCTTATCTTTCTTTTGTAATGAAGTTATTGGTGCAACAACCTTTGAAAATTCCTTAACAAATTTTCTATAATAACCAACAAGACCCATGAAGCTTTTGAATTCATGTACATTCTTAGGTGCAGGCCAGTCAGTTATAGTGACAATCTTTGATGGATCAACAACTATTCCATCTTTACTTATAACATGTCCTAGATAGTGTACTTTTGTCTCATAGAAAGAACATTTGGACAACTTTCCATACAATCTTATTTTTCTTAAGATTTCGAGAACTATCTTCAAATGCTCATGATGCTCATCGATGCTTTTAGAATATATGAGAATATCATCCAAGAATACAAGCAAAAATTTGTCCAAGTATTCTTGAAAGATATTATTCATTAAATTCATAAAAGTTGTAGGTGCATTTGTCAAACCAAAAGGTAAAACTGTGAATTCATAATCCATACCTTGTCCTAAAGGTTGTTTTATGAATATCTTCATCTTTGATTCTTAACTGATGATATCTAGATCAAAGATCTATCTTAGAATATATTGATGCACCATGCATTTGATCAAACAAATCATCAATTCTAGGAAGTGGATATCTATTTTTTATTTTTTACTTTGTTTAACATCCTATAATCAATACACAACCTAAGTGTTCCATCTTTCTTTTCACAAAAATTACCATGTGCTCCCCAAGGTGAGACACTTGGTCTTATCAAACCTTTAGACAATAGTTTCTTGTAAATTTGCCTTAAGCTCTACTAGTTCAATGGTAGTCATCTAGATATGGTGCCTTGGAAATAGGTTTGGTTCTGGTTTGATCTCAATCATGAAATCAAACTCCGTTTGGGTGGAAGATCGGGTAGTTCTTCCAGAAACACATCACTAAAATTTTCGTAACAATGGATATTTTCCAAGAAATCACTATCCCCTTCAGTTGTTTCAGAAATTTTTCTATCATACAAGGTGTAACCTTTGTTTTTGGCCTTTTAAGCTACATAGATGACAATTTTCTGAACTGAAATCTCACATTTTATCCCTTGGATGTCTATTGTTTTCTACAGATCATCAAGACAACTAATATGTTTTTCAAAACAATCAACCTTTTATTTATGTTCGAAAGATAGTTAACACCTATAATCACATCATAAGACCCTAAAGGAGCAACATAAAGATCAAATTCTGTAGAAAAACTAGGTAAATCTAGGACTGCTCCAAAAAGACACTTACTAACTATGTGGACAACATTATTCCCATAATGTACAACCCAAGATTTATCCATTTTTCCATCTTTTATTTTTAGTTTTGAAGCTAATTTAGTAGAAATAAAGCATTTAGTAGCTCCAGTATCAAAAATGTATAGTAACATGTATACCAAATAACTTACTTGGATACTTCTATAGGTGTAACTTGCTTTTCAACTTGTTTATCAGCTACTACAACATGTATCTTATGTTGTTGATTATTGTCATCCTTCTTTAGAGGGAAACTGATTTGCATAATGATCCTTGCCACAATTGTAGTAGCCTCCTACAGGTCCTCATTTAGGTTCAAACTTATTTCCAACCTTAAAGTTGTTGTTTTGTCCCCCATAGACTTATGTCCATTATTATTGTTCTTAACAAAATTGTTTGAACATTAGCAACAGTTTATTTGTTGTTGTTTTCTTGTTATTATCCACAAAAAAATTATTTTTAGTACCAAACTTCTTCCATGCCCCCTTTTTGGGTGCAAGAGATGAAGAAGAATTAGGAATTTTCTTTCTGATTTCCTCCTTATGGGAAGAGATTGCTTTTAATTTTTGTTCCTGCCTAATGGATTTTTCTACAACCCCTTCCATGGTGGTTGGGATGTGAAACATATACTTCTCCCCTATGATAGGATTTAATCCCATAATGAATTTTTGTATCCTAAACTTCTCATCAATTTGATACTGAGGTATGTACTTGAGGAGTTTAGTGAACCTCTCCCAATACTCTATTATAGTTAACTTTCCTTGAGTTAAGTTTGAAATTCAATCATATTTTGATCATAATAAAGTTATGGAAGCCATCGTTTCCTAAAATAGTTTTTAAATTGATCCCATGTGATGCTTGATTCATCAATATTCAATTCAGCCTTGTGGTTGTCCCACCAGGAAGATGCCTCATGGGAAAGCTGATAAGCTCCCCATACTACCTTTGTTTCCTCTAAGAAGTTTCTTATTACAAAGTACTTCTCCATTTCACTGAGCAGTTCTCAGCTCCATCCCCCAAGGTGGTGCCATCAAACTTAGGTGGACTTATCCTTTTTATATCATTTGTGAGTTCAGCTACTAACCTTTCCTTTTTATTTTCAGGATGATTGGGTACATTAGCATTAGCATTTGTAGCATTATTATTATCAACTCCTTGATTCCCAATATTGACATTATCCTCAGAGGTGGCTGATTGTTATTACCAGCATCTTCTTCCTCCTCATTACCCATTACTTGTTGTTCAAGTACAACCAGATGGTCTCTTGTGTCCACTAGGGAAGAAAGGATCTCATCAAGTTTTTGGGTGGTAGTTGCCTCTCCACCTGGTGGTGGGTTGTTTGTAGCATCTCCCCTTGTTCTAACCATTTTTTTATTTTACAAGAAAAGTTAAGTTTTTATCATATTTATGGACTCAATAGGTCCAAGAGCTGCAACCTTCAGCTATGATACCAAGATGTAACATTCCCATTTTAAGAATTTAGAAACAAGGATTTTTTTTTTTATACACAATGTTCTTTGTTCTAAATCATAATTTAGAACACACATTCAAATGCCAAACTATCCCATAACAGAAAACCATATGTAGTTGTAATGACTTGGTGAAACACCGATCTCTCATTTCATGACTCGGTGCAATCTGATCTCTCATGTTATTTAGTAATGTGTATATGAAGTATACTTAGTTTCTTTACCCTATTAGGGGTACTCAAGTGTTCTGTTTAAGAGCCTATATGAATATTTTTACTGATATTCATCTGAAATCCCACTTCTTAAACTAAGTGACATAGGACAACACAACCAACAACTTGTGATACTTTGGCCAAATATTTACACATGTTTATCATGTTTGCATTCCTAGATGACATACTCATCAAAATGGAATAAGTCCTTCACTACACTTGATATGTTATCTAGATTGGTCTTTACTGATCTCTGTCAGTCCACGTGATTCAAAGTATAACCCTAGATAAGGTTAGAAACATGCCCTAGTGTGGGGACTTCCCCATGGTGACTAAGGGTACATAGACATACTCAATCGAACTCACATCGATTAGGTGTGTCTAGTTATCCTAAGTCATCAAGGGTTGAATCCGACACTAGGTCATGTTCCTATCCCTGCGCATAGGAGAATGATGAATGTCAAGAACTTATGTTAGTCTAGTTGAACAAAATCTGAAGGGTATTGAGACATGTCAACTGCAATGTAGTAACCTCGTAATGACTCTGTAGTTACGAAAGGTACTTCACTACAGTTGGTGTGTGTCAACATCCAACTGAGTATCCTCAACTGGATAAACATAACTTAAAGTGAATTTGATGTTATATTAAATTCTTCATTAAAATTTAATGTCGGCATCCTTAATGATTCAAGCAAGTTCTTTAACCTATCAGGTTACAAGTTATAACTATATCTTGAGGTAGGTAAGTAGATAAAATCTTCTTCCCAACCTATTTATTTTCTTGCATTATTTTACCATTTATCCGATACCACTTGCAACCAAAAGGGACATTAAGTCTCTTTTAGACATAAAGGTGATTGAGCTAATTAATTTCCATTTTTAGATTAAGGAAATATGCATAAGGAAGCACATTTGCACCCATTCACCTTTTTGTTTATTTACATCTAAGTAAGTTAATAACTTAATCTTAATGTATACCCTCAAGGGATTTTCCCCTTTTTCCTATTTCATGGGCTAATGCCCAATGAGGAAAAACATAATTCCTTTGTCCATAATAAATTCAAATTACATATGTAGAATTATAAATAAGGTTGTAACACATACATCCATGTAAATTAATTACAAACCCTTTTTGCAATGATAGAGTTTCATGAGATTATTAACTTTATAAGTTGCATCCCATCTAGAGAAACTTTTCAACCAACAACTCAAACTCCTATCCCAACCATTGCATAATATTTAAGTATGTGAACTACCTTCCTAAAATGAGTAATACTTATCATTTCAGCCCAATTAATGCCAAGAAAGTATTTCTACAAGTATTAACAGAATTCAAACATATTTTATTCATCAGGGAAGAGTGATACATTTGCTAAGTCCAAACAATTCATACATCAAAAATTTCCAAACAACATCACATATAGCACATAATGTCAAAACAACATCACCTATTATTTTCTCATTACAACTTTCTTTTCATTAAGTACATCTTAGTAATGAAACCCCCTTTTTTTATCAAAGTAAAGATTCAGTCTTCAAAATAAAACAAAGTAACTTAAAATAAGTCTTTCTCCTTTCATATTTTCCATAGTCCATCTGCAAAATTTCTAGCATGGGTCATTTCATTGAACTGAGCATGATAAGCACTAAATCATTAAAACAATGTTCTTTTAGCTAACTGTTTCATAAAAAGAACCCTGTTGTTATGAAACAGTCCAGAAATAAAAAATGGAAAGACTCAACCAAAAAGGAGATCACAATTCCAATTAAAGAGAGAGAAAGAGATATGCTTCAAATCAAAACAAGGTTAGGTCATGAAATAAAACAACTTTATCCTTCCTTCCTATTTTCCTTTTATCAAAAGAATTTAAACAAATAAGTTAAGAGAATTAAACATTCATCTGATCCTCACTATTACTTTCTTGTATTTCATTTTAAGTTCTCACTCAATTAAACTTGTTTATCTGAAGAAGGTAACTACTTAAACTATCTTTTAGGCATAACTCAACATAGTGAAACATTTATAAACATTACTTTCAATCCAAATATTTCATTAACCTACATTCATCCTAAAGTTTGAGATGCCATCAATTGAATTTAAATATCATAAGAATTAAGTTAGGATAATCCAAATCATCATAACATTTAATGTGTCCTGCTTATAGTATCCTAATACTCAAGCTCATAATTAGGAACCCATTTCAAATTAAAATCAATACAAGCTATATCAGACCTCAATCAAAATTAAGGTTCCTTTTAACAAGAAAATGAGTTAATGCTCATATCCTAAAAAGATACACCATTGCTATCATTACTCTAAGTGAGTGGTATGGTTAAGTTTATAATTTAGACCAACTCAATAATCCATCCAAATATTTCCAACCAAACAATAATCCATCCAAATATTTTCAAACCAAACTCAATAATCCATCCAAATATTTTCAACTTCAGCTATACTTCCCTAAAAACATTTTGCATTCATCTTATCAAATAGTCAAGAAGTTACATAAACGTAATAGACCAAGAAGGGAAAACAACTTTACCAAGTTCCATTAAGTTGTAAGAAGATTAAAGGAAGAGAGAGAGAGATTACTACTTCACAACTCTTTGTATGATTAAAAGAGAACATTAAGTAACCAAAACCTATAATGACAAAGGTTAGTTATCTAATGACTCAAACCAAAATCCCAAACAGAGATTTACTCAGGGTTTGAATTAAATGAACACAAAAAATCTAGAAGAAAGGAAAGAAACAAAGAGAAACAATATTCCATTACCTTTCATCATTCAAAGAGATGGTTTTGATAGCCTCAAATTCCCACTAAGATAACAAGTAATTCATTTCCCAAAAGACTTAGAGAGGAAAGAAAGAGATGAATAGAAGGATAAGTCTGAAATAAACTTCCTATAACTCAGATCCTTAAAGGAAAAAAGAAGTATGAAATACGATATAACCAAAAACAAGAGCCAATCATTCCATTTTCATGAAGAAAGCATTTTCCTAAGTTTTGAAAGAACTGAAATTGATTTTATTGGCCCGAGAGGTCTAAGAAACATGCCAATACAAAAACATCATATCAAGGTCGACAAAGCAGTCAAGAAGTTCGAGGGTAACAAAATAAACAAACTACAATTAACCAATACTCAAGAGAGTTTTCCCCTCTTAGCACCAAGTGACACAAATTCATAAGTTACCTAAATACCCAAGAGAGTAGAAAAAATATATCATATCCACTTACTTTCTTCCAAAAATTAGACTTCATAAAAATAATTATTCATTTCAAGAGATTAACATGAGATATTCTTTTGTAGGTCTTAAAATAATAACCGAAAGAACTTATGCAAGTCCAAATAGACGTAAATCGATTACCAAGAAAAACCCACAATAATTTATCCTTATGTAACACACACAAGGTCGAAATTTGTAACAAGAAGGAAGAATACACACAAAAATAGAATAAAAAAATCACAGATAAAGTGATAAGATTCAAGACATGCTTATCATTTTGAAGTCTTCTTTCAATAACCAAAAAGGAAATGTTAAGAAACATCCATGAATCTATATTCTCAAAGGAGTTATGTAAGATCATAATGAAAAAAACATTCCAACAATTTCCTAACCAAATTTTACCAAAGGTGAATCAACAAGGTTGATTAGACCCAGATTTCCCAAGTTTAAGCAAACCAAAATACCAACAAGGTTTAAACAGTTTTAACTATGATCTCATATAAATTTTTGGCTTTGTTTTCAAGCCCATGCAGAAATATTTAAAGAAAAACCCAACTATCCAAACAAGAAAATTGAAAACCCATAGAACACACTTTCCATCATCCAAACAAGGTCGATAAAGTATTCCATTAAAACAACACAAAAAATAGAAGAAAAAAAGAATCATCAACAGAACAAATCAGATTATTCCCTAAGAGAAGAGTTGTTTTTATGAGCATTTAAGTAAAAGCATAAACTTAATGGATAGAGCCTATCATGCTTGATAGTGCTTCATCCTTCATTGATTCATAAAGATATCCAAGTAGAGCTTCAATCCTTCTTTCAAAATGCAAACAACACACAAAATTCCTCTAACTCCTCCTTATAGCTTCTCAATGCCAACTCCTTCCCCTCCATGCCATGTAAGGAAGAAAAACTCATGCACACTAAATTTCATGCAAGAATGAACTGAGGTTGAAAAATAACCACATGCAGAGCTCAAGCTCCAAAACCAAATGAATCAACAAAACCAAACCCTCTATCTTCTTCCTAGGTGGTTTCACCAATTTAAAAAATATTAAATGCAGAGTAGGACTATCATTCCTTCCTATCTTCCCACCACCGCCACCTCCAAATCTGGTGAAGACTTATTTCAAAAAAATACATGCATCCAAAACTTTGGTGAAGATGCCAACTCACTCACCTAATGTTTCCCAAATGCTTTGCCAAATTTGGTTGTTAAAAAGAGATAAGGACTTAATAACTTGCCATTAATTCCTAGGATTCATTACCTCCCACTTACCTCTTCCCATGTCATTCCATAGGTCCCTTTAGGTTATGCCATTCCCTTAGTTAGGTTCAACATTAATTTAGGAACCAACATAGGTCCATAGGTAAGTCTTTAGTCTTAGGTTCATTAATCACCTAAATAACAATAAACTTAGTAACTTAGGTTAGGTTACTCCTTTAGGATAAGGTTCCAAATTTAAGGAACATGGTGTAAATAAGTCACAAGATCCTTATTAAAATTTACATCATACCTTAAATAGAAAAGAGGAACCAGATTATTAACCCTGTTCCAATTCAAAGCAGAGATCCAAGGAGAGGATCATTCACTACCTTCGCACATTCAAGGTCCAAAATTCTTCCATCTATCCAAATTGGATGCCAAGACAACAAGATTTGAAAATTTATAAACATACCTTGGATGAAAAGCGAAACTCAATTTCTCAACCTTTTCAATGAAATGAATTTATCCTAATCTTATAAATTATGAAAACTGAAACTCAATTTCTCAATCCCAAGTAGTAAATTATTGCACAAAAGATGTTACATCTTTTTAAATTTGAACATTCTATTAATGTACCTTTTTCCATATATAACATATTACCTACTGCAAATAATCTTATAAATTATGAAAATCACATGTCAACGTTTGAAACTCTTTAACTCAATTCCAATACAGTCATGTTAGAATTTACTTGGTCCTCATTATGGTCACATAAATTTATATTTGGGTTCATCTTGTTTAATTTTGTAATTAAGAAAAAATGTTGACCACTAAAAATATAGGAAATGTGGCTATTTCGAAAATATGCAATAAATATTACCACCCAAAACATGATTTCATAAGTCATAAGAGTACAAGAAAGTACAAATTTATTATTTATAAATAATAAAACTCACAATTTACATGGAGTGCAGTCCATCTTAAAGTATTATCCCTTACACAATTTCATTTCACATGGCATTAATTAGAAGAACTATGATGTTGTGACCTAAAAATCTACATAAAACAATATGTATAACCAAGGTACAACTAGAAACAACATGTCCCGCGGATATTAAATGTTACTGATTCATCATAAAAAACAAGGCTCAAGCATCTCATCGGGTGCTTTCAACATTAGCTTCTAACATGTCTCTCGGTAAAATTAGTCATAAATATATGATTTGATTGTTTTCCTACATTAATGTATAATATATACCCCAATTCATGGTACAAGTTTGCTTTCATTACATTCTATATTCACTCCTATATCATATCACCGAGACACGGCTAGTGTTGCCAAACGAACGGTGGAGTAATTTTTATTGTCACTTATTTAACCTTCTTCTTTGTGTCTAGGTCTATGACCCTTCATCCCGATGTTGATTGATAAAGGGGCATGAATCTAGATTGGATTTGTTGGTGATTACAAATATCGATCAGTTTCATCCACAAAAATTTATTATAAAGTCTACGCATTATGGAAATCTCAAATATTTAATTAAAAACTTACTTCAACCTCTCTGCAAATCACATTTCCTCATCTATACCATGAATTGCATTTGCCAAATCGACACAAAATAACCCATTCATTCAACTTTTCCAATTCATCTACATCCACATTAGGATTCACCTCCTATTGATACATAAACTTTATATTGTCATTTTTGTTTGCATATTGGGGTGAAAAAGTCAATTTTTCTCATAACCATTATTCCCAATTCTAATTACAGAGGTGAATAATAAGTCACCACAAATGAAACACCTAGAATTAGGTCACAAGCTCAATAATTATTTAACCTAGGCATGTTGAGGATACTCGAACAAAAAAAGATAGTTTTTTTACAATCTCGGGCATTGTAGATAATGTATTTGGAATAAATTGTCTTACATTCCTCTTGAATTCCAAAACTACACATTATTTCCAGAACAAATATGAACTTAAATTATGAAATTTTAGAGAAACCCACCGGATCTTATTATTTGAAAGACAAAATAAGTCTTACGCAAATTCATTTTCGATAAACAAATGTACAGAAATATTATATTTTTAACTTAAATATGTTTAGGGGACTGTATGTAGAAAGTAATTACTTTATTAACCTAGTTAAGGGTATGATTCCATGAACAAACAGAGAATAAATTTATGAAATTAAGTTGAACCCACTACATAATCTAGAATGAAAAGTCCATGTAAGCCATAACAAGATTCATTTAAGACCAAGAGAGAATAAAGAATCATTGTTTCCTAAAAACATAAGTGAGTAAAGTTAAAAACCATTCTTACCATGGAAAATAAGTTTTCAAATCCTTGCACTAATGATTTTTTTCATTAAAGGGCTAAAGTTTCCTTTACAACAATATTATACCAAATCATAAAAAATGGATATTCCTCTACCTACAAAGCAAAGATACAATAAGTTTGTAAACCTCTTTCTCAAAAGCATGAGGTTTTAATATGTGTATGTTATACTCTTCTTTTATTCTAAGGCATGCAACAGAGGTAGCTAGGTACCCATGTTTTAATAAAAACCAGTTAAAAGTGGGTACTTAGCTCTCTTTCATATGATCGTATGTTTATTTAACAAAGTGAGTAAAAAAATTGTTTAACTCTTTAATTAATAAATTAGAGAGAAAAATCCAATTCCAAATCACATAACAAAATCCCTCTAGAACCCATCAAAATAAACAAGATCTACATTCTTGTTTTTAGGTAATACAAAAATGGAGATCATATTATCATGAGCGGGTTTTACATACAAGATTTAGTCATTGAAGATTCCTACTGATTTAAAGATTTAGACAAAGTAGAAGATTTAGACAGAAGATTTAGAAAAATGCAAATATTTAGAAAAAGAGGAGCTGTAAAATATCCCCCTCCTAAAAATCTACAAATTTTGTAGTATTTTTCTCATTTGTTTCGAATTCATGAGTTAGCTACTAAATAAAGTACACAAATCGGAGATGTTGGAGGGTTTATGTTGCCTCGATGTGATATGATGGATGCACGGGCACACAATGGTTGATTCCACTATTGATTACCTAAAAATAAGATGAACTGAAACATAATTATTTAGATACATTTATGTGGGGGTTGGTCGACGATGCATTTCCAGAAGCGATTAGCTTCCTTAGTGAGATGTCAACCCTTGTTTATTTAGAATGAGTGAAATAAAACAAGGGCAACATGAGATATTAGGAAGAGACAAGAATATATTAAATTTGAGAATAATTAAAATCTAATATGAGATTGAAACAACAATAAGTTAATGATTAGGTGGTATGGGTCGACGGTGACCCGAGAATATGTATAGGCATGTCAAGCGGTGACCTAGAAAGAGGATATGGAACAATGAGTGAAGTATGAAGACATTGCAAGATCTAAAAGTAACTGGATATAACAAGGGCTTTTGTATGCTAGAATCAGCCTATAAGAGCAATCTAAGGGAGTGAAAACTAAAAGATAACATAAAACAGATATTGGAAGGGTGGATTGGAAATCAAGACCATGGTCGACGATGATTGGAGTGCAAATAAGCTAGATCTGATGCAACAAAGGGACATGATGGTGGTTTTAGCAGGTTAAATAAGGTACATAATATATGCAAAGACTAGAAATGGATCTGGAAGTAAAAATCATAGTTACATAGGGCCAACTCGGTGGTGACTCAATTTGGGTGATGATGATTGTAGCAGATCTAACATGACCAAGAAAAAGAAAGAAAAGAAAATTGCAAGAAAAGGAGCTGAAACAAAAGGCTACAGATTGATCCTTAGATGTTGTAGAAACTGATCTGTACCTACAAAATGTTAGCTACAAGAAGAAAAATGATAATATGATAAAAATATTATTAAATCAATACAAAATCAGTGATAATATCACAAAGGATGATTATGAGTGATGAAAACATGTATGATGGAGGTCTGTGGTTGCTTCAGGAATGCTCGTGCACGTGAGAGAGAGTCCACAGGTCACATGGAAGCTTGGATGTTTGTATGCATCTGATGATTTATGATTTCGACTATGGAAAGGAAGGATTCACTTTTATAGGCTCGATGGCGACTGGATTGGGTCGCCTCTAATTGCAGGAAAGTTTCCCAATGGGACTAAATTTTGTGATTTTGGCATGATTTTGGATTTTTTAAGAGTTGGACGAATGCTTAAAGCATGTAGGCATGAAGAAGATGTGTCATAGGTGAGTTGGAGGTAGAGATAGGTTAGAAAAGAACAGGGATGCAAAATAGAAATTCCATTAGGGAAAGGTGATGGGTATTAATTAAGAAATAGGAATTTAATTAATTACTATGAATTAATTATGGTTAGATGTGATGGGGTATGGTCATTTAATTAGATAAAGGGGATGAATTAAATGAATATGCGCACATGGGCGATTAAGAGTATAGATACTAAATTTAGGTGTCTACATTTTCCCCTCTTTGTTGAGTGGTTTGCACTAACAAACCATCAGACAAAAATGATGAGAGTTGGATAAGTATTGAGGAAAGGTAGATAACGAGATCCCCCTCAAAAGGGGGATTGATGATGTTAAGGAAAATTGATGGCACTTTTGAAAAAGGTTAATGATAAAGGGCGGGTGGGTAAAGAAAATGGGTAAGATGATTACCAAGGAAAGATGCCTCGAGTAAAAAGGAATCCTAATATCAATAAAAATTATGGCGTTGACTCCAATATCTATAATATCATTTACCTCTTACCTTCTAATCTCTCTTTTAATGCCAAGCATGTTGGCCTATCAACCAACGAAGCTAGGCATTCACCATGGGCAGTGCAGGCGTCGAGCCCCTCTTTTATGTGAGCCTTGTAATAATGCTTTTCCATTGAAGGAGGAATGGTTTGTAGAACATAAGCATGCGTGTAATATAATACATAGGTGGTGGAACTAGTTGCAAGCACAAATGCACCATGAGATAGACATAAACATCACAACAACATAATAGAATCAGATCTAAACCATGAACAACATGAAAACATACTAGGGTTTTGTCCATAAACATAGATATTTGGAACAAAGCCTCATATATTTATTATAATCATTTACAATAGCCATATTACATAAAAAAGGGTCATATCAGACTATATACATCAAGGAATAACATCCTAACCCTACAAAACTACTCTACACAGGGAACCCTAGCTATGTTCTTCCATCTCATCTCTGGTTTCAGACCCGAGTGCCTACATCTATACATAACATCATCCTTTCCTAGCCTCTCTCTAGCAAGAGTAACAAAATACAACAACAATGGCAGCTCCTAACATCATAACCCACAACATTCTTACAGCACTTCGTTTCCTCTAAAACCCTCTTTATCCCACAACATTATTTTAGCACTTTGTTATCCTTCCACTCCTCTCCTATTTTAGACCCAAGCACTCCCTTAAATAGAATCTGGATCCTTCCTTCACCACCATAGTTTCACCCATGAGCAGATCGCATGCTAGGTGGAAATGTGGTCCTCCATGATCGAGTGTTATGTCATCTTGTAAAATCCTCCACTAACTGTAATGATCCTCCTTTGGAATATTCCCTTCATGGAATATTATTTCCTTGAGCTCCAAGACTCTAGGATAACACCTTATCCACTCATCATGCCTACTTGAGCCTTCATGTGTTTTTCTGTGATACCACCTTAGAAATGTGGATAACTCCCCAAACCCTTTCTTTCTTCTACGTACTAACCTTTTCTCCCATGCTACTTTCCTTGAGCACTTTTCTACCTTACTTGCCCTGTGTGCATGCACTCTTCCTCTACCTTGGGACTTAGTCAATTTCAGGGTCTAACATCACCCCACACTAAACTTTTTGTCCATCCTTAGAAATAACTTGATCTTTTGTAAAGAATAAAGAATGGGAGGAAAGAATAATCTTCTTCCGGCTTGTGCAAAGAATGAAAGAATTCCATCACTTGCTAAAGAAGAATTGGGAAGTCTTTATTCAAGCCTACTTCAATCTTACTCCAAGCGTCCACCTCATTTTTGCTTGTTGAAATAGATCCCCTATCAATGTTCCACCTTCATCAATTGATAACTCCTTACCAATAGCCTTGATGTATCAACAATGTTCTCCATCTTCTTGCTAAGGTCACTTAGCACGTCCATCTATGAGTGACCTAGGGATACAATTCTTTCACTTTATTTTTAATCAAGACCCTTAGGCCTTCAATCACCTCAAACTTATTCTTGACCTCTGTGATTATTTTGTCCCATTCTTCCCTATTATTCTTGTTCTTCTCTTGAAAATCCTTCAGGTCCACCTCATGGGTAAAACAATATACTGTCACCTAATCCCTATCCCCACGTTTTTGTAAACAAATTTGGCCATGTGCGTCATGGTTTTTTGAGGCAAGGATCTTAGAGTACCGAGTTATGGTTTCCTCAATATTTGCTTTCTCCTCGGCCCTCTATCATGCCAAAACTTCCTCTTCGACTCCAAAGCAAGCGGTGGATTATCCATTATGAGCAAGCATGTCACATCCTCTAGGAAGAGAAAAGATGACTCATACTTCTACTTAGGCGGGGCCAAATTTGGGCGTGATGGATTCGAGATAGTCTCCACCTTTTTGTAATATTTACACACCTTCTCCTTCTCTTCTCTCAACTCGGCCTTCAGTTGTGCAATTACAAACTCCTTCCCTTTTATTTCACATTGTCTCTCTCTATTATCTCCTTATTCTTTTCCTCCAATTCATCCTCCAGGGCTTTGATTTTGTTATTCCTCCTAAATAACCAAGCCTCTACTTCTACCGACACCTTTTTGAGTGTGTTACAGACTTGTTCATCAGTTAACCATTAAGTATCCATAATAGGATTCACCTCACCGGGTTCTCTTTTTCTACTATTACATCCTCAATAACTTTGAACTCGGGATCATCAACATGAGACTCAAAATTCCATGACAACATCTTCTTGGTGCACGTGTATGAGATACCACTATCAAATGATGACCAAAAAGAGTTAATATATGGGTATTTTGGTCTGGAAGTGCATGAAAACAACTTTGTTAGGGTCATTGACATAATTTATGTGTCCTTCCGTCATTGTCATGCCCTTACCACCAGTGCATGCTGTCTTCAAAAAGCTCACTGCTAAGCTATGATCTCTGCCCATGTTCCCATACTCCTTTCCTACTTCCTCAGTATTGTGCTCCAATTCTTGCTCCACCAAATTTTGAATGATGACTTCCACTTCCTTTTCCACCGTATCCTCTAATTTTCCTTAGTCTAAGTGTAACATCTTTGACAAACTGTTATCTTTCCCCTTTTTCATTGCAGCCATTGACATGTAATTTTTTCTTGATAAGGTGTGTTCCTTTTATTGTTGGAAATCATGCTTGTCATGGATGAGTCATTTTTGCTCTTGGATTCATTAGGCTGAAATGATGTTGCTTACTTGTAAGAATTCATTTTGCTTCTAGATAAGTTGTAATCGGTAATGAAGTTTGCAAACTTATCTCATTTTATTAACAAATCCTTGGATCACTTCAATTGATCCAAGGTATGTTTTAAATCTTCTTACCTGATCTGAATGGTAAAATGACATTTAGAGGTTGGAGGACATAATGGACTGAACTCTTGTATGTTTACAAATTCTTTTATCTTCTTGAAAGATCGTGCCTACATTTTATTGTATGTTATGTGCTTGGATATTTTTGATTGATCTCTTCAGGATACTTAACGATGTTAAGTGGAACGAGACCTACTTCAAGACTATTGAGGAAAAATATAAGTCCTAGACCTATGAGATCTATCCTAACGGGATTCTAAACTAAGGTAAAGGTACCTATTTTCTATCTATGTCTACTTTTTTTCGGGATAACATCCTATCTTAAGTTGCTTGTACTAAGTTGGGATGTGGAAAATAACCTAAGGTGATGCTAGGTCTATTTCTAACCTTATACCTAATACTAAATTGTTGTGAAGTATGACCTATCCTAGGATGAAAATTTACCTATTGTAATGTTGAAAACCTATGGTAAATATTTCTAAACTATTCTATGGTCATATCCTAAGCTAATGGTATCTATCCTAAACTAATGAATTATTGGAAAGGGACATTAGGGTCGTATGGAAAAGTGTAAGCTTGGTGATGGTTCCTAAGTTATTAATTTGATTTGATTTTTTAAATAAAGGGACAAACAGATCGCCGCTTTTGGTAGAGGCATGTAAATTAGTGGAAGTCTACATGGAGTCATCACTAAAATTTAGTATGCATGTAGAAGTTGAATTAGCATTTGCCAATTTTGGATGGTGTGGCATGGAGAGATAGGTGGGAGTTGGAGAATTAATGGCATTTATGAACCTCTTTTTTGGCAAGCAAACCACCTTGGAAACCATGCGGGAGGATTTGTTGGAGGTTTTTGGTCATTCATGCTCTCCAATTTTTGCTCTGCATGGAGGTTTATAGTTATGAAGTTGATAAGGTAGAAATGAAGTTGTTGTTTTTGGTCGGTAGATAACAAGAACTTCATCCTTTTCTATTGATTATTTTTATGACAAAGTATTATAGCTCTTGTGAATATTTGTGTGATAAATGATTTTCCATGTGAAGGATAATTTCATACTTGTATGGAAGTAAGGAATGGGTAACATGTTTTGACCGTATTGTGTATATATGCTTGTAAAATTGGATGTCTTTCATTGTTTTCTTTGAAGGTAAAAGAATACCCTTCTATGCCGTATCTCTTTTTGTTGAAAGTTTAAATACTCCCCTTTTTGGGATTGTATTATTATACTATGATCTCAAGTGTGAACTTGAACTAGTTTTTTAAAAATGGTTAATGGGTGAATGAGGATTTATGGATTTTTCTATATTCTTATACTCAACTTGTATAAAAACCATGAACGTGTAACTTTTTCTTGTTCTAAAATATATAAACCTCCACTGCTTCAAACCTTGTGTTTAATGAAGTTGAGTAGGTAATGGTGTTCAGGCTTACTGTTTATGGTTCGAGCTCGTGAGGAAACAATAAGAAAAGTTTGACGTAAACCCTTTCATTTGGTAATGGTTTTCTCTCTCTCTCTCTTTGAAACTCTGTGAAATGACTTATGGGTTGTTGGGTTTTGGAATGTTATTGTGGAAACAACATTAGATAAAGTCTTCTCTTCTCTTCTCTTGTGGAAACATTATTGAACCTTCCTATGAGATTTTGGAAGTTGAGCTGTTAATATATTTTTGAAGTAATGTTGTTTGAAAATACATTAGAAGTCAGATTTCTCCAAGCTGATATTGTGACCATCTTTCTTAACTCTATTCAAATTTATTTAGGTCAATCTTTCTCGCCCTTCTCACTTTTAGGACCTGGGTTGGTTGATGTAAACCTACTCGCTCTCGAGTTGGGAAACTACTTGGTATAATTGTTAGCATAATATGTTATGATTTGACTGTTGTAGCTTCATGGAGATTCATTGAATGGGTAATCAAATCTTAGATTGTTAGTTTTGATAAAGGTTCATTTTATGCTTGTTTCACACATCCTTCTTGGAATGAATTAAGCATCTCGATAATTGTTGTTGTTTCTCGAAAGGTGAATCACTTTGTAGGCTGACTTGAATGATATAGTTATATATGTATTCGGTTTTGTATCTTCTGTACCTGATTTCTATCTCTTGAAAGAATTGTGGGTATTGTGAATGGTCTGTACTGGTCCTTTTACTACCTTTATATTTTGGAATGAATATTGGAAATCCCTTCTAATGCATAACTCCTTCCTTTGTCACTCTCAAAGGTAAGTTTCTCCATTGTGTTGATTATTCTTTTCTAAGATGAATAAGGGAATGCAAAGTTAACCGAAAGGTAAAGGAAGTTTTAGATGGTTTCTTTCAATTAGTCTTCCTTCCTTTATATAAACCTTGTTGTAGGTTCCATTGACTCAAATGTATTACTTTTATTAAAGTAAATGGGTAGTAGTTGTTACTACTTACTCTCGCTTATCTTATATTTAAGGAATTAAATATTGTTATAGTTGATGAAGTGATACATTCTATCGAGTGAATACTTGTCTAATGTTAACATGAGGCCTATCTATGAACCTAGGCAATGCATCGACCTAGAATTAGGATGCAACATCTGAAATGTGATTCTCTTATTGTTTAAGATATTAGATGAATCATCCTAAAACCTTTAAGATGTTGTCACAAAATTGATGTACATGTCTTTTCATGAAACTTGGTAAGCAGAGATAAAAGGTCCTTACTTTTGAAATTAACTCTCTTTTTTTATATAATGAAATTTACTTTGAATTTCAAATTTGAGATAGAATTATGAAAGAATTAATTGATAAGAACTTTTATTTGGAATAGATAAGTAATTGTATGGGATATTACTTATCTAATATGATGTTGTAGTTTGTTGATTATGCTAAGATATTTTCTTATAATTTAATTCAGATTGAGTAATTGTGCTTCTTTTATAATTGTTATTACTTATGAAGGATTTTCTTGCTTACTTCTGGTTGTTTCATAAAAGCAAAGTTGTTTTAATGAAAATGATTATTTGAAGGCACTTCGTTTTAATGCTTAGTGCTTATCATGCTCAATTCAATGAAGGCGGCCCTTGCTAGTAATTTTTACAAATGGACTTCGTAAGTGATAAAGGAAGGAAATGACTAATATGATGAATTGGTTGCTTAAAAATCTAGATCTTTGATAGGGAATTATGATTCATTGTTTAGATGTATTGAAAGAGGAAAATTTTTATTCCTTATTGATATTGATACTATTTGACTGTAATATGTCTAAAATGCATAGTCTTGTAAAAGGTGTATTTAATCATGATGAATTGAAAATTTGGAAGTTACTTCGACTTGTTGTGTAAATTCTCTTTTCATTACTAGAAGGAAATTTTTAATCATATCTCGTTGTTATTATTCTTAATCTGATTGGATCCTTATTCTTTTGTCATTTAATGAAATCAATGAATGGAAAATAGTGAAATTTCCCTCTTGGAATGTAAATTGATAATTTGTAGGTATTGATGTTTCTTTTTCTAAACTAGTATGGTTTATTAAGGTATGTTAAATGAGCATGCATTAAAAATTTATAAGGAGTGTGAAAGGAAAGAGGGTATATGAACCTGTCACTTAAACATAAAAGGAAGATTATTCTCCTCTCAAAAGATTGTAAGACAAATGAATGGTGTGTGTGTCCATAAACCATTTAGACTTCATTCCTATGAGGTCTACTTTAATAGAACCTGTATTTGTTCATACACCTCCTTGAATGATTGAATTACATTAAATAAACCTTATGATGTATGTTGTCTAGTTTTTGAATAACTCGCTTGATAAGAAAACGTTAATGAACATTAAGGCAATCATGAGATATTGAAGTTCTTTAATATATAAACAACCCAAATATGGATAAATAACTTAAGGAATGTTGGAGTTAGGGTTTTGCAAGGTTGTTGTAATTGAATCTTAATTCTAAGTTAATTAAGGGAAATGACCTCCTTGAGGTGTGTACATCATGATGAAGTGGTTCTAACGGATGTTGGCACACACCAATCGTAAAGATTGTACCTTTGTGAATATTTTTGTCTTCACAAGGGTACAAAGTGTTGTAAGTTGACATGTTGCAACACCCTTCAGCACTGGTTCATCTTGATCTACACACATCTAGACTTGAACTTAGTTTCCCTCTAGGTCGGGATTAGCAATATGATTTAGCATAGGAACTAATGCACTATGACTTAGGGTAGCCAAGCACATTCATTCGACTAAGGTTGAATGAGTACGCCCATATACCCTAAGTCATCATGAGTGGCTCTATATACCAAATTATGTGACTATTCTGGGCTAGGTTCAAACCTTGGGAAAGTGGACTGACAGAAGTCAGTAAAGACCATTCTAGATAATAGATGAGTGAGGTGAAGGACATATTTCGATTAGATGAGTATGTCATCTAGGAATAGTAACATGAACAACATGTTGGAAATCTTTGGCCAAAGTATCGCAAGTTGTTGGTTGCATTGTCCTATGTCACCTAGTTTAAGGAATATGATTTCAGATGAATATTGGTAACAAATATTCAGATAGGTTCTTTGAACAGATCACTCAGTACCCAAAATAGGGTAAGAAAACCAAGTATACATAGTATACTTAAAGTATTCAATACTTAAAGAAAAACATGAGAGATCGGTTAGAAACCGAGTCATGAAATGAGAGATTGATAGTTTACTGAGTCATTTATAGTTGCATATGGTTATCTATTATGAGATTGATTGGCATGGAATGTGTGTTCTAAATTATGTTTTATTTAGAATGAGAACATTGTGTAAAAAAATTCCCTTGTTTCTAAAGTCTTAAAATGGGAATGTTACATCTTGGTATCGAGTGAAGGTTACTGACTCTTGGACCTATTGTGTCCATAATCTGATAAAACTTAAATTTCTTGTTAACAAAAAATGGTTAGAACAAGAGTAAATGTTGTAAACAATGCACCACTAGGTAGAGAAGCAGCAACTACCCAAAAATTTGATGAGATCCTTGCTGCCCTATTGGACACAAGAGATCATTTGGATGTACTTGAACAACAAGTAATGGGCAATGAGGAGGAAGAAGATGCTGGTAATAATAATCAGCCACCTCCTGAGGACAACGCTAATTTGGGTGTTGATAATAACAATGTGAACATACCTAATCAGTAGAGAAAAATAAAAAGGCTAGGTTGGCAGTAGAACTCACTAATGATATAAAAAGGATAAGTCCACCTAATTTTGATGGCACCACATTAGGAGATGGAGCTGAGAATTGGCTCAACAAAATGGAGAAGTACTTTGTAATAAGGAACTTCTCGGAAGAAACAAAGGAAATATGGGGAGCATATCAGCTTTCCCATGAAGCATCTTCATGGTGGGACAACCGTAAGGCTAAGCTGAATATTGATGAAAATAATATTACTTGGGATCAATTTAAAAGTTATTTTAGGAAACAATGGCTACCACAACTTTATTATGATCAGAAAATGACTGAATTTTAGAACTTAGCCCAAGGAAATTTAACTATAATTGAGTACTGGGAGCGGTTTACTAAACTTCTTAAGTATGTACCTAAGTATCAAACTGATGAGAAGTTCAGATATGAAATTCATCATGGGATTGAATCCCATTATAGGAGGAGAGGTGGATGTTCATAGCCCAACCACTATGGAAGGGTTGTTGAAAAATCCATAAGGCAGGAACATAAATTAAAGGCAATTTCTGCTCACAAGGAAGAAGTAAGAAAGAAAGTTCCAAACTCCTCTTCATCATCTCTTGCACCTAAGAAAGGACCATGGAAGAAGTTTGGTATGAAAAGTAAGTTTTTAATTGATAATAATAAGAAAACAACAACAAATAAGTCTTAGAAATGCATGAAACAACTTTGTCAAGAATAATAATAATGGACAAAAGTCCTATGGAGGTCAGAATGATAACTTTAAGGCTAGAAATAAATATGAGCCTAAAAGGGACCTGTAGGAGGCTATTATAACTATGGAAAAGATCATTACGCAAACCAATGTCCTTTGAAAAAGGATGATCGTAATCAAGCAAAGCACAAGATATACGTTGTAGTAGCTGATAAACAAGTTAAAAAGTAAGTCACACCCATAGAAGTTCCGGGTAAGTTATTTGGCATACTTGTAACTATTATTTTTGATACAGGAGCTACATAATGTTTTATTTCTAGTAAATTAGCATTGAAACTAAAAAGAAAAATCTGGAAAAATGGATAAAACATGGACTGTACATTATGGAAATAATGTTGTTCATATAGTTAGTATGTGTCTTTTTGGGGAATTCCTTGACTTACCTAGTTTTTCCACCGAAGTTGATCTTTATGTTTGTCCTTTGGGGTATTATGATGTAATCATAGGTGTTAATTGGTTAGCTGAGCATAAAGCAAAAATGGATTATTTTGAAAAACATATTAGTTGTTTAGATGATCTGTAAAAAACAACAGAGATTCAAGGTGTGAAACGTGAAATTTCAGTTAGGAAACTATCATCTATGCAACTTAAAAAGGCCAAAAATAAAGGTTATACCTTATATGCAGTAAAAATTTCAGAAGCTACGAGGAAAACAACAATTTCATGGAACATTATCCATTATTACGAAACTACAATGATGTGTTTCCGGAAGAGTTACTAGGTCTTCCACCCAAAAGAGAATTTGATTTCACAATTGAAATCAAGCCTAGAACCGAGCCTATTTCTAAGGCACCATACCGAATGAATACTATTGAATTGGTAGAGCTTAAGGCATAGTTGTAAGAAATTTTTCTAAGGGTTTGATTAGACCGAGTGTTTCACCTTGGGGAGCACTAGTAATCTTTGTGAAAAAGAAAGATGAAACACTTAGATTGTGTATTGATTACAGAATGTTAAACAAAGCAATAATTAAGAACAAATATCCACTCCCTAGAATTGATGATCTATTAAATCAGATGCATGGAGCATCGGTATATTCTAAGATAGATCTTTGATATGGATATCATCAATTACGGATTAAGGATGAGGACATTCATAAAACAACTTTTAGAATAAGGTATGGACATTATGAGTTCACCATTTTACCCTTTGGATTAATAAATGCACCTGTAGCTTTTATGAATTTAATGAACAATATTTTTCAAGAATACTTGGAAAAATTTGTGCTTGTATTATTGGATGACATTCTCATATATTCTAAAAGTATTGAGGAACACCATGAGCATTTAAAGATAGTTTTGGAAATTTTGAGAAAGAGACGGTTATATGGTAAGCTATCTAAATGTTCTTTCTATGATACATAAGTGCACTATTTGGGTCATGTTATAAGTAAGAAATGGAATTTATTGTAGATCCTTCTAAAATAGTAGCTATAACTAAGTGGCCTGCACCAAAGAATGTACATGAAGTTAGAAGCTTCATGGGTCTTGTTGGTTACTATAGGAAATTTGTAAAGATTTTTCCAAAGTTGTTACACCAATAACTTCATTACTAGAAAAAGGATAAGAAATTTGTTTGGAATGAGAAATGTGAATGCATTTAAAACTTTGAAGGATCAATTAACTTCAGCACCTATTTTAGTTGTACCTGACCCTAATGGAGACTTTATTGTTATAACGGATGCATCCGGGAAGGTCTTGGAGGTATTTTGTTACAAAATGATCATGTCATAGCTTATGAAAGTAGAAAACTTAAGTTACATGAGTTGAATTATGCTCCACATGATCTAGAGCTTGCTTGCCATTGTTCATGCACTTCAAGTTTGGAGGCATTATCTGCTTGGTAAACCTTTTGAATTAAAAACTAATCATCTTGGGCTGAAGTATATTTTCACTCAGCCAAATCTAAATGCAAGACAACAAAGATGGTTAGATTTTTTGTCTCAATATGATTTTGACATAAGTTACATTAAAGGCAAGGAAAATAGGGTAGATGCTCTAAGTCGTAGGAAGCATATTTATGCTCTTATAACATTAAGAACTCAGTTTAAGGATGAAGTAAAAAGTGTTATGGAATCTGATTCTTATTTTCAGCAAGTAAAAACAACACTTGTTGCAGAACCAAATGATGTGAGATATAAAGGTTTTCACTTTGATAATAAAGGAATCTTACGATTTGAAAACAGAGTATACATACCTTCGCTAAATGATTTAAGAAAGAAATTGTTAGCAAAATTTCACAATTCACCTTTTTCTAGACACCCTGGTATTACAAAGATGCTTGCTGATATAAAACAACAATATTTTTGGAAAGGGATGAAAAAGGATGTTATTGATTTTTTGACACATTACTTAGAATGTCAACATGTTAAAGCTAAACATATGCATCCAACTAGTTTATTATATCCTCACAACATACCACAAGTATAAATGGCAAGTAATAAGCATGGATTTTGTACAAGGGTTGCCTATGTCAAGAAATAAACATGATGTTATTTTGGTTGTTGGATAAACTAACAAAAGTGGCACATTTTATTGTTGGTAATCTTAAAGATGATTCACCTGTTTTAGCAAAAAGGTTTGTACATGAGATTTTTAGATTACATGGAGTACCTGAATTAATCATATCTGATAGAGATCCTAGAATGACTTCAAGATTTTGGCAAACACTTAACATAGCTCTAGGAACTAAGCTAAATTTCAGTTTTGCATATCATCAGAAACGGATGGATAGATTGAAAGAGTTAATCAAGTTTTAGAAGATATGTTACGAATGTATTGCATGGATCAATAGTATAAATGGGAAGAGTACCTTCCATTAGTTGAGTTTGCATACAATAACACATATCATGCCTCTCTTAAGATGGCACCTTTGAAGCATTATACGGAAGAAAATGCAAAACCCCTGTTAGTTGGGAAAACATTGAGGATAGAGAGGTAATTGGACCTAAAATCCTTATGAAAATGGAACAACAAGTTAAAATGATTTGTGAATGCTTGAAAGAAGCAACATGGATAGACAAAAGAGTTATGTTGACTTGAAGCGGGTTGATAGGAAATTTGAACTTGGTGAGAAGGTCTTTCTTCGGGTTAAACCGAAAAAGAGTTCTATAACTTTTGGCAAGGCTGCCAAGTTATCACCTCGTTATGTGGGACCTTTTGAAATAGTTGAAGTAATCAACCCTGTAGCTTATCGTTTAGCATTACCTCCTGCTTTGTCATGAATGCATGATGTTTTCCATATTTCTTTCTTAAGAAATACATTTCAGATTTATCACATGTGTTAAATTGGAATTCCTTGCAGGTCCAAGACCCAGGAATAATCATGGTTAAACCCTTGTGAGTGTTGGAAACTCGCCAGTTGCACTTAAGAAATCATGAAATAAGTCAATGTAAGGTCCAGTGGGACCAGTTTAATGAAGAAAGTGCAACCTGGGAAAATATGGAAGATATGAAAACTACTTTTCCATATTTATTTGAACATAATTGATTCTATTGACTGATAAAATTTGTGATTTTATTCTTTTATGACAATAAACCTACCAGTTTTGGGAAGATATTTCATTTTTAAATTAAACAACTAAGTAAATGTTGATTGTTTTTGGAATTTTAAAATTTTGATATGTTTTGAACATATGAAAAGAAAGTTAATAAATTGATTGTCCTTGATGTAAATTATTTTAAAGAGATAATCATCGGGACGATGATTCTTTTAGAGGGAAGCATGTAACATCTTTGACAAATTGTTATCTTTCCCTTTTTCATTGCAAGCATTGACATGTGATTTTTCTTGATAAGGTGTGTTCCTTTGATTGTTGGAAATCATGCTTGCCATGGATGAGTCATTTCTGCTCTTGGATTCATTGGGTTGAAATGATGTTGCTTGCAAAGAATCCATTTTTTTTCTGATAGATAAGTTGTAATCTGGTAATGAAGTTTGCAAACTTATCTCTTTTTATTAACAAATCCTTGGATCAATTCCATTGATCCAAGGTATGTTTTAAATCTTCTTACCTGATCTGAATGGTAAACTGACATTTAGAGGTTGGAGGACATAATGGACTAAACTCTTGTATGTTTACAAATTCTTTTATCTTCTTGAAAGATCGTCGTGCTGCATTTGTTGTATGTTATGTGCTCGGATATTTTTGATTGATCTCTTCAGGATGCTTAATGGTGTTAAGTGGAACGAGACCTACTTTAGGACTATTGAGGAAAAATCTAAGTCCTAGACCTATGAGATCTATCCTAACGGGATTCTAAACTAAGGTAAAGGTACCTATTTTCTATCTATGTCTACTTTATTTGGGATAACATCCTATCCTAAGTTGCATGTTCTAAGTTGGGATGTGGGGAATAACCTAAGGTGATGCTAGGTCTATTTCTAACCTTATACCTAATACTAAATTGTTGTGAAGTATGACCTATCCTAGGATGGAAATTTACCTATTGTAATGTTGAAAACCTATGGTAAATACTTCTAAACTATCCTATGGTCATATCCTAAGCTAATGGTATCTATCCTAAACTAATGAAGTATTGGAAAGGGACCTAAGGGTTGTATGGAAAAGTGGAAGCTTGGTGATGGTTCCTAAGTTATTAATTTGATTTGATTTTTGAAATAAAGGGACAATGTACTGCCAGTTTAGGTAGAGGCATGTAAATTAGTGGAAGTCTACGTGGAGTCATCACTAAAATTTAGTAATGCATGTAGAAGTTGAATTAGGATTCACCAATTTTGGATGGCGGTGGCATGGAGAGATAGGTGGGAGTTTGAGAATTAATGGCATTTATGAACCTCATTTTTGGTGAGCAAACCACCTTGGAAACCATGCGGGTGGATTTTTGGAGGTTGTTTGGTCATTCATGCTCTCCAATTTTTTCTCTGCATGGAGCTATCTGGTTCTTTGAACCATAGTTCTACTTTCAATTTGTGGCTATTTTTATTCCCTTGGTCTATTTTTGATTCAAGGGAAGTATTTGAGACAATTGAGAAAGAGGTATTTGGTTGTTGATCTCGTTTGAGAAGAAGAAGTTTTGGAGGCTCGGCTGGAAATCTTCTTGAAACGAAAGAAGCACTATCAAGCATGATAGGCTCTATCCATTAAGATTGCTTTCTTTTCTCTAAATGTCTCATTAAAATAACTCTGCTCTTGTAAAACAAATGGGTAGTTGTTTGTGATGGATATTGGGATTCTTGCTTGAATACTTTTCTTGTATTTTTTTATTGGTGAATCTTGCTTAAAATATTGTTAATGGGTTGTCTCCCTGAGTGGGTTAATGGTAAATCACACCATGAAACTCTTTGTGAATGAGTCAAGTTGAACTTGTGTGATTTAGCTTTTCCCCAGAATGGTTTATAGTTATGAAGTTGATAAGGTAGCAACGGAGTTGTTTTTTTTGGTCGGTAGATAACAAGAACTTCATCCTTTTCTATTGATTCTCTGTTATGACAAAGTATTATAGCTTTTATGCATATTCATGTGATAAATGCTTTTCTATGTGATGGATAAGTTCAAACTTGTATGGAAGTAAGGAATGGGTAACGTGTTTTGACTGTACTGTGTAAATTTTCTTGTTCAAACTAGGATGCCTTTGATTGTTTTCTTTGAAGGTAAAAGAATACCCTTCTATGTCGTATCTCATTTTGTTGAAAGTTTAAATACTCCCCTTTTGGGACTGTATTAGTATACTGTGATTTCAAGTGTGAACTCGAACTGGTTTTTAAAACGGTTAATGGGTGAATGAGGAATTATGGATTTTTTGTATTCTTGTACTCAACTTGTATAAAACCATGAAGGAATAACTTGTTCTTGTTTGAACTGTATAAACCTCCACTGCTTCAAACCTTGTATTTAATGAAGCTGAGTAGGTAATGGTGTTGGGCTTACTATTTATGGTTTGAGCTCGTGAGGAAACAAGAAGGAAAGTTTGACTTAAACCCTGTCATTTGGTAATGGTTTTCTCTCTCTCTTCTCAAAACTCTGTGAAATGACTTATGGGTTGTTGGGTTTTGGAATGTTATTGTGGAAACAACATTAGATGAAGTCTTCTCTTCGATCACTTTTTTTTGAACCTTCCTATGAGATTTTGGAAGTTGAGTTGTTGGTATATATTTGAAGTTATGTTGTTTGAAAATACATTGGAAGTCGGCTTTCTCCAAGTCGATATTGTGACCATATTTCTTAGCTCTATTCGACTTTCTTAAGGTCAATCTTTCTATCCTTGTCACTTTTAGGACTGGGTTGGTTGATGTAAACCTACTCGCTCCCGAGCTAGGAAACTACTTGGTAAATTGTTAGTATAACATGTTATGATCTGACTGTTGTAACTTCATGGAGATTCATTGAATGGATAATCAACTCTTGGATTGTTAGTTTTGATAAAGGTTCATTCTATGCTTGTTTCATGCATCCTTCTTAGAATGAATTAAGCATCTCGATAACCATTGTTGTTTCTCGAAAGGTGAATCACTTTGTAGGCTGACTTGAATGATACAGTTATATATGTATTTGGTTTTGTATCTTTTGTACATGATTTCTATCTCTTGAAAGAATTGTGGGTATTGTGAATGGTCTATACTGGTCCTTTTACTACCTTTATATTTTGGAATGAATATTGGAAATCCCTTCTAATGCATAACTCCTTCCTCTCACTCTCGAGAGGTAAGTTTCTCCATTTTCCTTTTTGGAAACTGTAGGAGTTAGGTGTTGATTCTTATTTTCTGAGATGAATAAGGGAATGTGGGTTAACCGAAAGGTAAAGGAAGTTTTAGATGGTTTATTTCAGTTGTTCTTCCTTCCTTTATATAAACTTGTTGTAGGTTCCATTGACTCAAATGTATTACTTTTATTAAAGTAAATGGGTAGTAGTTGTTACTACTTACTTCTCCGCTTATCTTGTATTTAAGGAATTAAATATTGTTATAGTTGATTGAAGTGATACACTGTTACTGAGTGAATACTTGTCTAATGTTAACATGAGGCCTATCTATGAACCTAGGCAATGTATCGGACCTAGAATTAGGATGCCACATCTGAAATGTGATTCTCTTATTTGTTTAAGATATTAGATGAATCATCCTAAAGCCTTTACGATGTTGTAACAAACTTGACTGTACATGTCTTTTCATGAAACTTGGTAAGCAAGAGATAGAAGGTCCTTACTTCTGAAATTAACTCTCTTTGTTTATATAATGAAGTTAACTCTGAATTTCAAATTCAGATAGAATTATGAAAGAATTAATTGGTAGGAACTTTTATTTGGCATAGATAAGTAATTGTATGGGATATTACTTATCTGATATGATGTTGTAGTTTGCTGATTATGCTAAGATATTTTCTTATAATTTAATTCAGATTGAGTAATTGTGCTTCTTTTATAATTGTTATTACTTATGAAGGATTTTCTTGCTTACTCTTGTTGTTTCATAAAAGTAGAGTTGTTTTAATGAAACAATTATTTGAAGGCACTTTGTTTTAATGCTTAGTGCTTATCATGCTCAGTTCAATGAACTGACCCATGCTAGCAATTTTTGTAGATGGACTTCGTAAGTGATAAAGGAAGGAAATAACTAATATGATGTATTGGTTGCTTAAAAGTCTGGATCTTTGATAGGGAATTCTGATTCATTGTTTAGATGTATTGAAAGAGGAAAAGTTGTATTCCTTATTGATCTTGATGTTGTTTGACATGCAATATGTCTAAAATGCATAGTCTTGTAAAAGGTGTATTTAATCATGATGAATTGAAAAGTTTGGAAGTTACTTGACTTGTTGTGTAAATTCTCTTGTTCATTACTAGAAGGAAATTTGTAATCCTATCTTGTTGTTATTGTTCTTATCTGATTGGATCCTTATTCTTTTGTCATTTAATGAAATGAATGAATGGGAAATAGTGCAATTTCCCTTACTGGAATGTAACTTGATAAGTTGTAGGTATTGATGTTCTTTTCCTAAACTAGTATGGTTTATTAAGGGATGTTAAATGAGCATGCATTTAAAAGTTATAAGGAGTGTGAAAGGAAAGAGGGTATATGAACCCTAACACTTAAACATAAAGAGGAAGATTATTCTCCTCTCAAAAGATGTAAGACAAATGAATGGTGTGTGTGTCCATAAACCATTTAGACTTCATTCCTATGAGGTCTATTTTAATAGAACCTGTTTTGGTTCATACACCTCCTTTGAATGATTGAATTACATTAAATAAACCTTATGATGTATGTTGTTTTGTTTTCGAATAACTGCTTGATAAGCTAAAGTTAATGAACATTAAGGAAATCATGAGATATTGAAGTTCTTTAATATATAAACAACCCAAATATGGATAAAGAACTTAAGGAATGTTGGATTTAGGGTTTTGCAAGGTTGTTGTAATTGAATCTTAATTCTAAGTTAATTAAGGGAAATGACCTCCTTGAGGTGTGTACATCATGATGAAGTGGTTCTAATGGATGTTGGCACATGCCAATTGCAAGATATATACCTTTGTGAAGACTTGGGTCTTCACGAGGATATAATGTTGTAGTTGACATGTTGCAACACCCTTCAGCATTGGTTCATCTAGATCTACTCAAATCTGGACTTGAACTTAGTTTCCCTCTAGGTCAGGATTAGCAATATGATTTAGCATAGGAAGTAATGCACTATGAATTAGGGTAACCAGGCACATTCATTTGACTTAGGTCAAATGAGTATGCCCATATACCCTAAGTCATCGTGAGTGGCTCCCTATACCAAATTATGTCACTAATCTGGGCTAGGGTCAAACCTTGGACAAGTGGACTGACAAAAGTCAAGTAAAGACCATTCTAGATAACAAATGAGTGAGGTGAAGGACATATTTCGATTAGACAAGTATGTCATCTAGGAATAGTAACATGAACAAGTATGTTGGAAATCTTTGGCCAAAGTATCGCAAGTTGTTGGTTACGTTGTCCTATGTCACCTAGTTTAAGGAACATGATTTTAGATGAATATTGGTAACAAATATTCAAATAGGTTCTTTAAATAGATCACTTAGTACCAGAATAGGGTAAGAAAACCAAGTATATGTAGTATACTTAAAGTATTCAATACTTAAAGACAAACATGAGAGATCGGTTAGAAACTGAGTCATGAAATGAGAGATCGATAGTTTACCGAGTCATTTATAGTTGCATATGGTTATCTATTATGAGATTGATTGGCATGGAATGTGTGTTCTAAATTATGTTTTATTCCTTCAAGAACTCCTCAATACCGTGCTCCAATTCTTGCTCCACCAAATTTTTTTACTTCCACTTCCCTTTCCACCGTATCCTCCAATTTTCCTCCGGCCAAGGGTGGGGTCTTGTGCATTCATCCCCACTTCTTCTTCACTTCCTCCCATATTATGAGCACCTTCCTCATAATCATTTTGTTCCTCATCAGATTCATGTATATCATGTACAAGGGGACTCTTACCTTCCTCACACTCTTCATTTTACTCCTTAGATTTGTCATCCTTTATACTTTCCATATTCTCAGAGTCTAAACTTTGTGCCACCTTCTGATTTTTCTTTACTAGTGGCTCCTCTAACACATGAGACTCTTCTTTTTCTGGTAACTTATCCTTAACAGGGATAATCCCTTTCAGGTGACTTCTCCTTAATGGGGATTTATTCCTCCTTATATAGGTACTTGGACCGGGCCCGACTCTTGCGCTATTACAATCTGAATTATATGCACATTCGGCACCCCCTTGCTTGTAGTCTCTTCCCTTTCTCTCTTTATCCTTTTCTTCATGGAAAGGTCCTCTGGGATGGATACATCATACTCGATGCACGTTCCCTTCTCAAAATTGGGCCTTAGGTGTATAAACACCCTTTCCATCATCTTATCTACAATAAGTATTGACATGGAATTCACCATGCGTATGTCATGAGAGATATACTTATCCACATATGTGTGTTTATTAGGGTATACCAATGTTATACGCAATGCACGGTAATCTTGTTCTACCTCACTTAGATCAAATCTAAGTTTCTTAGCCTCCTTGAACCTGTTGATGGTGCTCTAAAAATATTTTGCGTTGTGAAGGAAAATGATAATTTACACCATGGGATTTTTGAGCCATCTGTCACAAAGTAAATATTTCTATGCAGTAGTGTTGGTATACAACGAACTCAACGTCACCATGCACTAGGGCTGATAGCTGATTAGGGATTTTCATTCTACCCCAAACACATCATACATTCTTTTATACCACTTCTTTAAGTGCACCTAATGTGCAACAATCATTGTGTCACAAGTGTTTGCTTCAAATATCTTCGCAGGGGACGGGTCCTCATTAGGGAACTCTCGACATAGTTATTTGGCCCATCAAGCACTACAATCTCGAAAACAAAATTGTAAGAAGGAAATTACCATACATGATATTTTCCCCATCACACGCTGCATCTATGATATATTTTGCAATGAAGGTTAAGAGGTTGTAGATTGTTCCCTCTGAAATCTTTTTGTAAATATTCAACCACCTCTTATCCACTTGCGTCTAGTGCTCTTGTCCATTCACCTTGGTTAGCAAGTGCACGACCATCCTCATAACTAGGTTGGTGATCTTGCTAATATCAAAGTAGCGTGAACCCTTCTTATACTCATACTCTATGGCTATTTCCTTGACTACATCCTTGTCACCCAAATCATCATCCAATGACTCTCCCATGCATATAAGTCCAAAGATACTTAGAAATCAATTGGGTAGTCAAGCGCATTCTCCTTCCTACAAAGTAAAAATAATCCTCATGCATGCACAACATCAACCATTGGTACAACCTGTCAAGTTTACCAAAATATGGCAACTCATAGAGTTGCAAGAGTCCAACCTTCTCTAATGTGGTTTTCACCGAGTCGTCATAAACAGGCTTATCATCCTATGTCCTCTCTCCCATCGGGAAAACTAACTCCAATGCCATTTCCTTCTCCGCAGTGCTTGTCCTATGGTTGTAATTTCTTACAGCCATCTTCCGCACATGAGACACCCATTCCATCCCCAATAGAATGTCATCAGGGTATTGCATCTCCATGTACCACTCTTCATTAAAACTAGTTGATGCAACTGGTTTTCCCTTACCTTTTCCCTTGCCCTTCTTAGGTGAAGTGTTCAATCCCTTCCTTGGTGTCATTTTCCTCATCCAGTCCTTGTTATTTCTTCCTTTCTTCTTTCTTCAACTCTACTCAATCCCTCAGCTTCACTCCTCTGTGAAATTCCTCCAAAACATATGCCCTAGCTCGCAAACCCTAACTTGGAAAACTTTCCTTCCATAAGACAGCGTAAAATCCATGGGAATCCACCAAACTAACTCCTCCACTCACACCCATGTACTCCCTTTCCACTTTGGTTCACAACTCTACTAAATCTTCCGCTACGCATATAAATATCCACAAATTTCTTTTCGCAAGGATGCCCTAGTTCATGAGAGCTCTTCAACAACAAATGCAAGGTAAAAAGAAATAACTTACCCCGACCTTCTATTTATAGCATTTTTATTTTCCCACACAAAATCCCATGCCACCTACCAATGTACAAATGCATTAAAGATGGATTTTTCCAATATCATCCTTCTACATGTTTTGTTCGGTGCTTTTCCTTCGCGCCCAATCTCATGCGCGAAACTCCAAAACAACCTTCCGGTGTGAAAAAACTACATTGACCACAGATATTTACGCATGCTCCTAGTGCTGAAGTCAATCTTCCTCTGTATCCTAGTTCTTGATACCACCTACCTCATGTTGCTCTACACTTTTATCCTTGTATGTGGTTTTATCAAGCTTTTGACACCAAACTCCACCCATATACACTTCTGCTATGTGCACTCTTCTGACCTTACGTGCTTTTGATTTTTCCACTTGGGCTACCAATCCACATCATTTTCAACACTTTCTTCTTACCAGACTCTTCACAAAGACTCTCCTTTGACACCTTCCACCCCACACTAAACAAATGTGTGGTCCTTTATGCATAAAAACCATTTCAAAAGTAATTGTCTCAATGGGCGCAAATGTGCCCACAACAAAATGAAAAGACAAGACAAAGTGATGAAGAAGGGAAACACATAGAAAGGAAACTGCATTAAGGGAAATCCTAAGCTACATGGCAATACTACCTTATTTACAAACAAACAGAAGACTTATTTATAGTAGGGATTCAACCAACTTCCATTAAAGTAACCGGGAAACCTTGTTCCATCAATTGCCTCTAATTGGGAAGATCTCACATCGAGTATGTAAGTAATAAGGTATGGCCCTAACCAATGCACTTTGAGATTTCCCATATGGCACATAAATTATCAATCATATAATAGGACCATATACCCAACCTCAAACATATTGTTCGTAATATGATGATCTTGTCATGCCTTCGTCATGTTTTCTCTATCTTTTGAATCCATTTGGAAATGGCACGCATCTCATCTAACTCCATAATTTTATCAATGCGCTCCTTTAATGCTTGTTCATTAGCCAATCCTCATACACATGTAATACGCGTACAGATGGAAACATGAATTCCCCAATTAGAACTACATTCGCACCAAACACCAATTGAAATGGCATGGCCTTATTCAATCACTTATAAGTCATTCTATACGCCCATAAGACCGCAAAGACTTTGTCATCCAAGTCCCTACTTCTGACATCAAAAATATTAGCTAATGTGTGGCTTAATATCTTTCTAAATACCTCGTAGTTCATTTAGCCTGAGGGTGATAAGGGGTAGTTTTGTGATGGGACACCATGAACTCTACCAATAAGATTCAAAAATTCACATTTAAGAAATGTGTACCCCTATCACTCATTAAGCTCAATAGGCATCCATACCTTCTAATTATATTCTAGCCATTGTAGCCATTGTGCAATCCTTTGAAGGCACCGCTTCTTCCCATCTTGTAAGATAGTCTGTGTAAGTGATAATGTAGTGCAAAACTATCCTACACACGGCGGGGGAAATAGGGCCCATTAAGTCAATTGCCCACATTTCAAACACCTTTGCATTTGCAATAGGTTTTAGTGGCATTTTATCTCATCGTCCCTGGTTTTCCAAGGTGGTGGCAATGGTCATAAGCCTTGTAATATTCAATACAATCCTTGTAAATTGTTTCCCACCAAAGGCCTCGCCCACATGATTTTGTCCATGGTGGCATTCCCCACATAGTGACCTCCCTGCAATGCCACGATGAGATTCTTCCATGATTGTAGTATGCTCATGTTCCAATACACACCACTGCAAAACCTGATCTCGTCTTGGTTTGTACAAGTATCCTTTGATCAACATATAGGGCACAACGTGTATGGCCAACTACTTTTTCTCTAAGGCCTTCATTCCTTCTAAAGCACCACACCCATTCATAGGAAAACAACAATATCCTCTAAGTCAGAGGGCGTGCGCTGCAATCTAAACAATTTTGCATTTGGCATTGTGTCCTTGATGCTTTACAAATCCTCACCTGAGTTAATCCATGATAGATGGTCAGGTCCCAAATTGCTTTTACTCGGTTCTACTATGACCGAAAAGTTGAACTCTTGAAATAACAAAATCCATCGCCATATGCACCTTTGTCGAAAATTTTGTTCACTAAGTACTTAAATGTCATGTGTTCTATGTAGAATATAAAAGGTGTTGCTAGTAATTACTACCTAAATTTTTGCAGCTCGTAGATCATAGAAAGCACCCCGCATTCCATCATGGAGTAATTTTCCTCGGCTTGTTTTAATTTCTTTCTCGTGAAACACAAGGGATGATCAACAATCCCCTCTCTAGGTTGTTCTAACACTACTCCTATCACCATACCTGATGCATCAACATGTACATGGAAATGCCTATCCTAAGAGGGAAAGCACAAAATGGGCACAATAGTAAGTTTCTCCTTTAAGGTGTCAAAATCCACATGTTGTGCCTCTCCCCAATAAAACTTACTTTTATGTTTCAATAACTCTTCCAGGGCATGGAAATCTAGGCATATCCCTTGATGAATTTCTTGTAGTACTCTTGTATGCCCTAGGAATCCTCACATTGCGCTTTGATTGGTAGGCTCCTCCAATCCCACTTTAACATCAACTTTTGTGGGGTCTACTAGCAAGCCTTCTTTGTAAATAATGTCTCTCAAAAACGTGCCAAAAGTAGTGGCAAAAACACATTTCCTAATATTCAGGGAGATGCTCAACTACCTACATCTCTCAAACATCAATCGTATATTGTCACACTAATCTTTGACTAACCCATACATCGTCTCCAGTCATCCAGATAAACTTGTAGAAGTTTATGGATGAAGTCTTGAAAGGCCTGCACAACAATGCACAAAAACACAACAGCACATTCTTTAATCCAAAGGGCATGACATTATAAGCGAAAATTCCCATTCGGTGGTGAAAGTTATTTTCTCTTAGTTCTCCCTCATAATTCTCACCTCGTGATAACCCAAGAATCCATCTGTAAAAGAATAGATCTCTTTCCCAGCTACACGTTAAAGAATTTCGTAGTAAATGGGACTAGGGAAGGGTTCATGACACATGCAAAGCATTGAAATCCCTATAGTCTACACATATCCTTATTCTTACATCCTTTTTATACTAATGACCATTGGGTTCACCGATTCAGATTCCTCAATGGCCTCAATGATCCTAGATTCTATCATCTTATCAATTTCCTCCTTAATTTTCACGCTAAAATTTGGGTTCTTCCTATATGGCCTTTTCTGGATGGGGTGTAAACCTTATTTCAACTTGATTCTAATTTCCCCAATGAATGATGAAATCCCTTTAATTCATGGTACCCACGCAAGAACAAATCTTTGAAACTACACAAAGATTTCAACCACTTTCGAAACCTCCTGGTCCGTCCAAAGTAATCTCAAATAATAGCTTCCTTGGGCTTTGCTTCAGTACCAATGTTAAACTTCTTTGTTTTCAAGGGTTCATGGTAGGCATGCACATGCACATTTTATTTGTCCAATACTTCACGCGTACCTACAGTCTAGTCAACAAATAAATTTTCCATCTCCTCGCCATCCACAAGGTATACCAAATTACCCTTTTCTCTCTCCATACGGAGTGCGCTCACGTTGTACTTATTTTAAATCATCTTCAAAAAGTACGCCCCAACTCAAGTTCTCTCATCAACTCCCAAATTTGGTCCTCACCATTATACAATCTCCCAAGGTAAGGCACTTGACTACCTGTAATGCCTCATTCACTAATTTCTTAGGGGATTGGTACTCAAAATTTTGGATGATATTCATTGTCATCTCCTACCAATTCCCCATCTAACGACTTAAATCTAAATGGATGTACTAGGCATGTGCACAACCCTGCAATGTGGAATAAAATTTATGCACCTATAGGGAAGGAGGTAAAGCTTCTACGCCTCCCATCCAAGTCTTCTCACACTCCTGGACATGGTATGAGCCAAATCCCTTCCCATCATAGTCAAAAATTTGAGATGATACATGGCTTTGGAGAAAAATTACAGAGAGGTTGATTTTCATCTCGCGCCATTATTAAATATTGTCTCGATGGGTTACCCACCAACGTTTCGTCATTTTGTGTAAGGTATAAGAAAGCATATTGTCTCCCCACTGGAACTTCCACTCGGATCTCCATTTCATATAGAAATACATCGTGGTTGCCCTCCCAAGTGTACCTTGGTAACTACGTTCCTCCCAAGTGCCTCAATGAGTGTGCTCTGAAAACTCAAGTCTCATTATCCTTCATATGCCTTCCAAACAACTTGTATATCCCATGCACCCAATTATCACACGTAATAATATTTGTGTCACTTATAGACTGAGCATCTTCCCATTGAATAACTCCTCCCTTGATGGATGAATGACATCGGGGTCCTTGATGGTTTGCACATAAATTTTATCCAGTCCTCTTCTCCTAAGGGTTCCACATAAGGCACAAACCTTCCATTAGTTAGTGGGATAATCACACGCTCCTTGTTTTCAAAGTTGATGTACCCCTTATTGAAGCACAAGTTCGTGTTATCTCGTGTAACACTAGGGTCACCCAAGAAATTTTTGGAAGCTATCATCCTCAAAGCAAGCTCTAGAACTTCAAAATCTCTAGTAAACTTTTCCCCTTGAATAGTTATGGATGCACCCTTCAACACTCCAAGAGGCATGGCCTTTTTCCTGTTAGCCATGTACAACACATTCAAAGATGGCTGCAATGGGGGCCTCCCCATTTGATTCCATACATCTAGAGTAAGGAAATTGACCTTCGCGCTACTTATGTCAATTAGTATATTACTTAGGAGAAACCCATCAACAACTACATTCAGTGTGATCTCCTTATCATAATCAATGATGTGAGGAGGTAGGTTAGCATGTAGGACTTGTCTCTCGCGCTCTCCTCCAACACACCGTACCTTTCCTCTTAGCCATTCTACTAACAGAGGAATAGTGTTCTCCTACTACATTATCCAAGACACTTCCCTAACCTCATACATATCCTTCCAAGGAACCTTGGTGATCTTCTTTGTTCCAACTTGTGCGATTTCTCCTTTAGACACTATATTTCTTCTTGAAATTTCCTAATCACCTCCATGGTTTCTTGGTACACCTCCTTCTCATGCATAGGATTAGGATATTTCTGTGTAACAATTCTTCTCTTGTGATAAGAGATTTTTACTTCAATTCTTCCCTAGCACTCATGGCCTCAACACTTGTAGTTACCAACACATGCTCTAGCTTAGAATTAAGTGCTACCCTCATAATCCATTGTGGGTCAGTTCTCTTTACACTCACCATACCCGCACCTTTGTCCTTGTTCTGGTTCTTTCTCATGTGGTCATAAAACTCCAGGAATTCCTTATATTTGTGCTTCTTCCCACACCATGAGCACTACAAAAAATCAGGGCTCTCACGCTTGTAGTGTTTAGTCGATCCACAATTATAACATTTCCCACAAGGAAATTCACCTCTTCCTCCATGACCGATTCTGACCTCTAAAGACTCCACGAAATCCTCTTCCTTGATCTAACCCGTCTACACACCCTTCATACAGATAATCCTCAGCCTTAGAACTAATCCCATGCTGGTCTGGTACACACTGAGATCAACAATGTCATGGATTTGGTCTATCAATTAGTAGTCCTTCATATCGTGAGTAGTGGATGTGAAAATTTTACAATAGGAGGGCACATTTTTCTACAAAGGTGTGCACTACAATAAAGGACATATACTAGTATCAATATCTCTATGATAGATCTCGCAATCCAATGATATGACGCGTACTAATATTTGAGGGAAAATATCCTTCATGTGCCCCTTCACTTCATAATCCATGCGCCAAAGTCCACCACATGTTTCATGAGCTGAATTCACAGAAAACTTCTCAAGTTGTTTACCATGGAAGCAATACAAGCCTCCAAAAATGGACTCATGCCGGTTGTCAACACTTCCCATGGCCTTAGCGCACAAAGTAGCCTCTAAGGCCTCACACGGATCCGTGAAAGTTTTGTGTGAATGAGCTCGCTCAAGGGTGTGATCGGGGCCCTAAAGAACCATTGTGCATGTTGGGACAGATGGATATCATAGGATAACTTTGACAGGAGATTCTTAAAACAAGTTTCGTACTCCCACACACTCTCCTCCATATCTTGTTTGATCTCCTTCAACGCGTTGATGCTCTTTTATTTGAACTCAAGAATGTGGAGCTCTAGCAAGAATTCATTACATGCAGTAGTATAATCCACCACCGTCTGATGGGGGCCATACTTCTGGTACAAGATATGTGTGCGCCCTTGTAACATAGTTGTAAACTATATTTCCTTCCACTCCATGGAAATGATCCCCTTATCATGCCATAGTAATTCACATTTATGGACATGCTCTGTGGTATCCACAACACCCTTGTAATCAGGTAAGTGGAGTGACATCTCATAAAACACCTACTGAGGTGGATGAGGCCCTTTTCTCGCCAGATCCAAGACCTTGATTTCCTCCTGTGTTGCCTCCACCACCAGATCCACTAGATCCACTAGCTCCTATACCCCTAGACCCACCCGATCCTCCTCCCATAATAGGTAAGGGTCTTGAATCGATTATGCCCCGAGTACCTACTATCATGCTAAACCGCACACCGATGTAGTTGATGTTGAACTTGTTCTAGACGTGATGCCAAAAATTTGTGTACCGCCACTTTGTCCAAATGATCTACCAAAAAATATGGCTCCAAACACAAAAAATGTATGTGTGGCCATAGATGTACTAAATGAAAAATTATACCTCCTAGTTGTCTTCCGACTACCAATACCAATGCGAAATGGAACAAAACTTTCCCCAAGAGCTAGAAAACTAAGCGCAAAGGTCTAGTCTCTATGTGGGTCAAATTACACACCTACGACTCTTCTTCTTCTGTCACACGATGAGCTCTCTATAGAATCCGAGGGGGTTTCTCTCCGCACTTGCTAAGATGGGGTAGTAGCATGAATGTTCGGTGTTTTATGCCCTCCGTGTGAACCTCAAATCCTTCCCACAATGTCTACCTCCATAATTCCATCACACCAAAAACTTTTCATTGTCTCATTAACTCCCTTTCTTACACTTCATTATACTTGAGCCACATCTCATCTATCTCTACTTCCGTTGCAAGGTCCACCATCTCCACCACACCAGCTTCCATGCCCCATGCTTAGCAAGATTTTAGCAAGCCATATGAAATTCTTCCAAACTCAAAATGACAATCAAGATCTTAATGGCTAATGGTATAGCACACAAGAATGATCCTCTTGGCTCCCTTAAGAACTCAAACTCAGAAATCTCCAGGAAATAATATGTAGAGATCACGTATTCTAGTGTATAGCTTGTCAGCATACCTTTCCACCAGTGATCAAAAACATGAGTCTAGGTCAAATAAACATCCTCCAACCACTTATATTCCTCCTAGGTCCAAACAAGAGGTCTATAGTACCAACTCATCCTCGATGCATATGTTGAGAGCCATTCATACAACTCTATTGAGAAACAATAAGAAGAATGTCTCATAGATCTCATGATACAAGTTCTCCTCCACCCATTTATGTGCATAAAACTCAGATCTAGTGTTGAATCTCTCGAGAAAACGCATCCTCTCGTGTTTGTAAGACAAGCCTCGACATTGTCCAATGTCAAGTGTTCTGTCATCACACACCATTCTCATGAAAACTTCAAAATATGTCCTACAAATGAAACAAAAATGTAGTCTCATTTACCTCTTACCTTCTAATCTTTCTTTTAACCCCAAGCATGTTGACCTATCACCCAACGTAAGTTAGGTGCTCACATGAGGTGTGCGTGGGTGCTAAGCCCCTCTTTTATGTGAGCCTTGTAAGAATGTTTCACCATTAATGGAGGAATGGTTTGTAGAACATAAACATGCATGTAATCTAATACAGAGGTAGTGGAACTAGTTCTAAGCACAAATGCACCATGAGATAGACATAAACATCACAATGACATAATAGAATTAGATCTAAACCATGAACAACATAGAAACATCCTAGGGTTTGGTTGATAAACATAGATATTGATTATAATTATTTACGTGTGAGCCATATTACATCAAAAAGGGTCATATCAGACCATATACATCAATGAATAACATCCTAACCCTACAAAACTACTCTGCACAAAGAACCTTAGCTATGTGATTCCATCTTAACTTTGGTTTTAGACATGAGCACCTACATCTATGCATAACATCATCCTTTCCTAGCCTCTCTCTAGCACTAACAACAACAACAAACTACAACAATAATGGTAGCTCCCAACATCACAACCCACAACATTCTTGTAGTACTTTGTTGCCTCTAAAACCCTCTTTATCTCATAGCATTATTTCAACACTTCATTATCCTTAAAATCTTCTCCTATTTTGGGCCAAAGCACTCCCTTAAATATAATCTGGATCCTTCCTTCACCGCCATAGTTTCACCCATGAGTAGATCACATGCCAAGTGGAAATGTGGTCCTCCATGATTGAGTGTTATGCTAGCTTGCAAAATCCTCCACTAACTGTAATGATCCTCCTTTGGAATATTCCCTTCATGGAATATTCTTTCCTTGAGCTCCAAGACTCCAAGCTGGCACCTTATCCACTCATCACACCTACTCAAGCCTTCACGTGTTTTTCCTACAATGCCACCTTAGAAATGTGGCTAAGTCCCCAAACCCTTTCCTGCTTCCACGTGCTAACCTTTTTCCCACGCACCTTTAAGCACTTTTCTACCTTACTTTCCCTACACACGGGTGCTCTTACTCTACCTTTAGACTTAGTCAATTTTAGGGTCTAACAATATCACATTGGTAGAGGATAATTACGGTTTCAATGGAGATGGGATACAACATTTTATGGGTGAGTGATTGGGTGAATACCACTTGTAAAGGATGCAAGCCGTGATGACCAATGGGTCATAGGAAAACATAAAAGTATGCACAACTAAATGTGAAAGGTATGAAAAATCCTTCGTACACAAGGAATCGAGATAAAGGTATGCGTCCACAAGGGACAAGGATGAAAGGTATGGTGCCCCAACACAGGACACGAAAAATGGCCAAGAAGGAAAAATCAAAAAGAGGGTGATGAAATAACATGCCCCAAAGGGGAGAGAAGTATGGCCACAAGGTGGAATTTGTGTGCAAATCAGATAGGGTTGTAACATAAAATTCCCGAGGAAGGAATAAGTATGGCCCAATAGGACTTTGAATGTATAAATTAATGATTTGAATGTAGAATTAAAATTCTCGGAGGGAAAATAAATATGGCCATGGATGTGGACTTTGAGAGTAGATTGAATGGGATTGGATGTTTAAACTGAATGCCCGAAGGAAAAAAAGAATATGGCCACAAATGTGGACTTCATGGGTAGATTGGAATAAAATTCTCAAAGGGAAAAAGGTACATAGGGCCGCGAAGGCGATGAAAGAAATGAAATATTGAGTAAAATTCCCTAGGGGGAATAAATATGGCCTCAAAGGAGGACTTGAATGTCAAAGAGATTGAATAACATCAGATGAGGTACAAGATAACATGCAACTTTAATAATGATGACCTATGGGTATGGATGACACTACGTCATATCAAGAAATGTATGAGAAAATATTCCTCCAACTGCATTGGAGGTAAACAAGAAGGGGATCTAGGTAACACAAGGCACATGTGACTAAAACAAATGTTAGTATGCCACCAACGACAGTTGGTCATACCAAAGATCATAAGGAGCATGGATGAAATGAACTCATAAACCTAGTTTCAACATGACAAAAGGGGTTTGAGATGAAACTTGTACATAGGAAGAGGGTTCTCAAAAAGTGGTGTTCCTAAAACTATGCCCCAACTCTAGGAAGGGAAAGAGCAAACTAATCAACACGGGAAGTTTCTTTGAGAGAAAGTTGATCAATATGGGAAGCTTCCTTAGGATGTTAATAGAATGGAAGTTTGATCAATGAGGGAAGCCTTCAAATTCCATAAGGAGTATCCATCCTTTAAGGGTATGGTCTACTTTATACAATATATAGATGGAAAGAATAATATGATAGTTGTCCTTTGAGGGATCGGTCTATTTATTTTGATTTGATTTTGAATTTTTTTATATTTGCATGTTTTTTTCATGAACAATTGTCCTTTGAGGAATCAATATATTTTGATAACTTTCATTTTTACAAAATCATCCTTGATTTTTGATTTTTTTACATGGGGGAGAGTTGGGACTTGCTAAGTAGACCACTTAAGAAGGAATAATGAATGTACAAGGAACAACCATGGACCCTTTGAATGGTTTGAATAGGTGAATAAGAGGGTGATGGATGTGATGATGGTTGGGTTCTCACCGAGAGGGGAGAACTTTTCCATAAAGAATATGCTATGGGTAGATCCATGGTGCCCAAATTTAAGGTCACATCTAGAAGTGACGGAAGACCACATAATTCCAAATCATCACAATGAGAGATGGAAGAGGCTAAGATGGAGGAATGATAAAAATAATATGACTAAGAGCATTGGTAGATGTTTTAACAGAGAATGGTGGCAAGTGCAATGCGTTAAGAGGTTCCATTTCTGGTTTACCATCAAGGGAGGCCAATTGATAGGCTTCTGACCCATACTTATGCATGATAATGTATGGCCCAATCAAGTCGGGAAAAATTTCCACGTTGGATCCTTTCTATAGTGGTGAAATTTTGATTTTCTTTGACGACAAGGTCTCCAACATTAAAGTCATGTTCCTTAAGGTGCTTATTTTAAGAACTTTTAGTCTGCTCTTGATAAACATGATGGTGTTCAAGAATAAGGAGGCAAAGTTTGTCTAACAACTCGAGTTGTACTAGACATGCTTGGCGATAGTATTCATCAAAGATGAAGTTGCAAAAGGACACACACAAAGATGGAATTTGAACTTCAAGGGGAATGACGGTTTGAGAACCATACACAAGTTTTTGAAGAAAAGTGAAGGGGACTATGTTAATTGTTGCCCCATCATCAATCATTACGCCATTAACATAATCATTGTAAACCCATACATGTAAATGCAAGGCTGGGTCACCTCTTCACGTAATTTCAGCGTCTGTTGGCATTTTTCTTACATCAAATATAAACTCAATATCCCTATCTGGCTGCCCTGGAGGGTAGACATAAAAGTCTACATGGTTTACTTGCATTTCAGGAGGAGAAGTGATGTTAATTAGATGACCAAGACCTAATGCTTTTAAGAGAGCAGCCCTATGGGTGGGAGAGTTCTTCAACAAATCTAAGAAAGAAATGTGAGAGAAGGTCTTTGTTAGGTCATTAATTAGATCGTAAGTACCTATGGGTTTTACCAATGTTTGTTGAATGTTGTTTGGTTCTAATGGATAGTTTGGAACCGACCGAGAAAAATAATCTCATGTTCTTATTATGGTTTCTACATGTATCTCAATATCTAACTCTACTAGACCAACTATCTTGGTTTGTGGTCGAGTTCCTAATTAGGGTGCGACCGGTAGATTTAATGAAGTTGAGGCTTCATGATCGTTATTTCCTATCATGGCACCCTTTTTCATTCTTCTTAGATCTAACATGTTATTGTTAGAGTGATTTGGGAGCGGATCATTAAAAATCTTGAGGGGTGCATTTTGAGGGGAAATTGCTCCCGTATAAGTGTTTGGTGTGGGTACTACAAAATTTGCTAAAAACATATCTATAAAGAGTTATCTTTGGTCTTCTAGCAAATGTTGCATGAATTTATTATAGTCATGGTAGTAAGTCCTAGTATCATGGCCTTGAATCTTGTGGAAACCACAATACAAGTTGGGATTATAGTTTCGAGGTTATTGATTTGAAACCTATTATGGTACAAAACCCTAATTAGGTTGATGGTTGTTAGAGTTAAAATTTTGAGGTTGTTACCTTTGGTTTCAATTTTGATATCTAGTTGGGTTTCGATTTGGACCTTGTGTCCGGATTTGTCGTAGTTGTTTTTTTGTCATGATGGACGATTAAAATCCACCACGTTGATTTTTGGAGTAAATTTGTTATATCGCTGATTGTTAACGGGTGGTGAAACATTTACGACATTTACCCTTTTAACCTGTTCTGTTACTCCATCTGTTGTAACCCCGCAGTTTTTGTTAAGGATCTTGGGTCCTTGATTGGTATTCCGGCATTAGGATAGGTCATAGTGTTTTAATTGGGAGTGATTAATTTCCTATTTGTTTCATATGTCTTACGACCACCACTATCTATGCGCTTGATCGATTCAAAGGGTACTCTCGAGTACTTCATCATAAGTCCTTAGTGAGAACTTTTGGACTTCTTCCTTTATATCTCTATTGAGGGAATGAAGGAATAAATTGCATAGTTCCATTTGATCCATGTTTGGAGCACTTGCTGATGAGTAGAGGACTATATGCCATCTTTGAATAAAATGAGCAGTGGATTCATTGTGTTCTTGTTTAATATGTAATAATTCCCTGATTCTTGTTCTTAACAATTTGTTCATATCAAAAGCTTTGATAAATTATGATACAAGTTGTTTAAACGAGTGTATCGAGGCTTTAGGTATTCGTAATATCAATCAAGGGCAATACCCTCTAAGCTTTTAGGGAATATCTTAGCAACATTCGCATCCCAAAGGAGCAATTCTCGAATGGCCATGACATAGGCCTTGATATGTGCATTTGGAAGAGGTATTGGTAGCATGACACTTCGTATGGTGAAATCTAGAGGCTATTTTAAATATTATGAGTAAGTCCCTACCGCATAGGTTTCGACCATCGATGGTGCCTGCTGAGGGGGTGGAGGTGGAATGGGTTGTTGATATGGTGTAGCATATGTATTTGCAGGGGACAAGGAAATATCGTGGGTTGCGTGAACATTTGGAAAGGAGAACATGTCTCCTGTGGTGATTTTGAATAGATGTTTAAGTAGGGAGGAGCATTGCTCTGATATGGGTTGTTTGGTGCTAAGCCGGGAGGTATCATACCTTCAACTGGAGCAACATTTCAAAACGTGTTTCTAGTTGGTGTTTGTTGTAGATAGTTATACGAATGTTGAGGAGGCATGCCTAATGTGCCCATTTCTGTAAGGAGGTCAAATTTGCTGGGATGATTCGGAGGGTTAGGAGTTCCTGCTTGCCTAAAATGTGAATTTTGATTTGCCTAAGCAAGCTCTAATCCTCTAACCTTCTCAACTAAGGCTGAGATGACCTTGATTGGTGAAGACACAATGTTTTGTCTTAATGGCAATTGTTGTATACCTTGAGGTTGTAGAGGTGTATGGTACCCTGCTATGAACTGATCATTACTCTTCCAAGCTTCACCAAGAGTATTTTCCATAGGTGGAGGAATGGGGGTGTTTTCTTAGAGCAGGGTATCGGGTTTCATTTGCAAACTTCCTATAGGTGGGTACATGTTTTAGAAGCATTGTTCGCTTCTAGTGTAGCGAAAGCTAAATACTCCTCATATAAAAATGGGAGTGGATCTGACTGTCTACGGATTTGTGGTCTGAATAAAACCCGAGGAGATGAAATGGATTCTCTAGTAAACATCATATTGTTAGAGCCCGAGGGATCTCGGTTGTTGCATTTATGTGAGCTGATCCAACTCCTCAATTCGGAACGAAGAACTAGAGCTAGTTCTTTGAGGAGGAGTTTGTGATGACAAGTAGTTGCTTGAATAGTTTTCAGCCCATGTAGAAAGCGAGGGTGATGTTGTCTATTTGTTTGATCATAATGTGCTTCAAGAAGACGAGAGAGGTCTCACATATGCATCATATCCCGACATATTTGGGGGTATATAAATACTGGCGAGAATAATGGGAAAGAGCAAAGGCGGATGAAAGAAATGAAAATAAAAGGGGCACAGTTATTTGCTTCACGTTGGGTTCACCAATTTTATACGATAGAAAAGTGACATGTGAACATGAGAATCTACAAGTAGCCCTTTTTCGTACCTGACCTACCGAGTTCGTGCCGAGACAGCCGGTTGAAAATGAAATATATGTGGATACAAACAAACTAGTTGGGAAATCTTATATCCTCAACACGTAATAAAGGGATCTGTGAATCTAAGGCAAAGAAATCTCTCCTAACCTAAATTGGTGTAATGGATTTTTCAGATATAATAGCTACTCGGAGGCTCCAATCAATGTCAAGCTCTACCAAGATCCTATCTATTGGCTATTGGATACGTGGAAAGTGACCTGTAGGTGCTTCGTGTATATTTCTAAACAAGGTCATGAAAAATGGTAGTGAGAGGTGTAGTGGATTTGTAGGAAACTATGGGTGGTTTTCTCGGTCTAGCCTAGAAAATTTCAACTTGATTGGCTGCTATGTTTAATGCGGAAAATTATGTTATGATATCTGGCGGGAGTGGTGAGGATCTAAATACCAGCGTACATAAACTAGTGTCAATATTTAATTGACTTACAGGCCCATTAGGTTGTGGGACCTGGGGATCACAACCATGAGTTCATGGTTGTTGTGGACCTATTATGGTCATGTGAAGAATCAATCTCTTCTTCCAACTATCCAATGGTCATAAGCCTTTTTCAGCTTCTATGTTTAATACCAGGAGTTGTGCGATCTTCTCATAATACCTTACGGGTGTTCTAACAACTTGTATACGTAACCCGTGTCTATGTCGATGAGAAGGTCTCCTACATTTGGCTATGGAACTAATGGATCACAACCAAATATTTGTTCTCTTCAGGTTCTTATATGGTCATGCGGATATCCTATCAAGGTAATCTATAGCTAGGTTGACTTGACCAAAATGCGTATACTTTTGTCGCCTTCAATATTCAATTGTTCACTAATTACTTGTGGGTTTATTGTCATTTGAAATACCCGAATCCTAAGCCCTTGATCTATGTTTGTTAATGTTGCGAAGAGATTTGGATGAGGTACTACCGGTTTGAATACGTAATCCCTGGGCTCTCTGGGTCCCGTAATTGTCATGCAAAAGATGATTCAACTTTAACTGAAATGAGTAAACTAACTATGAAAGATATATCTACACTATGCTTATATTCCTTTTATTTTTGTATTTTTCGATGATGTATATTTGAACAAAATTTAAAGAGCAAGCTATTCTAATATATTCAGAAAATGAACAATTAATCTAATAATAGAACTAAAACAAGCAAGTTAGCTTGATGTAGCTATTTTCCTGTGCACTTGTGAATTTATCCTAAATATTTAAATAACTAACTAATATAATCGAAATACCTTCAATCTTACCTCGAAGTGAGGAATAAATCACAGCTTCTCAAAAGCTATCATTCCCCACAACTTCCACAGTAATACTGAAAGCAAGCTTTAATGAAATAAAATGATTTGCTACTCTATTTGATATATTGTAACTACAACTTCTATAGTTCAAACTCGGATTTTTAGAATAGTGGTAAATCCAGTTGTATCATGACTTGTCCCCTCAGTGTGATCTCTTTATTCCTTCATGTTCTTGTGAATCCAAAAAGTGTGAGTGTGATAGCATTAGCGAGAAGAAGATACTCGAACAATGGCAAAAACTTTGGATATAAACCGAATAAAATGCAAGTAAGAGAGGGATAGTGCAAGTGAACAGAGCTTGACTATGTAATTCCTAGCAGGATTTATTGTGGGGATACAACGCAAATATACCAAGAATTCTAGGATCTATTTCTTGTGACAAAACAACAACCTACAACTCTAAGATTATCAAATGAACTCTAATCTAGAATTGAAACTATATTATGCTGAGATGACTGTGTAGGATAGCAATGGAGCAAAATGAAAGTGTGAAGATCAAGTGATCTCTAAATCGAAAGGAGAGGCTGAGAATTCATGCAAAATCTAAACCTATTGAAACTCATGGGAGAACTTCAAAACACACTGAATAATAATTCATAGAGGGAGAGGGGCCATTTTCTTGCAAACAAGCTTGGTATTTATAGCATTTGGATTTACCAGAGGATAATTCTGAATTAAACTCTTCTATTATAAATAAAGAGAAATCACTATTTATCATGCGGCCAAAACATAAATGCAAGCAAGAGTGGTTGAGAAATGCGGATGTAAATTGAATTTTTATGTTGACAAAAGCGTTGGAGCATTTACGGAAAATGCGCACAGACCACCGCCTGGCTTTGGCGGTGATTATGGGACTACCGCCTGTCCGGGCAGCGAGTATGGGACCACCGCCTGTAGGGAAGCGGTCTGTAACTTAAAGACTAAAATGCAAGGGAAAAGTGGGCAAAGGTTAGAACAAAACATGTAAAAGCTGGACAAGGCTTTTTAGGATGAAAATGTATACTTGGTGAGCTTTTCTAGATTTCGAACACCTTGCGAAGATATCTGAATCATCATTGGGGTTTTCGTAACCAATTTCTGACTATAAATTACATACAATTTTGGGTACGTACAACTACTATCGGTTAAACAGAATGAAGTCCATTCTTACATGCAACCGCGCTTTTTACATTACGTCCTACTAGTTCATATGTATCATGGGCCTAATTGTCACAAGAAATACTCGTAGTATCACTAATAGAGTGAGAATCCTCCCACCGTAGGATGTTTTACTTTGATGGCTCATTGACCTCTCGGGTCCTGAATAGTGCGTACATAAATTTTGTTTAAGTCCTCCTCACTTAGAGGCTCAACATATGGTGTAGACTTCCCATTTGTTAGAGGTATCACAACTCTTTCCTCCGTTTCTCAAAGTTGATATACCCCTTATTGAATCTCAAGTCGGCGTTATTCACATAACACTAAGGGCGCAAGCACGGCTAGAAAAGCTGTCTCGCTACGCAAGTGCTAATACCTCAAAATCCCCAGTGAATTTTTCCCCTTGTATAGTTATGGATGCATCCTTCAACACTCCTATGGGAGTGGCATTAGTCCTATTTGCCATAAACAACACATTAGATGATGGCTGTAATGGAGGCCTCCCCATTTATACCCATGCATCTAATGTAAGCACATTGACTTCCACACTGTGTTAATCAAAATATTTCTCAACAACCATCCATCTACAACAAAGATTGAGTGATCTCTTTATCATAGTCAATTCTATTAGGGGAATATTGGCATGTAGGATTTGTCGTCTGGTCTCAATACTTGTGCATGGAGTGTTCCCTTTTAACTAACTTCCTAATAGTGGAATTATGTTCTCTCAGGCGCAACATTTTATACACTTCTCTCAAATCATAGATATCGGTTTAGACTGTCTGTGATGCTTTTCCTTTAGGTATTGTATCTCACCCTGAATATTTCTTAGCACTTCCATGGTATCCTGGTAAAATTCCTTCTAATGAGCAGGATTTGGGTACCTTTCATGCAAAACATCCTCCTTGGTGATCGTAGGCTTCTGGTGCAATGCCTCTCTTACGCGTGTCACTTCAACTCATGTAGTAATCTTCATTGTTAATGCCTCAGGCCCTGGTGCTATCTTAGGCATCCACTGATCTTCTACCGCATGTTGGGTTCTAACCATCCTAGAACCTTTGTTTTCTTGCTTATGTTGCTTACTCATATGTTCATATAATTTCAGGCACTCTTCATAGCTATAGTTCTTTCCGAGAAAGAATATGCAATATATTGAGGACATTCGTGCCTATAGTGGTAAGGAGATCTGCACGTATAACATGTTCCATGAGGGAACTCACCTCTTCCTCTACCACGGCCTCATCCTCCGTATCCACGTCCTCTTCCACGACCTCCTTCAAAACTCCCCTCATTCCTATCATAGCGCGTTTGATTATGATCCTGATCTTGGTGCTCATTCTTGTTCTTAGAGTTATCCGTTACAGTCTGTAAGGTAGTTCCACTTCCAGAGGTGAATCCAACATTTTACGTGCTCACGTTACGTGCTAATGATGCACCTAAGAATGTTCCTCCAAATAACATTGAAGTCGTATGTCCTACCATTGATGCACTTACTCCCCGACTTACTCCTATTCTCCTACTTCCCAAGTTATTCTATTGGTTACTTGTCATACTAGATACTATAAAACCAAGCACAAGGGCTAGGTCACCAGGTGGATTAAAATGCGTGCCCATGGCCCAGGTAGTCTTTGTTGGTGCACTTTTATGTGAGGCCAATGGGGGATCTCTGTTATGTTTTCGAAGATGGGGGAGTTCCTGATGCTCTGGCTCCACGTCTTCTACGTGAGTTGTAAATCCTTCACGAGCCATCTCTCTCCTCAATGCCATACTTTCTACAATGAAATGTTGCTTCTCTATCTCCCTCTCACGTGCCTCATTATACTTAATTCAGATTTCCTCTCTCTACCTTTACGCCATTAGGTATGCCATCTTTCACCAAACCTATTCCTGCCCTTACGCATGGTGAGGTTTAGTTAGCCATCGGTTTACTCTCCAGGTTCAAAGTTACCATCAAGATCTTGATCTCCAGTGGAATGCCTTGCAAATATGCTCCTCTCAGGATACCGCAAAACTCGGGATTCAGCCTACCTCCACGCAAAAATACGTCGAAATTGAATATTCCAGAATATAACTATTTAGAACACCATGAAACCACATATCCACAAAGACGAGTCCAAATCAAATCAACATCATAAAGGGCCTAAAATTATTCTTGTGTCTAGACAAGTGCATGATACCTCCAATTCCACTTAGATGCATAAGCAATCAACCACTCGTATAATTCTACTGGAAAGATGGCGAAAAAGCTCTCATATAAGTTGTCATACATATTCTGTTCTACCCAAGTGCGTGCATTAAACTCAGATCCAATGTTGAACCGTCATGCATATTCTTCCTCCAGATCGTGTATCCACTCCTCAATACTTGCTAGAGTTAACCGATACATCTTCATCGTGAACCATCTTGAAAACAACTGAAAAGAGGTCTTGGAAACGGAACCAATGATGCAGCCTAGAATTTACCAGATAACACCCTAGATGCACTGGCACATCACTCAGCCTAGATTGAGCGCTCACTGAAGCATACAAAGGTACCAGGTCCCTCTTTAGGGTTGTTATAGCAAGATGTTAGTGTGATGAAGGAAGAAACATATAGATCCATAACTAATCCATCATTCTACACTGCATGCCATATTCAGATCTAAGAAAGAACAAGCTTAAATAATAATCATGATTGAATCAAGAACATGCACTACTCAATTACACACAAGATTGAAACTTAGATTTAGCCAATAACTTCCATCTATTAATAAACATAGAAGCTCCTTACAATAATGGCATTCTATACCGATGCGTGCACGGATCTGATATAGTAATCCAGTCATATGCACATATCTCTCTATGTTTACCTCTTACACTCTACATATACCTATATATCTCTCATCTCTCTTTATCTTAGGTAATTCACTACCTATATATAGGGTGGGGACTTTCCCTTCACCGCTTATCTATTCCAAAAATAGGTCGCATGCTATTAATAGCCACGCACCGTTTACAGGCATAGCCACACATGCAAGTGTGCTATCTATAGACCTCTTTCAGTTAACTAAAGTGGCAATCCTATTCTTAGCTCATCTCCATGCAAAATGATTCGATCTGATCCTCCAAAGATAGACAATGCATGGTGCGCACGTCTCTACATCGTTGGTGTGTTCCATACGCCATCTTCTAAAAATAGGTCTTCATGCTCAAAATTGGCTAAGTCCTGAATGTTGAACTTGCCCTCCATGCGCGGGTTCTTCCTGTCCATTCGCGCCCTTAAACCTAGCTTGTTTTCCCACGCGTACTTCTTGTGTGAGTTTTGTCAAGTGTTCTCTGATCAATAGAAAACCTTAGAAACCTTCTGTAAAAGTTGACACTATGAAGGGTCATGAGTTAGAAATAGAAATTTTCATCTTAAGTCCTAAAAACTTTGACACTTTGGAATATTTCTTTACCAAGATCAAGTCCTTATGATTGCATTTGAAGGAATGTGGATCAGAAAAGAAGGATGAAAATTTAGTTCTTTAGTGTTTTCCAAACTAGGTCCTAGCTACTCTATATTTGTCTCTAGATTTTATATTATTAAGAGCACTCTTGGAGCCACATGGTCTATGTCATATTTAGATGACATTATTCCCGATTAGACTAAGGAGAAAGACAAGCTAATCTAAATGGGTACCTTAAAGTCATCCAAACCTCAAGCCCGTATTGTTGGGAATGGGAAATAGAAATCCTCTAACAAACAAGAGAAGAAGCAAAAGAGCAAGGATCTATAAAAGAAGAAAGAACATAAATCCATTACCTCTTCCAATTCTACCATTGAAACCTCCAGTTCAAATGGGAAACCTAAGAAGGAAAAGGTTAAGTGTGCCTATTGCAAGAAACTTGGACATGATGAGCACAAATATATGAAGAAGCAAATTGACCACCTCAAACATCTCTTTGAGAATAACAACATAGAGGTCCCTAAATCTATCAAACAATCTTCATAAATTTACCAAGAATCTACTAAGGCAAATGAAAAGATAAAGAGAAACATAAGGGAAAGTCACTAGTTGTATTTACATCCTCATCTACTCCTTCTTGGGTTATTAACTATGGTGCTTTACACTGCATGGGTTCATCATAGGTTGATTTTTCTTCCTTAGATCCCTTCAGCATGTCCTTCATCACTTTGGGTGATGATACTCTAGACATAGTTTTAGGGAGAGGGTCTATTGAAGTCAAAGGTGGAACATTCACAAATGTTCTCAGTGTACCTTCACTTTCAACTAATCTCTTGTCAGTGTATCAAATGAATCATATAGGGAAGGGCATGAGAGTCCTATTTGATCCAAATTCAGTTGAGATCATGGAGTTGCATAGTGACACTACAATAACAGTGGGAAGGGCAGATCACCATGCTAGGTTATATACCTTCTCACACTTCTCACCTAATGTTTTCCTACTACATTGCTCACACATTCGGATGGAGTTATTTGATTATGGCATGAGCGATTTGGCCACCCTAACTACCACTACCTTGATTAGCTTAGTATGCATTACATGGTTACAGGATTTCATAGATTTTATTTCTCGAAGGGATTTCATGAGGATAGTGCTCTTAGAAAACATCCGAAGAGAAATTTTACGAAGGCAAGGCTTGGAGAGCTTCAACATGTTTATATTTGATTCACAATGATGTCATAGGGGATTTTCCCCATCCGTATTTGACAAGGCCAAATATGTTCTCACCTTCATAGACAATTTTTCCATATATACATAGGTCTACTTACGCAAAAGTTTGAAGTGTTCGATTAATTTTGGGACTTCAAGGCACTCATTAAGAAAAAAGCTGGGAAAAACATCAAAGCTATTCAAACAGAGATAATGGGGGAGTATGTTAGCAACATATTTGACTATTTTTACACCAAATAGGCTATTGATCTACAACACATAGTGTCTTACAATCCTCAATCAGAATGGTGTGGCGAACGTAAAAATTCACCCTTGAAAGAGATGTAAAACTATATGATCCACTCTAAATCTTTGTCTCGTAGTTTTGGGAAAAAGCCATCAATTGTGTTTGTTATATACATAATGTGGATCTTAAAAGGAATGATAACCATATCGTACCAAGACAAGAACACATATGCTAATCAAACACCACGATCAATAAGATGAAAGCAATTCGCCATAATAACTTTACATAAAACCTTTGCAAACAAATGAGCAGCAATATCATATATTTTTATGGAACTCAATGAAATGCAATGAGAATGGGCCTTGCTTATATAGGCAAGGAATAACAATCTAAGAACCATTCAAGGTCGTAGATCAAGCCATAAATGAAGGAAATAACTAGTCATCAAAGAACTAGTCAAGACAATAGATTTAGTTGAGAACTAGACATCAAGGATCTAGTCAATACCATAGATCAAGGTAATAACTATACCTAACAACTAGATAATATCTCCTAATATCTAAATAAGATAAAAGAAATATCCACACACATAAGTGGGTGAGGATAAATACAATAAAGGTCAATAAAGTAGCTAGGTAAACATGAGCTAAGGTAAATACCTACTCTAACAGTTCCCCACAAAGCTTTGAAAGGTATAACTCCCTTTGAATCTTGACACAACATGAAACCATAAGTTAATAAATTTGGAGTATTTAGATCACCAGCAATGGCACACATCCCCAAAAATAAACACAATGTAATCAAGCCTCAATCCAAATGTTGCAGATCTCTGTTGGGTATCCAGAGGGGGTCAATGGATATAGACTTCTACATTATACTACTCATGAGTTGTTCATCAAGATAAATGTTAAGTTTTAGGAGATTCCCACTGAATCTTTATTTGACACTTCTCAATCTACTTTGAGTTCACTCGGTTTTGATGAGCAGCCTGAGGATTCAGATCATCGCAATAAGTTCCTAAGGTAAAGTAATCTACTTCTTCCAGTTCGATAAAGTGAGCAAAGTAATGAGGATTCATCTACTTCTAGCCATATTTGAGAGGATGAGGATTCAACACATGACTCACCCATTTCAGGCCCTTTTTGGGCTAGGTAAACACTTCATAGTCTAAGAACTTGGGCATGGGATCTAGAGGATGAAAGATGTACTGGGAATACTATTAGAGTATGCGACATGCCTTTTATGCTTCAATGAAAGATTTGTAGACATTCTAAGAGGCACCAAGGCGTACCTAAGTGGGAAATTGTTATCTATAAGGAATATAATTCCTTAATCAATAATCACACTTGGGATTTGACTTCACTTCCTAAGGGAAGGAAGATGGTTCGATGTTGATGGATATATCAGACCAAATTTGCAGCAGATGGGTCAATTGATAAGTACAAGGCTCAGTTAGTAGCCAAGGGTTTTTCATAGGTAGTTAGCATAGAATACTCAAAGACCTTTTCACCCATAGCCAAGATGACTTTGATTAGAATCACACTTGTTTTATCTGCAGCACATGGTTGGAGTGTGCACTAGATGGATGTGAAGAGTGCTTTTCTTCGCAAAGACCCATAGGAGGAGATCTACATGGAGCATCACCTGGGTTTGTTCAGGATTCATCCTTAGTTTTACAGACTTAGGAAATCCATCTATGGCCTCAAGTAGGACCCTCGGGCTTGGTATGCCAAGATCGATTCCTTCTTCCTAGTTTCTGGTTTTACTCAGAGTCATTCAGATCCCAATGTATATCGATTGCAATGGGATAATTCATTACCGATACATCTACTTTATGTTGATGACATTTAGATCATAGGAGTACTTCATTAGGTATCTTAGTAGTGAAGATAGCTCTTCAGGATAGATTCATCATGACTAACTTGGGTCTCGCACTACTTACTTGGCGTTGAGATCATACACTCAAATTTAGGGATTTCACTTACACAACCAAAGCACTCTCTCGATCTTCCGGATCGGTTTCACATGGATAACTACAAGCCATATTCGATTCCAATCTTATCGGATTTAAGCTTGAGGGTGAATATTCTACACCCTTAGTTGATGTTACTTTGTTTCGACAACTTGTTGGCAGCCTTATTTCTTGACTCACACTATACCTGATATCTCATATGTTGTTGGTATTATTTTGAGGTTCATGTAGGAATTCCATGAGCTATATTGGAAAGTAGCTAAAAGGATTTTGCACTATATTCAAGGCTCACATAGATATGGGATTCACTACATGGTTATTTCAGATAGTGTGTAGTCTTGTATTTCCCAATAGAGGTATGCGCACTAGCACTTCATCCAGACAAGTCTAGAAGCTCACCCAAAGTCCTGCGGCAACCAGAAAGTACCTCCTTTTCTTTTCTTATCAAAATGTTAGCATGTATGTTCATATTCATAATCATCATATCATTCATACAAAAGATACATCATACTAGTTCAATTTAACAACACATATAATAAGGAAAGTTAATCAACATGGAGAATGATCAATATTATCTAGATTCCCATAATTCCATACTCATATCTAGTCAACTTGGCAACCCAAACACAATTATCTATTAGAACCACAATTCATAACATAACATAGAATTTGAATATATTATAGTCCATGACATCAGTGCATTAGACCATACGCACATATAAAAGTTATCATCATTGGTGCACATATAGAATCTCTATACCACAATTTTGGACTTTATTCAAACTAGTCATAACATGGATGCTATATTTATAGGGTGGGGAATTTTCCTTCACTACCTACATGTTTTCTTTCCTAATAATAGCCATGTTTCATTAACATTTTGCATGCTTTCCTAATAATATCCCTAGTTATTAATAACTTTCTTTACTCATGTTTTGATTCCTTCTTTTAGTCTCCTTGCATGCATCGTTTCTATTCTTAGTTGTATGTTCTTTTCCCAATTTCAGAGTTTATGTGTGCCTCAAGTTATTCTACTTTTGTCTATTATTATCCAAATCTCCAAAATGGCTAAGTCTCGGTATTTTACTTGTATGCATGTAACCCCACACACCGACATGTCCTCCCCGGTGCGTGCATCATCGCGCATTTCTCTATCTTTACTTCCCCCTATGTGTGTACCTTGCGTGGTCTTCTATACATGTTTACATATGTTTTTCCTCCGCACATATCCTTTTGTGTGCATCATGACTAGTACTTAGTAATTTCCCATGACCAATATTACCCCACACTAGGGATATTATTTGTCTTTAGTAATAGGTCAACAAGGAATGCCTTCAATAAATGAATTAATAAAGAATACGAATATGAGCTTGCGCACCAAGAATAATAAAATTTTTGATCTATCACTCATGCGCGTATCAATACTCAAGCCTTTTTAGGTGGAAGGAGCCCTGGAAATTCCTTGTCCAATATTGTATAATTCCTTCTAGCCTTCCGACTACTTTGTTGCTTTTATCGACGTGGCATCTACAATGGTAGGTACTTACGTGAGGGTTAACTCATTGATCTTTCCCTTGAGTTCTATGATCATTTTATTAAGTTATGAGGCCACATAATCTAGTGCATCCATATTGCACATGACTAAAGTGAAAAGATCTTTAGGTTTGTCCCTAAGCATGAACTTTAAGGTTGTTATCAAATCTCTCTTTTGCTCCACTTCAGCCATCACCTTCTCTCACTTGACCTTGTTATTTTTCATTTTGTCCTATATTTTCTTCAACTATGCCTCTTCATTTGTAGCAAGTGCTTTCACAACCTAATCAAAATCTTGGAATTTGACAAAGAAAAACCCTTCCCTTCATGTAACCTCTTTGGCTTTAGTTGTTAGGGCCTCATATTACACAAGGTGTATCTCTACCTACTCTATGTTATTCTTCTTCTGCGCAGGATATCTCCTCATCCATTGGTTCTATCCTAGCCTCTTCTCATGCAAGAACATCCTCACCAAGTCCTCTAGATAGTGTAGTGATGAGGGGTACTCATCTTTGGCTTGCTCAACCAATTCTAGGCAAGTGGTTATGATGGCACTTACAATATTTTCTACCTTTTTATATGCCACATGCATTCATCCTATTTCTCCCTTTAAGTCCAACTCAACTTCTTCAATATTTTGATCTTTGCAATGTTCTTCCTCACACATCATCTTGATCATGACATCATTATAAAATATTCCATGAGATCATTATCAAATATTCTATGAGATCATCTTTTTATGTGTGGGAAGCTTTGTTCTTCTCGAGAAATGACCAATGCAATAGGTCCTCTGTGGCCACCAAGCTCCGGTAGTTCACCCTAAGGACATTCACATGATCATCAATATATTGCAAGTGAGGGCCCCCAAGTATCTATCTTTTCCTTATTCTCTTTCCTCTCTTCCATATAGTCACCTCCTACGCAATAGTATACACAGCACCGTTGGCTTCTCCGTGCATACATCTTCTCCGACGGCATCGTATCAATACCTTTAATTTCCTCCCCCTCCTCATGCTCAACTTTATGCTCATCTTCATGTTCTTCTTCATGCTCTTTGTCTTCGCCTATATCTTCCTTAATTGGCTCAACATTGCCTTCTTCGTCTTCACCATCCTTCCCCAAATTTTCCTCATCATGCGCATCACGCTCCTCTTCATCATCATCATCTAAATTGTGGATGATCGGGGAATCTTGTTTTACTTCTTACTCATTTGACTTCCCCTTTTCTTCAGTCTTCTTGCTAGAAACTACCCTTGGATTTTTCTTTGGTGGGGTCTTCTTCTTTGGACTTGGTCTCTTTAGCGGCTTCTTGGGTGTTACAGAAATGCTTGCGCCTCTACTTTTCTCCCGTGCACCTATTGTTTCTTCTTCCTTGCTCTTTGGTATAGTGATCCTCTTCTTCTTCCACCTCCTCCTTCGATTGCCCTTTTCATGTTCTTCTTCTTCTTCTTTTCAGTGAGGAGTGTCCTCGCGCACCCTTTTTGTGCCCACATCTGTTTTCCTTTTGGCGCTTTGGGAGGTTATGGTCCATCCCAACAATATACATCCCATCTTTTATTACAAGCCTCAAGTAGATGTAGACTCTCGCTACTTTTTCCTAATACAAGAGTTACATGAGTGATATCCATATTGTCGAACTCCATCATTTCCGTATAAGTTGACTTAGAAGTATATACAAACTTGGTACACAATGTGTGGCACTCAACATTTACCTTGTGTGCATCAAAAATTAACTTTTGTGCATCCTTGATCATATTCACCGATGCCCTGGAAGTATTTGGTAGTGAAGGCAAATGGTAGTTTGCACCATGGGCTCTTCTTCCCATTACTCATGTAAAATCATCCCAAATAAAAATGTTGATATATTGTAAATTCGCTTTACCGACCAAAATCGAGGGTAGCTCCTCGGTATGCATCACTGGTCCTCAAATGCTTCACACATTTGCATGTACCATTTGTCCACCTAGAGCTTATATGCATGATTATGCCTCTATCGCATGTGTACTCTATGAACCTCTACACGGGGACTTGTTCTCCATCAAGTATTTACAAATCTTTTCCTTAGGCCCATCTCGATACCCCTATCTCCTAGAAAACAATCAAAAATAGGATAATTCCCCACGATATTTTCTCACCTTTCATTACTTGCACCATTACTTCTTCAATGATTCCTTAGATGATGAAGGAGGCAATGTTATACATAGTATTTTGTGTCATTTTATGTGATATATGTAGCCACTTCTTATTTACCCGATACCACCCCTCCGATGTGCCCAATTTATAACTAACAAGGCATGCAAATAAGGTCACGATATCTGTAATTTCCATTGTAATACCTCCCTCTAATAGTTAAATGTAGTGGCATTGGCCTTTACTCCTATATCTTCCTCCAAATATAGCTCTGTTTCAAATCCCAAATTATGCAGCCATAGAACTCATCCAATCAATTGTGTGGTGATGCGCATTCTCCTTCTGAAAAATAAAAGTAGTCCTCGTGGACATGTGACAAATGACCATTGATACAAACACTTAGGATTTTTGAAGAAGGGAAATTCATATAACTAGAGAACTCTCGTACACTCCAAGTCCTTCTACACCATGTCATCATACACCAACTACCCCGGTTAGTCAAGAAAGAAGCATAATGGTATTGCTCTATCATCCATAGAGGCAGAGTACAGGGGACTTGTTAACATAGCTACGAGGTTATTTGGATTTAGGGATTCTTTACGAGCTTGGCATCTAGATAAGGAAACATATAGTCATCTTTTTTTATAACCAGAGCACCATCTAGATAATATTCAGGAATTCGGTCCTTCATAAGAGTACCAAACACATTGATATTTACATGTACTTCATTATGGAGCTCATTCATGAGCAGGTCATCGATTTAATAGTTTTCCAATCTTCAGAGCGGGTTGTTGTCATCTTCACCAAACCTTTCACTGAGAGCAAGTTCATTCATCTACGAGCTCTTCTTGGGGTGTGGTCTACATCAGCAACTTCATCATCTTCGGGGGCTTCTAGCCTCTTCACTTCTTCATGTCTCTCTTTTGGGAGGGATTATTTCCCACTGGGTATTCTCCTTTTACTATATCTTATGAAAGATTGCATTATATGTGGGTACCTCATCAAACCTTGTTGTCGGGACCCACTTTCATTTTTCACTACCCATCTAAGTTATGCTTATGGGGGGTGTTAATGTAGGATTTATTTTCCTTGCTTTATTTGTATTATCCTACTTGGGATATTCCACCTCACTTGGAGTTTCCCTACACTCATGGGATATGCTTGCTTAGGTATACACTTGACTACACTATTTTGGGTGTTGGTTACAACTTGACTACACCATTCTAAGTGTTGGTTACCACTATTCTAGGTGGAGATTGCCATGATTCTAGGAGGAGGTTACATATTCACCTCTTATGTGTACATTTCTTGCATTGTTCTATTTGATTGTATTGAGTTGGAGTTATTTATGTGTTATTGCAATTATCTCTCTTGTATTTTCATAACTTTTCAATCTTGTACGTTATTATTATTTTTATCTTGGAACAATTCATGTCTCGCATCATTCACAAGTGCATTTTCAAACCAACAGATACGTGGTGCTTCTCCGATAAAAGGTAGGCCCAAAAGTGATTTTTAGCAAAAAGTGTAAGTCATCATATTAGTAAAATGGTCATTTTTAAAATAAAACATGAATTTTACAAAACCAATAGAGATATTTTAAGATCTAAATATGAGGAACAAAAACCTCTAAGGATTTTTTAAATACATGTATATTTTGTGAATTATACTCTTATTACTAAAATTAACAATTTTGAATTTATGAAAATTGTGCTAAAAATCAGGAATAACAAAAAGATGTTTTCATTTAATTTATAAAAATAAAGAAAAAGTTAAGAAATTTGAAAATAGATTCGTTTATTTAGAGATATGTGATGAAAGATGTTGTTACCAAAAAGGGACCCTAGAATGAAGCCCTAAGAAGAGACCCAAATATGGAACCCTAAGGGAAATTTTGAAAACCAGATTTAGGGCATGAAATAAATAGAAATCATAAATAAATTTGAATACCAACCCTAGAATATTGAAATTTTTGAAACCCTAAGGTAAAATAAAATTATGCAAGAGAAACCATTGGGTTCACCAAACGTTTACACCAAAAAATATATATGGGGGTAGGATGTAAGGTATGTTACAAGTTGAATATTCTAAATAAATTAATAAATATTAACCACACCATTTTTTAAGAGCACTTATTTGTTAGGAATTTAATATTTACATGGATATTAATGTTTACATTATAATTTGGTATTTACTGAAAGGTAAATAATAATGTTAGTTGTTAACCGTATGGTTATTACGGTAAATATTGTTAATATTATATTGTTAGAAATAACAATATAATATCTCTTATAGTTTACTATTATATTGTACGTGAGTTTAGTTGTTGAACTAACTCACGAATATAGGAGTTTAGGAGATATTGTAGGATTGAGTGGTTTCAGGAGATTCCTTAATAATAGGAAGTCCTCTCCTATTTATATGTAATGGTGTTCAAATGAAGATATATGGAGAATATAGAAGAAATAATATAATTATTCAAAGGCATTTTTCCTATGCAAGTCGATCCAAAAATTATATTTGGTATCAGAGTGATGTTCACTCTCTCTCTCGATGGAAGATTAAAAAAACTAGGGGCAGTGCCATACTATGTTTTGCCCAAGCGATGAGAAAAAAATAAAAATAAATTGCGTAGAAATCAGTGAGTTATTTATAGCATTGACATTTTGTATTGAAGAATACGGTTTGTCAAAAAATAAAAGGCATGCTCACAGATTTGTAGTTGTTGGTTACATCTCACAGTAGTTATTGATGAAGGATTAAAATTCTAGTGGCTTGTCATTCCTGTTTTCGGGTTCGGGAGCTCCAAATTCCTCCTTATCGCTTGATTTTTGCCTGCGTGAAAATCTAATTGAGGCATTCAAACTAAGGAGAATTTGAAACGAATTATTCAAAGTTGTGTACTCTACAACAAAATCAACTCGCAGCAGAACTTCACGGAGCATCCGAGTGAAAGGTATATTAGCTTTATACACGGCGTGGATATTTTTGGATTTATCTCGTCATTTGATTTGGAAAGATTTTGGTTTATACTTTGCAATCCATTTTGCATCGAGGTCTGCATGTATCTGAAAAACGTGATCAACATTATAGCCACATAACACCCCCCATTTGGATCTCCACACGGCAACCTGGACATCTCATGCATTCACGCCTTCATCTATTACGAGGACTCAAGAGTATTTAGATGTTTAGACCCAAACGCCCATGCATCATTTTGTCTATTTGGTCCACTCCATTCCCGCATAGTTGTTCGATCAGTTCACTCCGGCATTCAACATCGAATTCTAATCATCTTTCCATTGAAGCTCGTATATCTTTGTTCACGAGTCTCGTGAAAATACTACCAGAATAACATTGGCAGTTGAGATTTGATTCGCATGTGTTTAAAGTATTCAATCAGCTTCATTGGAGCGACGACATTAGTGCGTGAAAGCATTTCGTTGAGATATGTGCCTATCTTTTGGGGTTGTGTATATCCTCCATTCATGTTTGGTGTATATTTTGGGTTTATCGATCTAGATTTGGCTATTTTGAGTCGAAATTGCATGAATATCCTTTGGCTCGGAACCTCCATTGACCACATCTTCGATCCACGTTTGGTGTTAGGGAGATACCTATGAGGTTGGAATTTTATTTGTTTAATCCATCCATTTTCCTCAGGATTCAAAGCAAATAGGTCGGTCTTCTTTAGTGTGTTTCGCCCATATGGCTATTGGATTTTAGTTTTTTTTTTTATTAATTTGTAGTAATTGTTGACCATTATTTGTTCACAAAAATAATATACATATAATTAGTATATGTCGAGTATAAGGGTATAGTTATTTATTATTGTTGTCAGTAGTAAAAAAGTATTGTTTGTTGAGTTTTCAACTAGTCTATTGTCTTGGACTGAAAAATCTAAGTCATCATTTTGTGTAAATATGTCATTGTAAGTTATTGTTGTAAGGACAATTGTAAAAAGTCCAAAAATGCCATTAGAGTTAAAAATCATCAAATCATTTGTCAATTTGTCAAGATTGTCAAGTCAATTTTTGTTTAGTTAATGTTAAATTGAGTCGTTAGTCGTGTGTCGTCTTTTGTCAAAGTCCTAAAAAAACAAATTGCCTCTGTACACATTTTCAGTGTTATTCGATATCCAGAGAAATAAAGTGTTTCACATTACGGGAGGGAAGATATAATAAACAATGTGGAAATAGTTGAGCTTCATATCCAAATCCGGTTAAGATAAGCATGATGACACTAGAGGATGGAGGCATCGGAGGCTGGAGGTCAGACAACGACCTCTCGTCGATCACCACCAACAACGAGGCCGCACGAAGCTATGGTGACATTTTGTGTTGTGAGTTTGCTTTCAGTCGTGAGCTTCAGTTTTTACAATTTACAATTTTGAATAAGTGGAAATTTCACATTGAGGGGGGAACATGATCAACATGATCCAATGTTCCATTTCCGTTTTTCAATTGTGTATGTGATTATTCCTATTTCCCTATGCAAAAACATAGTAAAGAACAGATAGCATAGTGAAAGGCAGCATCATGAGTCTTGATGAGGTAGAACAGTCAAATGTGTTCATGTTCGTACCTAGGTTTGTGGTTAGCCTCCTAAAAACCATTAAAGGCTTCTCAGATGTGTTCCTTCTTGAGTTCCCACACTGCTATGTCAAATGTGTTCCCTAGAGTGACTGGTTGATAATAAGATGATTCCTGAGTGTGTTCCCATCCTCATCGATCAGATATGTTCCCGACAAAGTGCATGGTCAATAAGAAGTTGATGTGTTCTTTCTTCTACCTTCAGTTCAAGTGTGTGCCAAGATCATGAGCGCGCAGAGGCGGAAAGCTGCAGAGGAAGTGTGAAAGTTCTTTTGTACCATGTAAACATTAAGGGGGGAATGTTAGGAATTTAATATTTACATGGATAATAATATTTACATGTGGTAATTGTAAATGAGTTGTATCAAACTCATATATTTAAGTTATATTGGTTTGATGTAATATTGTTGTGTATAACAACAATAGTTCGAGATATAGATTGTCGAGATATATTGTTGTAACAATATATCGTCGAGGATATTCTTGTGAGAAAATGGTGGAGAGATAATAGGAATCACATTCCTATATATTTGTATGTATCCCGATAAATAATAGATTGAATATATGAAGAAATAATATAATTATTCAAAGTGTGTTTTTCTTATGCAAGTCTCGATCCAAAACTTATACACACACTAACACCGAGAGGGGGTGAATAAATATTATACAATATTTTACTTATTTAAAACTTTATTATTCATAACAACAACAATCACACAAGATATAACAATTGCAAACACACAATTTATGTGGAAATCCTTTCGGGAGAAAACCACAAAGAAAATAATGCTTGGATCTACTATCCAAATCCAATCCCAAAATATCTCAATATGAATTTGTAAGCACCAATCTACTAGATACACCAATCCCCAATGTTGAGCATTGATTTAACAAATGAATAGACTTTTTGTAAAAACCCTAAGATATTATGGAGTCACATATGATAAATAAATGTTAAAGTATAAATTTGACACAAGCAATAAGCTAGATAAATATGAAACCCTAAGTGCAAGAGAGGGAAGGAGTGACTTAGTTGATTTTCACTTTCCTGAAAGTGATCTAAACCGAACAACCAATAAACAAGAAAGCCACACTGCCGTAATTATGCTCAATAAATTTTGGAATTGTCGGATGAAGTCGAACCAGGGTTTTTGGAATAATACTGGGGCGCCTAAGCGCTAGAGACCTTTGTTGGGCACCTATGATTGCGCAAGATCTTGGAATCTAGATTTTTTGGTGTCGTAAAATGGTCACCGATACCGCCGTTGGTCGCATGTATGTCACTGGATGATTCCCGAATTTGCCTATAATTTGCAAAGAGATGAAGACCTGTAAAACCCTCAAAGTACATCAAATCCTAAAAAGAAAAGATGTAATATGGGGATCCGAATCGACCCCACGTTACTCCGACTGATTGAACTTATGAATGAGTGTTGCACCAAATCTAAGGCTTTATGTAATTCTTATGAAGTGTGTGTAATTGTGCTCTAGGAAGCCCTTATGCAAGATGAACTAGATAGTGGGCTAGATTTAATAGAATAGATGCAAATATGTGGATGAAATAAAAGAACTTCCCCTTCCTGTGGGTGTATATAGAAAATGCAGTCCCTTGTCCCTTGAATGGATGCTAGATGGATTCCTTTCAATGCCTTAGATGCCTTTGGATATCTCGGCTAGATTTTATGCGCATTGAAAAACCTAGGCAGTCATGAGATAAATCTCCCTCATTTACCGATGAGGCTCTCATGTAAGATTTTGTCAATTATATTGTCTAATATCTATTTGTTGGTTTTACTTTAACCGCGTAGCTCATACACCATAGCTAGGCAGTTTTGCAGCAAGTAAGCAAGCTGTAAGAAATGTACATATATGCAAAAGAGGGAAATAATTGAATGCGAGTAGAAAAGAAAGAAGATGTGCAACCTAACCAATAGTTGACAGAGTTGGTCACATGCACATAGATGAAACAAATAGATCTAGAAATGCATAATTCAAAGCAAAGGAAAGTTTCAGATCCAAATCTAAGATAACACAAATGTTATACAAAGATCTAAAAATAAATAAGAAACAAATGCACCATTAACACAAAGTTCTCCAAAAATTTGCCTCCTCTCTATTCCTTAGCTTTTATAAAGATATCAAGGGTTTAACCTCAAAGTCTGGAAGACAAGAATGTTTATTACAAATTCTGATTCTTTAACCTCGTAGGTTCTTCCTCTATTTATAGTGTATAGAGGACAATTACAAATAGGAATTTTTTAATGAATTCCCGCATGCGGAAGCTATAGAAAAGGGGACAAGCTTGGCAATATTTCTCCTGGAATTACTCTTTGCATGACATGCATGATTTATAACTGAAAATAAAACCTTCTATTTTGCATGTATGCCACCTATTTTCAAGTAATTGACTTCTTCAAGTAATGGCTTTTAAACCAATCACTTAAGTTTTATAATTTAAATGATTTCTCAATTACTTTGTGGGAGGAAATAAGAGAAAGAATAAGAAAGAGGAAAAGAAATTAGAAGAAAGTGCAACACTCTCAGTCTTGTTCTTCTTCCATATTCTACATGCGGTTGACTCTTTTGCCTTTGATTCTCACCAAACTAGATCTAGAAGCAATTGACTATGATTTTCTTGCGGGTGCTACCTTTGACTTGTCTTCCCCTTTCATCCTTGAAGCTTTTGCAATTCTTCTCCAGTATATGCATCAGTACAATGTTTTTCGTAAACAATTCAGACAAAACTCATCATTTTTTATTTTTAATTGTATATGAGCAATTTTAAATTCTGGAAAGCACTCCGGGTGAAGGAAAACACAAGTAAATTCAATGAAGGCTTCAACTGGAAGATTGGGAGCACATGCACAAGCTCCTAAAAGGAATTTTCCATGCAATGACTTCCACATGGGCTATATTAGAAACAAGAGGATGATTTTTTGTCGGAAGCCTTCGCAATTATGAGAGTTGGATCTATTTCTTCCTTTGATTCTGAAGATATGTTCAATGTATCGATATTGACTTCGCTTTCTCCACTAATATGGGCATCTGTGATGAATACTGCAATTGATTCAAACAAATATGGAGTACATGGCATGAATACTCAATTTTCATCACCAAAATCTACTTATAAAGATTGTTTCCCTCTATTTTTAGACTTTTCTTGCATGTCAAGCAAGCTAAAAATATTATGTTATTCACTTGTGCACTCACATCAACATGCAGACACTCTGAATAATAAAAAGAAAGCTTCTCCAACCCTAGGCACCAAAACTGGATGCTTCCTAAAGAATTTAAAAAAATCAACTTTTAGACATTTAGCTATGCCAAAATGGGTCGCACTTTTGGCTAGAAGTCATGTTAAAAATAAGAAGTCAAAGCAATGGGAATTTTCACCCTATAAGGCAGGCAAGAAATTCTTGCTTTCACTTAAGTGACTTTACTTTCATAATGGGAATTTTCACCCTGCAAGGTAGGCAAGAAATTCCCGCTTTTCACTTAAGTGACTTTACTTTTATAATGGGAATTTTCACCCTACAAGGCAGGCAAGAAATTCCCACTTTTCACTTAAGTGACTTTACTTTTATAATGAGAATTTTCACTGCAAGGCAGGCAAGAAATTTCGCTTTTCACTTAAGTGACTTTACTTTCATAACGGGAATTTTCACCCTACTAGGCAGATAAGAAATTTCCACCTGTCTATCACCTCCAAAATTCCCATTGGCAACTTAAGTGATTCCTACCAAAAAAATGCAACTTGCATTATAGATAGCTCTTTTCTAAAAGTGTGACTTGCATTATGACTTCCGCCTTTAAAATTGCATGAAAATCCGTCACTTAAGGTAGCGTGGAAATTGGATGCAGAAGGTAACCTTGAACTAGCATGAAGACAACATTTCTTTCCCTTTTTCCATATTTTTGGTGAAGAAAACAAAAGGAAAGAATAAAATTTGCCATTTTTGGAAAGGGTTTGGGAAGATGTAGCACCAAAACTTGCATGTGCCATAACTTTCATTCTGTGGCTCCGTTTTAGGTGTTGTTTTCTCTAAAGGTGTGTATTTTCTCGAGCTCTACGCATTGATGCAATATTTTTCTTATTTTCATAAAATCCATTTTTTCACCTTTTTGGACCAAGCGACTTCTTGCAATCTTCTGAAAGAATTTTGAGCTCTTATCGCCTTTAGACATATTAGTAATTAAAAAGAATAGATAGCTTTTCAAAACCCTATGCCTGGAAAAAGATCTGGAAGGAAGAATGAATAGGCTACAGGAATTTTGGAGAAAACAAACCAAAACACAGACAAAAAGAAATAAAATAAAACAAAAGAAGCTGCAGGCAATTGCTCGAAAATTTCTCCAATTAGCTGATCTGCAAAAATTCTTCCCCGGTGAATGTTCTATGGTAATAATGATGGGGTGAAGTGCTTTATATAACCTAAATCCTCCAATTTTAGCTCAATCTATTTTTAAAAGAACTTTATTTATTTAATAAATAAATAAATAAAATTCTCTCAGACAAAACTTGACGAAGGGATAGAGTGAGTTTTAGCATGTGGGTATTTGTTGAATTTGGCTTTTATGACTCTCTAGGATATCTTAGAGCAATGAAAACAACTACAAGCAAAACAAACACAAAACGACTTGTTACTTTAAAAATAATGAAATTTTTCAAAAGGGGCAATCCTAGATTTTAGGGTGAAATCTCAAGGACACCAAGATGCAAACTTAGGTGATAAATAGTAATGCTTAGAGTTTGGTCCTTTATTTTGATCACATAGCATTGTATTTATATTATTTCCTTGGTTGAATTTCGTAATTGACAACCTGGAAGGCCAACCCATAAGAAAATAAGATGCCCAAATGATAAAAAAAGGCCAAAAAGAGGTGAGTGAGGTAGAAAGAGTTTGGGGGCACCAGAGCGGAGGAGGGTGCCTGCAAGACGGCATCTGGCTGAGTGTTGGTGTCCAAAGTCATAAAATATAAATCAATGGATGTTATAATAGTTTATAGGGTGTGCAAGACCAAAGAGAATAACAGAAAGATAGAAAACAGACCAAAGATAGTTGTCAATTACTAGTTTTCTCACTTAGGAATCATATGAATGCAAATATGTTGTTAGGACCTAGAAATGTACGCAAGTGCATGATTTTATGTCTACATTTGCCCTCACTTTGTATTTTTGAGTGAATTAATGATAACATAAAGTAATTAGAAGATGCATACATTTTTTTCCTTATATATCGATGGCAATAGTGTGCCAAAGAGACAAGTAAAAACGTGAGGTGATAAAAATGAAGCATGGAAGTTAAGATATAGGAAGTGACCCTAGGGGTGAAGTGTATGTGGTGTACCGTGTGTTATACCTATTGTTGTGCTTGTGTTTGTTGATGTAAGGTTGCTTCTAGTTGCGTATTAAGGAAAAACCTATTAAAGAAGAGCGAAAGAGTAGTCAAAGTCATGTATTATGAAAAATTTGTAAAAGTATGTAAAAAGTGTGTAAAAGTCTACAAAAAGAAAGTGTGCACCTGATGTATAGGAGTGTAAAAGGATAGAAAATATCCAAAACATCTGTAGAAGAGTGATTTTTGTGGGCGATCTCACGTCAAGTGTGAGTTTTTTTGGGCGATCTCATGCCAAGAATGAGTTTTTGGCGATCTCACGCCAAGAGTGAGTTTTTTAGGTGATCTCATGCCATGGAAAAAGAATGTTGGGGAGAGAGGTATATTGTTACTTTCCTTTCATGACTACTTCCTGAATGAGCACTATTGCGAGATGTTATGTCCTGTGTTTAGTTTTGTATTGTTTCATGTTGTACTAATTGAATAATTTGTTCCAATTGGAGATAGAATGCATTTTTCTTGTTGGAGGATTGTGCATATACTATGAAAACTACTCTGGAAACTATTGTGAACCATATTAATCTAATTAAATTTGTGTATGTGCCCCCAAGACATAGGCACCCAGGGGAGGACATACACACCCATCCGTTACTATCTAGTTTTGGGTGTTGGTGTATGTGTTATGTTAAGGACCCAAGTCATAATATGGGTCATTCTGTGACTAAAATTTTGTTATGTTCATGTATTGTGTAGGCATGTACTCTATCTTTGAGTTATTGTATGGGGTGACTGATTCACCCAATATATGCCCCCTCGTTTTGGGTGCAAGCGACGTTGTTAGGAGAATGCGGTCTAAAGAGAGGACATGTAATTGATCTAATGTGAAGTTGAAATGGATCCTGCAGGGGGATGTGTATGGTAGAAAGAGTTTGGGGAACCTAGAGGAGATGAGGGCACTTGCGCGTTGGCGTCTGGTTGGGCACCGGTGTCCTAAGTCATAAAAGATAAAGAAATTAATGTCAAATTGGTTTGTAGGGTGTGCAAGACCAAAGAGGAAAATAGAAAGATAGAAAAGAGGCCAAAGATAGTTGTCAATTACTATTTTTTTCACTTAGGAATCATATAAATGCAAGTATGTTGTTAGGACCTAGAAATGTACCCAAGTGTGTGATTTTATGTCTACATTTGCCCCCACTTTATATTGTTGAGAGAATTATCGATAACATAAAGTAATTAGAAGATGCATACCTTTTATTCCTTGTATATCAATGGCAATCGTGTGCCGAAGAGACAAGTAAAAGCATGAAGTGATAAAAATGAATCATTGAAGTTAATAAATAGGAAGTGACCCTATGGGTGAAGTGTACGTGTTGTACTATGTTGTACCTATTGTTTTGCTTATGCTTATTCATGTAGGGTTGTTTCTTATTGTGTATTAAGGAAAAACTTATAAAAGAAGAGCGAAACTTGAAGAGTCAAAGTCATGTATTATGAAAACTCTATAAAAGTATCCAAAAAGTGTGTAAAAGTATACAAAAAGAAAGTGTGCACCTAATGTATACGAGTGTACAAGGATAGAAAATATCCAAAATTGTTGTAGAAGAGTGAGTTTTTTGGGTGATCTCATACTAAGTGGGAGATTTTTTGGGTGATCTCATGCCAAGAACAAGTTTTTTAGGCAATCTCACACCACGACAAAAGAGTGTTGGGGAGAGAGGTATAGTGTTACTCTCCTCCATGACTACTTCCCGAATGAGCACTATTATAGATGATATGTCCCATGTTTAGTTCTATATTGTTTCCTTTTACTAATTGAATAATTTGTTCTAATTAGAGATAAAATACATTTTGCTTGCTTTGGAGGACTGTGCCTATACTATGAAAACCGCTCTGAAATCACTGCTATGAACCATATTGATCTAATAAAATTTATATATCTGCTCCCAAGACATAGGCTCCCGAGGGAGGACATAGGCATCAAGGTGCTCACTGTCTGGTTCTAAGTGTTGTTATATGTGCTATGTTGAGGACTAAAGTCATAATATGGGTCGTTTCTATGACTAAAATTTTGTTATGTTCATGTATTGTGCAGGCTTGACTTTGTAGCTCTGAGTTGTTTTATGGGGTGACCGATTCACCCAATGTATGCCCCCCCTCATTTTGGGTGCATGCCACATTGTTAGGAGAATACGGTCTAAAGAGAGGACTCAGAATCGATCGATGTGATGCTGAAATGGATCCCCGTAGGGGAGGGAATGTGTATGATAGAAACCACAACGTATTCAAACAAAGTGGCTAGTAAGATGTGTTAGTGCAATCTTGAGATAAGTGTGTCTATAGAATATAATGTGTAATCAAGCAAGAAGACAAGATATACCATGAACAACAGGTTTCAAACATGGGGCATCGCTCATAATAGCACAAGAAAATCAAGGTCGAAGCGGTCAAAAACATATAGGGTGCATACAAGACAAAGGGCGTAGCTTCAAACAATAACATATAATGGCAAACAATATCAAGAAAAGTGTAATAGAAAACCATGGTGGTATATAGTTCCTACAAAGAAAATATTCCACATGAAGCACCCATTAGCATGTTATAAATATATAAAGTATGTCAAGACGTGTATGTAAGTAGTGTGCTAGTAAAAGTAGAAAGTAACTTGTAATGGAATAATAGCACAGGTGATGAGTGAGAAAGCAGATTCCCCAGGAGCTTCGATGGGATGAGAAAGAGATACAGTGCCAAGCATCATTGTTGCATGTGAGGATTTGTAGAAAGTTTGCATTCACAACTAAAGACCAAGTGAATGTGCATGTGTATATAGAAAAGATAGTGACATACTAGATATCTGACTAGCATAGTAAGCAAGTATACATGTTAGTACAAGCAAGCGAGAGTATGTGTAACCAAGATATGCAAATGTATTCGTGTGAATGATGTGATGGTATGCACGATGCGTATGTGATAGAAATAGCGTGCCCCGAGTGGATGTGCATGTATGAGTGAGATGAGGTTCATTTATAAAAGACCCCTCAACAGTCAAGAATGAACCATAAAACAAGAGTGTATCATAGGGAAATGGTTTGAAATAGATGTGTATGTTAGAAAGATGTAACATGAAGCAAAAATCCCAAAGTGTAGAATGGTGTGAGGTTCATTTCATATTTAGACCCTCAAAGCAATCAATTATGAACCATGTGCGTCATAGGGTAATGACAATACAAGAGTGTATCAAGTTATACAAGATTATTTAGAAATGGAATGATAAACATTTGATGATGTTAAGAGGGGGAGAAGTAAACATGATACCCCCAAGTGTGTAAGAGATGGAGATCTATGAATGCGTTTGAAATTTGTCATAGCCGTCAATGTAAGGAATGGTTTGTTTAACAAAAGTGATTTATTGCTGAAGTGGAGCGAGGATAGGGACCCCGAATGGTGATGGCTTATTCAACGCCGCAGAAGACATGTTGGGATAACAAGATGGACCGATTTTGAGAAGTGGTTGTTTAGTTTGAATTGGTAATGGTGTAGATGACTGAGAAGGAGGAGAGGTTGAACTAATTTTGAGAGGAAGTTGCATAGGAGGATCCCACGACTTATGATAGAAGGAACATTAGTAATGATGGTATGATGGTCATGAGACACAGATGAATCAGATTTAGGAACCCATTGAGATGTAGCAATTGGAGATGAACACATAGCAGCATTTTGTGTAGAAAATGAAATGAGACCATTATGCTTAAGGAGGCCGATTTTTCATTTTAGAGCATAACAATCATTGTCATTATGTCCATTAATTCGATGATAATTGCAATATGGATGACCTTGATAATTTTCAAGCTGATAAGGAGGATATCAATGAGTAGGTGGAAAATTGATCAATTGTTGAGTAAGGAGCTCAGAAAGAATGTCATGTTGCTTAGTATTGAGCTCAAACTTGAGAGGTGTCGGTAGTGGTAAGACTTTGGGTTCACTGATATGAGCACATGTAGAAGAAATAGAATTAGGATAAGGAGAATGAGATGCAGAAGGAGAAATAACATGAGCTTGAGAATCATCCTTAAGATGTTGAATTTCAAATTTAAGAGATGTAATCATTGATTCCATAGCTTGAATTTTGTCTTGAAATAAAGAATGCAAATCTTGAATTGACTCTAAGATGGGTTGATTGGATGGAGGATCATGAAGGCTAGGGTCCTTGAAAAGATGATTGAAAATGATACTTACTTAGTAAGATGGCATATTGTGAGGTAGATCTATAGTGTCTAGGTATTTTAGAGAATAACCTTGCAATTGGGATGCATTTGAAGCAAATCATGCAAAGAAATTTGACGAACCTTAGAAGCCATGAAAAAGAAATGTGTAAAATAAGGATATGAAAGACCAATCATGAGTGGGGTTCACCAAATTATTTTTTAAAAATGAATCTTATATTCATGGAGTCATGTATGATAAATAGATTCTAAAGTATAGATTTGACACAAGCAATAAGCTAGATAAATATGAAACCCTAAGTACAAGAGAGGGAAGGAGTGAATTAGCTGATTTTCATTTTCTGAAGGTGATTTGGACCTGGAACAACTAATAAACAAGAAGGGTATACTATCATAATCATGCTCGGGAAATGCAGGAACCTGTTAGATGAATTTAGACTAGGCACTTGGAACAAACTGGGTGCTTAAGCACCGAGACCTCTGTTGGGCACTCGTGATCGTGTAATAGCTTGGAATATGGTTTTTCCGGGTGTCGTAAGATGGTCACCGATAGTCATCGTTGGTCTCTTGTATATCGCTAGATGATTGTTGAATTTTCATGTAACCCGCAACGAGATGAAGACCTACAAAACCCTTAAACTACATCAAATCCCAAAAAGAAAAAATGTAATATAGGGAGTTAAACTAACCTTAGGGGTCACCCGACTAAGTGAACTTACGACCAAGCATTGCATTATACTCGAGACTCCATGTAGTTCTTGTGAAGTGTGTGTAATTGTGACCTAGGAAGCCCTTGTGCAAGATGCACTAGATAGTGGGCTAGATTTGCTAGATAGATGCAAATATGTGGATGGAATAAAAGAACTTCCCCTTCCTATGCATGTATGCAGAAAATACAATCCCTTGTCCCTTGAATGGATGCTAGATGGATGCATTTGAATGCCTTAGATTCCTTTGGATGCAAGCTTAGGTGATAGATAGTAATTATTAGAGCTTGGTCCTTTATTTTGATCACATAACATTATATTTATATGATTCCCTTGGTTGAATTTCGTAATTGACAACTAGAAGGCCGACCCATAAGAAAACAAGATGCCTAAAAGATAAAAGAGGTGAGTAGGGTAGAAAGAGGTCACGGGCACCCGGAGTGGACGAGAGTTCCGGGCGCTAGTGTCGAAGTCATAAAATATAAAGCAATAAAGTTCAAACTAGGTTGTAGGGTGTGCAAGACCAAAGAGGAAACTAGAATGATAGAAAAGAGGCCAAATATAGTTGTCAATTGCTAGTTTCCTCACTTATGAATCATATGAATGTAAGTATGTTGTTAGGGCCTAGAAATGTACCCAAGTGCATGATTTTGTGTCTACAAGCACCAACTCAGCCATTGCGTGAGCACTAACACACCTGGAAACACCAATCCCTAATGTCAAACACCAATGAGCCAATTTGTCAAAGACCAACTCACTAGAGACACCAATCCCTAATGTTGAGCACCAACTCAACAAATTCGTGAGCACCAACTCGCCGGAAACACCAATCCCCAATTATGTGAGGCACCAACCTCAACAATAATAATAGTTACTTCTTTAACTTGATGATGGAAATCAACACATACTTCCAAACTAGACATTGTTTCGATCAAATTACTTTATATTTCGGTTCTTACTTTTTTGTTCAAATCTCTCTCTTTATTCTCTTCTTTGATGTTCCCTTTTATATAAAATGCTTTGAATGATATCTTCATTATAGCTCTACTTCACAAAATTACCCATTCGCCATCTTTACACACTACTCCATGTGTTTCTCACTCTTTCTTCCTCTTCAAAATTTTCCATTCAGTCAAGCTCAATTTTTTTATTTCTCCTTTCGAGCACATCTACTTCAAAAATTACTCATTCCCCATCTTTACACTCTACTCCATGTGTTTCTCACTCTTACTTCATCTTCAACAAATTTTCCATTCTAGTCAGCTCAATTTTCTTATTTCTCCTTTCAGAACATCCTCTAACCACATCATCCTCTCAACAGTTTGATATCTCCCAAGCACATTCTCTCACTCAAAAATTTTCTTGAGCTTAAACGATGCATCTTCGTAATGTTTCTCCACCGTACTCAAACTCACAACTCACTTGATACTCCACTTATCAATTTTCCATAGACTACATAGTTTCTCTCCTCTACATACTTGCATACCTCAACACACTTTCTAAACTTGCTTCATGCTTCACTCACTTGTTAGTTACTTGTATCACATTTCACATACTCTTACCTTCTGAGCTCTGCCATTGTTGTTTCCTTATTACTTCCTCTTCACAAGTCTTCTTGATTTGTTTCCATTATTCACTCCTCTCTTCTTCTCACAAAATGTTGTTATCTCTCCTCACCTGCGCATTCTCTCACACCATACTTACTCCACACTGCTCCATGCACACAACCTTTCACCTTTCCTCCTCTAATTCACCATTTTCTCCACTCAGGCACACAAACATTATTTCTAATTTGAGTCTCTTTTATACCTGATTATACCTTTTAAACATTTGAAGGTCGGCCCATGAACTGAATATAAACACCAACAAAGTACCATAGTTTGAATATCAATGCAAGAAATATACTTGTGCCAAAATAGAGGAGGTCGGCTTGCATTCTTCAAGATCATAACCCTATTTTCAATGCCTTAAAATAGTCATCCTACATGATCATAAATAATGCATTCTCTATCATGGAATGATGTGATTTTCCTTGAATAATGGAGATTCAAAATTGATTATGTTTGGACAACAATTAGTGGTCTCTTGCGCTTAAATAATCTTCTTTTAATTCACATAGCTTTATCTTCTTATCACTCTAGATGTGTCAATATGACCTCAAATCATTCATACAACTAACTCCAAACTTCATTCTACTATCATCGAACTAATTCAACTATCGACCTTGAACCATCATATCGCATTGCAGACATCAAACATTGTAAGCAAGTTTTGGTGACCGAGATCCATACCAAGCATACTACCGAGCTCTAGACCATTTATGCTTCTAGCTTTGGATGACAAACTTTTTAGGCAAGCTCTAGATGAGCTACATTGTAGATGATCTCTAGACAATTTACACATTGAGCTCTAGTCGATCAACATCATAGCCGAGCTCAAGACCATTTACACTTTGTGCTCCTAACGATCAACATCATAATAGGGCTCCAGACAAACACCTTCGGGCAAGCTCCAAATGATAGAAATTGTGACCAAGCTGCTCCAGACCATTTAGAGAAAACCTTTGACAACAATGACAATAGACTTCTTCCAATAATTTATTCTATTGTTAGATCCTTCATCTTCCTTTGACATCAATAAAAAGTATTTCAACAAATGTAGAATAAGGCTTTTAATACTCGTAACTATGATGAAATGATAAAATGGTTACTTAAAACACACAAAGGGGTGAGTACTTAGTTGTTTAGAGTGGTACAGAGATGATCTCGGGGGTATAGAATGGGTTCAAAAATTATTCGAATATGGAAATGCTTCATCTCTAGATTTGTAACTAAAAATTGCTCTTAGGTAGAACTATGCAACTCACTCTAGGAGTAGTATGGTTTTGGCATGATTTGTATTGTCTTGGACTTGTGCAAAATGGGGTTATGCAATTTCATTAGTCCTTCACTTTCCGAAAATGAGTGTCATTGTTAGTCAATAGGGCTGCACAACTTAAAAACCACATGTAATGATCTCGCAACAAATAGAGACCGTAGATACTTATAGAAAAATTCATAAAAGCATTAGATAATAAAAGGAGAAATCGTGTGTGTGTGTGTGAGAGAGAGAGAGAGGTTAGAATATCCCTGGAGGTCAACCCATGTTGGAAAAATCCAAGTGTTCTACTACATCCCTTAATTCAGAGAGCAAGACTCGTGAAGTTTTCCTCATGTAGGTAAAAGTGTGCATTATCTAATTGAACCACCTATCGGCACCCTCTTGTCTCTTGACACAATGATAACATGTTAATTAAAGAGTAGAAAATGTACCCGATGTGACAATAGTGTGATGTGGTGTTCTTCACATGCTTAAACTAATCCCTTTTTTCTATTGAATACCTTTGGAAATGTGCGGAGTGACTTGCCCTTGGTAAGACATGGATCTAATACCTTTGCATGTTTGATAACAAAGGAAGCAAGACTCTTGAATATGGTTTGAGTGTTTCAAACTTATGTGGTGGCTTATGTAAATTGTGCAACTACTTTTGGAATATTTTAAAGATCCTTGAGTGCTTTAGTGTTTATATTTATAATGGGAGCTTATGAGAATGTCAGACGAGTTATGAATGGTAATTAACTTGCTTATAAGGGATTCCATAGGTAAAAATTCACATTATGGTCGACATAGTGAAGAAGAAACCGACTCACGTAAGGTTTTAAAATTAGAAAAAGTCATTATATGAGAAGGTTTAGGACCATATAAGTTACTCAGACTGTAGTATGGCCCAAACCTATGTTGCAAAGTCCTAAATAGGTAATTAGTGAGGAAAGAGACAAACTATGGGATTGATGCCTCGTACATGGATTACTATGTTAGATAACTAATATTTCTTAGATGAATGAAAAAAATTGTGTAGAGGTGAACATTTCATAAGAGAGATATAAAGATATGTCAATTGAGCTTGGAATGCAAGCATTTATCTTAAGATGGGAAAAATCCAAACTTATAAAAAAATCCAAACTAATCATTGCAAGGGTAAGTTTCCAAATTTGAGTGTCTACACTCTCAAGGTTTGATGTCGAAACTTGTTGGTTTGAAAACAAAAATGTGGCAGCCACACAAGCTATGGATATTCTCACACTTCTCTTGAGTGTTAAGAGGGGAAAAAGAAGACACAAACTCCGATCACCTACTATAAAGCACCATGATGAAGGAGAGATCACCGAAGATAAATATTTGGCACTAAATTGTGATGTGGAGCACTACTATTCACTACAAGCCATTTTGGGTGGCAACTTCAGCCTCAACCATGACAATAATAGCCAACTGTGCTACTTAATGGTGATGAAGCGCATCGTGATGCCGATGTGGGTGGTTTGGCCAGTGGTGTGTTGGTTTATAAAAAGAATAATTCCAAGGATTTAATGTGATTGTGGTAGATAGACATTCAATCACATGCACCAAGAAGATTTCTCAACTCCAATTCACCATGGGAGGTCATGAGGTAAGTGATGAGTTTTATGTTGTTGGTATTGATGGTTTGGATTTAGTACTTGGTGTACAATGGCTTCAATCCTTGGGTGAATTCAACCAAAACTATCAAACCATGGAGTTGAAATTCAAAGTGCAAGACAAGGAAATTGTTTTGCAAGGTATGAGGAAGGGAGTTCCTCAAAGAATGGCAACCAAGAGCATGATAGGAGTATTCCAAGAAGGGAAGATTGCACAAGATGTGAGTGGTGAAGAAAGAAGCATAACATTGCAACAGTTGATTTGTGAAGAAATTCAGCCTTTTGTGGATCATGGTGACTTCATAAGGTATGGGACAAGTAAAATAATGTCATATATGTTGCATATTCATATTTGTTTTGAGAAAAGTGATGAGTTAGAAGATAAAATCTGCAATCTGAATTATGTAATACCTTGGATGCAACCATGTATATATGAGCATCTTGTGAGTGATAAATGGTGGCAAGATTTAGCTCATTTAACAAGTATAGGTGCCAGGATTTTGAAACATTTCAGCATGTTTTGTCTATTGTGCATGACACTTAGACAAAACAATCTGAATTGCTTGAGGGAAAGCAATTGTGGGAAGGGAGGACTGAAATGTCCCACTTCCTAAGATAATCATGACGAAGACCCTTAGCCCATTTTGTCTTCCCGATGGCTAAGGAATAAACTAAAGGGGAGACTTAAGTTATGATATTTTATTATAAAGTGCAAAATAAAATAAAATATTATAAGCACTTATAATAAATTATTATAAACTTAAAAATAGAAAAAGGCAAACAAAAAGCAAAAAGCATTTAGCCAAAATGAATTACCCAAGGAAAATGTGACTTTCTTAAGGAGAAAAAGTAGGTGGGAAAAAGCAATTAATGAGGGAGAAATTTGGTTGGTCATCAAGGGTGGCTATTTGGGTCATAAGTGTTATAAAGGCAAGCCAACTTTCTTAGAGCAAACCACTTGATTAATCTCTTATTTCTAATTTTGTCTCGAAGCTTATAGCTTTGTAAAAAAATCTAAATAGGAAACCCTTTAGAAATACTCTCTTGAGGATGAAAACCCTCCAAGAGATCAAAGGGATTCTCCACCTTGGGGTTTCCATTGTGGATAAATTATCTAGTTATATTATTTTAGTATTTTCTAGCAGTAGAAGGCAAATAAGTTGTAGATTTTTTACAAGGGTCTACAGGGAAAATTGTTATCATTTTTCTATGCCTTTATTTCAGTTAGAGAGACCACCTATGGAGATGATTCATGATGTTCTAGGGCTGATTTGGAGTTATTTCTAGTTGTTATTACTCCTAATTTTTATACATCAGATCATCCCATTTTCTGAATTTTTGGAGTCCTGGAAGTATCATTTACAGTTGTGTCTGAGGGCAGCCTGTCTGCATATTTTATAAAATTATTCCAACGTGTTTTGGAGCTCTATTCTGGTATTTCTTTCATGATTTTATCATTATAAATATTGTTGCTTTGTTTGGGCTAAAGATCCAATGGGTTTATGACATATTTCATGCATTTTCTTATCTAGCCCTAGTCGCATTTCTCCTTTATAAATCAGATCTGCATTAAAAATAATTGCTATATCTTTTATAATTTGCTTTTGGCTTGAGGGATTTGCCTCAAATCTGTTTGGAGGTTAAAAGTTTCCATTTGGGGGACATTACAGTGGTATCGTGAGCAATTAACCTTCCCAACCCGTGAGGAAAAGAAGCAAGGTCATATCTGAATGCAATCAACAAAAACCATATAGTATATCAAAGAAGAAATACCCCAAAGAAGGGGACTATGGATGATAGAGAAATACCTCCTCCCAATGATGAGTTGAGTTATATGAATGAGATGTTCTCTAGAGGTAATAGAGAGTTGCATAACCATTTAATGGAATCGCATAGAGATCTTAGAGACTCCTTTATAGGAGCCATTTTTGATTTGGGTAGAGCCTTATAAGGGATAAGTACTGATAAATAGAAATCTCAAGGGAATCATGGTGAAGGAAGCTCTTCTAGTCATCATACAAAAAGAGTTTCAAACAAGAATCCTTCCAAGTTCTTTTGTGTTAGTTTCCTTTAAATAAATGAGCCACTAAAGGAGAGGGAACAACCACCAACACATGGGTTTGTTGAAGAAATCAATCTATATGGAGATGAGTATGCATCATTGAATCCCAACATAAGGGATTTGCTTTCATTCAGAGACTTTTTCCAGCTTAGAAGAAGTGAGGGACCAAGGAAGAAGGTGAGTCATCCTCAAGAACCAAGGAAAGATATTCAACATAGATTGGGTAAGATCACTCTTCCTACATTTGATGGTATAGATAAATGTTCTGCTAGAGCATGGTTACAAAAGTTAGATACTTACTTGTCACTAAATCCCATGTATGAGGAAAATTCTCTTAAATTTATCTCCTTATATTTAGAAGGTGTGGCTCATGAATGGTGGTATCATGGTCTAGTAACACAAGGAAATGGTTTTCTTACTACTCTTAAAGAGTTTGAAAAAAGTATAACTTAAAGGTTTGGTAGGAAAGATCCAGAGGTACACTTCAGGGAGTTAGCACAACTCAAGCAAGAGGCATCCGTGGAAAGGTATGTTGTTGATTTTCAAAAATTAGCAGTCATGGTTTCAAATATTAGTGAAAGAAGATTAATTGTTTTGTTCATGGAGGGCTTGACTGAACCCCTTAGAGGTTTGGTAAAGGCTTTTGAGCCTCCATCTCTTCAAGATGCTATCAAAAGATCACTAAATTTGGAATTTACAGTGGGAAAGAATAGAAATCTGTAGTTTGGGCAGCAGAAAACATCACCTTTGGGGCAGCAAACAAGTTCATGTGAACCACCAAGGACAACCCCAAATGATAAGCAAGGAGCAATAGTTAGTGGGCAGCAAGGTAGAGCACAAGAATGGGAAAGAAACAAGTCTGAAATTGAAGCAAGAAATGAATTAAGGAAGAAATTATGCTTTGATTGTAAGGACCCATTGACACCCAATCATCATTGTAAAGGTAAAGGATCTATCCATTACATTGAAGTTATTTCATATAATGATGAGGATGAAGGTAATGTTGATCCAAAAGATCAAGCAAAGAAAGGTGACGTGGCTATCACAAGTACTACTTAGCTACATTGATAGTGTTGCCTAGTTTATATGCTTTCCATGTGAGAGGTGATCTTCATGGGCAACAGATCACCATATTGATTAATAGTGGAGTAAGACACAACTTCATTGATGAATATTTGGTTTCCAAATTGGGTTTACAAGAAGAAGATGTAGATCAAGAATTTTTGCACTTGTTACCTGTCCAAGTTAATGCACCAAACTAAATACAAAAACCCTGAAAAAATCAAATGAAATTGATACTTGATAGATTGGATAAGATCCGAAGACATAGATGGAGAGAATGTCAATGGAGATAAGACGGGTGCACACGAACAATCCCGCAAAGTAGATCAAGAAACCTGCGATGCACAAATCCTTGGCAGAAAAGGATGACGTTAGACGATATATGGGTGAACTACCCGGAAAGTGGGTCCAGGAAGCGATAAGATTTCTCGGTGGATGTCAATTCATGATTTCAACCAAGAATACATGATAAAAGATGTAAGCAAATATTTAGGTTTTCTGATTAAAAATAGTAGACAGAATGTAAAAACCGCAGCAGAAACTGAAAGAAAGCAGGAAACTGTAAAACAAAGTTGAACTTGGGTTACCTGAATTCTATACCTTTCTACAGACTAGTCGGTGTCGATCAAACAGTGATCGGTGATGATTGTTTGGGTCGGCATTGATCGACACGTGTGATCGCATCGATTGTTTGGGTCGGTGTTGATTAGATAGTGATCGGTGTCGATTAGACACACAAAGTGCATGTGACGAAGGCGTAGAGTAAAAGAAGAAAGCAAGCTAAGCTAAATCGGATTAAACATAAGACCAGATTACTGAAGATTGATCAGAAAGCAGAGATTAAAGATAGAAAAAGGGGATCCGAGGTAGAAATTGATGGATTCTAACCCAGAAACCGAAGAAAGGCCCGATCGGTGCTAACTTGGATAAACCGGCGTTGATTCAAGACTAATCGATTCGACCGGACCGGGTCGATGTTGACCGAAAGGAAATTACAGAAACTAACAAAGAGGAATACCTGAAAAATGCTTGATTGATGATTGATGATTACCAAAGGAGTTGTGGAGACCCACAAGATTTGTAGATACGTGGATAGAGTAACAAAGACACCTCTCAGGGATTAAACTACACAAAACTCACTCTCTTTCTCTAATAATATCTTTAATCGCTCAGGTAAAAGTAATCTCTAGGTAACCAGCTCTTCTGAATCTAACCAGAGAGGATCTCAAGTCGTAAATTTATAATCGGTGCCGACCAAGATAAAATTGGCGCCGATGGAATAAAAATCGTGTCGCGAAAAATCGGCCGACCGAAAATAAGTCGGCGCCGATCAGGGAACAACTTCCCAAAGAGGCAAAGAAATGAGTTGTGGGGATAATAAATGTATCCCTCCCACTCAAATATGGGAAGAATCCCACTGCACGGTTCTAGGAGAGGAGAAATAGGTGGGATAGATGGATAATAATAACACGGGAGGTTGGGAAGTGATATGGGGTGAATAAGTAGTTGGAAAAAATGTAAAAGGTATAATTAAATAGTTAATATTTAATTATACATGAGTGAAATATAATGGAGTGAAATAAACTTAGGATAGGTGTTTAAATTAGATATTTAATTAATACCCTAAGGGAGAAGTGGTGATATAAAGGTGCCGGGTTACCCGAGAAGATAAGCGAACCCAGGGGACACTAAATTGGGTAACCAATTTTAGGTGTCTACATTTGCCCCTTTTGTCGAGTAACTTGTGATAAGCAATGCCATGAGACAAAAACAAGGAGTTGGAAGAAGAGAAAGAACATTGATGATGCGCTCCCCCTCAAACTAGGGATGGGGTGGCCCCAAAAGAGCCAACCGATCCCGAGTTTGAAAGGGATAGATGAGAAAGAGTAGAAGGGATGATGCCCCAAAGCGAGATACCTGGAGTAAATTTGATCATTGATGACGCACGTGAAAAACAAAAAGGTAAGCGACCTAAGGAACTCACATTGGTAGGGCAGACTAGACGGTCTTTGTATGAGACAACGTAAGTGGCTACAGACTGGTGAGTTAAATGTGACTGCAAAATAGTAACAACCAAAGAGTGGCACATTGGTAGGGACAACTAGACGGTCCTCATACAAGACGACATTAGTGCTTACATGGACTGCTATCTTTAGGTTGCAAAAAACGTGAGTTACCCATGTACAAGGAAGAACTCGGAATGGGTGATAACACCGAAAATATGCGTTAAAAGGCAAAAATAAGGTCAGAACAACAATCAAATAAACAAGTCAAGCATCAATGCTTAGGCAAGGAGGATGAAGCGACGGCCTTGAGAGGAGAGCTACCGCGGAAATCGACATATGGCCACTATAGTGGACTTTGTAATTGAATTGTTGTCGAGTAGCGTAACAAGTGTGCTATGGGTGGCACATGCAAAAGATATAATGATGAGATGCCCCATGTAGGAAATAACAAGCAAAGCCGAGCTACGAGTGAGACGCACGTGAGGCTATGCAAGGCGACCAGGTACAAGTACCCAAAATAAAGGCTTAATGATGGTGGCAATGTGTTACAGTGACACATGCGTAAGACAGGATAACAGATGAGGACAAAGCACATCCTGGTGGGACCAGAGGATGAAATATATCAAAATATACCCGATCAGAGACCAATGGGCTCCAATCGACGTCGACTACCCCTAATCGACGTCGACCACAAAAATTGGCGCCAATCAAAATAATCGGCGCCGACCGCTCCGAAAACCTATAAGTATAGAAAAGGTGAACGGAACGATTCATTTGCACTACAACGATTGATTTAGAAAAAGTCAAAAATTAAATTTGAGCAACATGGAAGCTTCCGAAGCGGTCAGAAGAGGAAGAGGACATGGCCAAGGGTAAGTGGTCCTTCCTTAGCTTTGTAGATTTAGCGTTTTTTCATGTTTTTTTGTAGTAGGAGGCAAGAGGGCTTTTTAGCGCCGCCTCGTAGTCGATGATGATTGAAAAATTGGCTCCAATTAGAATGCGATCGGCACCGATCAGAATACAATCGGCATCAACCGTCAAGTAAACGACGCCAATTTAAATGAGTCGGCATTGATTCAAAAAAAAAAAAAGACATTTGGAAGCTTTTGAGAAAGATTTTGATGAAAATTTAATGGTGTTGACGTTGATAAAATCAAAACTAATGACATTGTTTGATGTAATGCAAGCACGAGAGGTCCTACACGTGTGGGATACTACTCCCGAGCTACTGGAGACTATACTTCCAGATGTAACAGATGTTGAGTGGCGCCATCTAAAGTTAGCCGGACTAGGGGGTTTCCGTTATTATAGGCAGGTACCCCGAGATGTGGAGCTCATGCGAGCATTGGTGCAACGGTGGGATAGCCAGACATGCACATTTTGGTTTCAGACGGGTGAGATGACCATCACCCATGAGGAAATCTATAGGATCCTCATGTTACCGACAGGGGACCTAATAGAAATTACCCCATGGGAGTAACATAGGAGGGCCCTGGTACGATTATATGGTGACGGTGGTAGATGATGCGAGATAGTGTCTACAGGGTGTGAGGATGACCTCACAAAGACCGACAAGATGACCCCAAGAGCAGAGTGATAGCCCTGATCTAGATGGCTATCTCATATTATGCATTACCAGATTTCGGAGGTGGACGGTTCCCACTACTCCTACTTGACTATGTCTGCGATATCCTAGAGTTCATGCAGGTATTTGCATTTTTTGACGCATTACTGGCATAGATATATTATGAGTTGTGGATCTATACACGTAGGCAAACCGGGATAGACGTCGGCCTTTGTGCTCCATTGCTGGGCATATGAGCATATATCAGTGATCAGGCCATCTAGGCTTCCATGGATGTCAAGAGCAAAGGGAGCCCTTGAGTATGGATTTTGATGATGGCGGGTAGACATGGCCCCAGGAGATACAGGGAGATCCTCAGAGTGGTATTCAAAGAGATTCAAGACTCTGACACTAACACAGGTGATATGGAGACCATACAAGGCCTATCAATATGGGCTAGACAAGACGCCCACCTGGTGGAGTTGAGACGCAGCAGGGTGGTCAAGGGTCGCAGGCCAGAGATCTTAGAGCGAGTCCCATTTATACGGGTGATGAGGTAGTTTGGTTTGATATAAATCATTCTGACTATTTATATGTCATACGAGACGAGATAGCAGAGAGATAGACACGTCGACATCGATCCCAGCAGATCTGCTCATGGAGGCCCCTCCTCCCACAGATGATGATGATGATGCAGGATTAGATGAGGGCTACGAGGTGTGGTACCACGAGGAGCTACCACGGCATCTCCCGGCATCTACAGAGGCAGGCGAGGAGGATCTAGCAATAGCACTAGAGAGACTTGAGGGAGAGCATGTTGCCTTGATCCAGACACACCAGACTGCCCTTGAGGAGATTAGGACCCTGACAGAGGAGAGGGACACCTTGATACAGGAGAGAGACACCACTCGTCAGGAGTGGGATACTGATGAAGAGAGAGACCGATATCACAAACATAGGGAGGCCCTTAGGGCCAAATATGGTGATATAGGTACCACCTCAGAGTCAGGGGCACAGGGTGCGGTAGCAGGAGGACCACCACCACCAAAGAACGCCATTACGAGCACCCGCAAGATGGTGATTCCGAGCACTTATCGTGCCTCTCCTTGCCGAGGTGAGATATTACAAGGATGCCCCGACACAAAGATGCCCCGATGTGCCTCGTCACATGGGCGAGGAGGAGGATGACAATGTAGCCATAACCAATGGTGCATCGAAGGTGCGAGCACCACTATAAGAGCGGGAGATCGAGGAGGTGGCGGGGCACACTAAGTGGGCATCTCCACTCTATAAGAGATAGTGAAGAGACAGCCCATTCCCGAGGAGGGAGGAGGAGACAATGTTTTCCATTTGTCTGATTTTACTATATAGAGATGATTAATGTCTTCAATACGCACTAGTGGAATTTGTGAATCTAAGGCAAAGAAGGCCCTTCTAACCCCGAACCGGTGTGGATAGATCGATCGGCAAGGATGACGAATCTCAAGGCTCAATCAATCAATATCAAGCTCGCGTGATTCGATCTATGGGTGTGGAATACGTGGAAAATGACCGGGATAGTTTCGTGTATGTCTCCTGATAAGGTCATATGGTGGATGGTAAATATAGTTGACTCTATGGACGATTCTCTGGCCTAGTCCGTAAACTCTCTAGCTTTGTTAGCTATTGTATCTAGTAAGGATAACTGTTCGATGATGATAGGTGGAAGTGGAGTGGATCTGAATACTAGTGTGCGTAGGCCAATGTCTATGTCTGATTGACTTACGGATTCGTTGGGTTATGGGATTTGTGGATCGCAACCGTAGACTCTGGTTGTTGTGGTCCTGCTATGGTCATGCATAGAATTAGTTCCTAATCCCTAACACCCAATAATCGTATGCTTTCTCAGCCTCTATATTCTAATAGCTGTGTGATCTTCTCAAAGTGCCTCACAAGTGTTCTTGCAACCTGAATTCTTAGGCTAGTATCTATATCTCGTGAGAATGTCTCCTACGTCCGGGTCGTGGGACCAAAGGATCGCAACCAAAGGTTTTGTTCTCTTTCAACCCCTTCTACATTCATATGGATGTTACCTAGGGTAATCTGTAGTTTGGTTGATTCGACCAAAATGTGTGCGCTTGGTCGTCTTCTATGTTTAACCCGCTCAACTGGGAATTGATTTGTTGCAAGCTTACCGTTGTTCTAAGACTTGGATCCTAAGATTTTGATCTATATCAGTTATTGCTGTGATGAGATTGGGCTGGGGCACGATTGGCTCGAATACGTATTCCCTGGGCTCCCTAGGTCCCGTGATTGTCATACAAAAGTAACAATGTAAAATGAACTGTAGCAAAATAAAATTTAACTACGTTGAATATATCTATAAGATATATGATTTCTCTATTTTTGTATTTTCTCGATGAACTATTGAATGAATTTAAAAGAACTAATTTAATACATCTAGAAATTGATTAATTAAGATAACAATTTAAAACAAACAAGATAACCGAGTATAGCTATTTGTCGTGTAATTTGTAGATCTATTCTAAACAATGAAATAATTGATCTAATCTATTTGCAAGACTCTCGATCCTACCTCGTAAGTGAGAGAATGAATCATAGTTCTCGTAAACTATCAATCCCCACAACTTCCCCGGCAATATCGAAAGTAAAATTAATCAAATAAAGTGATTAACTACTTTATTTGATATGATTCTAACTAGAACTTTGAAAGCTAGAACCCGGATTCTCGCAGCAGAATAAGCTGGCGAATCCGATGGTGTGTGTGATCTTGTCCCCTCAAGCAGTGATCTCCTCATTCCTCCTTCGTGTTCACGTGATCGTAAAAGTGTAATGCTAGATCAACCGTAAGTAGATATTGGGACAAAGGCAGCTCAAGATATGATCGAATACAATGCGAGTAGGAGAGGGATAGCGCAAGAGTACAGAGCTTGGCTTATGCAATTCCTATGGGATTTATCATGAGTCATGCAACATGAAACGTCCAGAACCTGAAACTATCCTGTTTGAAGAACAAAACCTACAACTTTAATGGCTTCCTATTGGTAAACAGACTATCCTATTCCAATGGATTGGATGAAATAACAACAGTACTTGCACAAGATGGATATGTGGCTTACTAACAGTAAAACAATGCTAACTAAGCATGCAATGAAAGAAACTAAGCATTCTAAGAAAAATGAAAACTAAATCTATTGCAAAGAGAAATCAGAGGCAAATTTGAGGGGCCATTTGCTTGAGCACAAGCCAACTATTTATAGCATTTGCATTTACCCAAGGTAAAAGCCAAATAGAACTCTTAAACTATAAACAATGGCAAAACACTATTCCAGGGAACCAGAATCATAAATGCAAGCTTATGGCGGTGAAAGAAAGCTGGTAAAATGTTGAAATTACGTGAGTCGTGTTAAAAGAGCTTTCTGGAAAATGCGTAAAGGACCGCCGCCCTGAGCAGGTGGGGGCACAGACCGCCCCTGCTCAGGGGTGGCGGTCACGAGACCGCCGCCTAGGCAGGCGGCGGTTTCATCACTGAAGAGAAAAAGGCCAAGAAAAGAGGGGAAAAGGGAAAACAAAGCACGCGGGGGCTAAGCGGGGCATGCGGGATGTTAACGCACACTTGGAGATCTTTTCTGGATCCCGAACACCTTATGAGGAGACCGTATCATCATTGGGGCACATGTCACGTTATTTTGGCAAAGAAAGAGACCTTACAATTTTGGGTACGTATATATCGCTTCTGTGAGAAGTGTTTTAGCCATAAGAGGTGTAAAACGGTGGGTCCGAGTATGGCGGTCCCGAAATGGGAAGTTAAAAGTTATACCTGATATGTCCGTGTGTTGAAATGACGCCGTCCAAAATTCCCGCTACCTGCAAAATGAAAAGAGAACTCAAGTGCAGATAGACACAATAGTTTGGAAAATAAACGCTAAAACAATAGGAAATGAGAACGTACCATTTGTGTGGGGATAAGAACTTACCTCCGTCGGCGCTCCAAACCTGTGAAAAAGGCATTTAAAATGAATCAGGGTGCTATATATATGAAAGTGGGCCCATTTTCCTATTCATTTGCGCGAGTTGATTTGATTGATTTTGAGCTCTGGAACCCACGGTGACGGTTTCTTGCGTGAGTAGAGTCAAAACGTCCGTGACGGGATAGTGATCATGCCTCCATGAGCGGAACATCGACCCGCGAGATCACAGGTTAGTTTTCTTCAATTTATCCCTTTTACCCCCTTAATTTTGAAATGCTAAAATCTTTGTCATGGGGGGGTAATTTTTGAAAATGTTAGTGTTAAAAGGTTCATCTAGGGGGGGCGCCTACTGGGTAGGCCTTGTTTTAGTTAAAATGGTCTTGTTTTGTCATTTTTTGGGCTTTTTAGGTTTAAAACCCGCGTGGGTTTGGGCCACGACCGCCGCCCTGCCTAGGGTGGTGGTTACACGACCGCCGCCCTATTCAGGGTGGCGGTTACACGACCGCCGCCCTTAAGGCGGTGGTTACAAAACCGCCTCCCTGCTCAGGGTGGCGGTTTTGCACAGAATGCAAAAAGATCATCTGTTTGAAATTGCTTTTGCATTTTTAGCATTTCTACGTGCTTTCATGATTTTTCCAGTATTATTTGGATGCTAACTTGCTCTTTTTGTGTGTTTTTGGGTGTATGCAGGCGAGAGAGGAGTATATCCGGTGGAGCCGAGAGAGGGAGTGTGATCGGCTCTGTGAGTATTGGATGCCCTTTCACAGGATGAGGAGGACACTCTTCAGAGGGCCGGGATACTACGCATCTCACGCGTGCCCCATGTTACACCTTCCAGTCACATTCTTTGTGACTTGTTCTCATATTGGGATGCTGATCGGAACACCTTCCGATTGCCAGGGGTCCGCGGTGAGTGGACTATTACTTTGGAGGATGTCTATCACATTCTGGGGGTCCCGATTATTGGGAGACGATCTCACCCTTGAGACAACAGGTTCATGGGCCCAGATAGCACAGTGGGCCACATACATGGGAGATGCAGTCATCTCCACGGGGTCGAAGAAGGGGGTTAGAGTTCGATCCATTCCTAGTTTTCCCATCCCCTTACTTCGCCAGGCCATCATGGGGATCCTTGCCTCGAGACTGATCGGGGACAAGGGAGGAGATACATTGTTATACTGCTGGTCCCCCATTATTACACAGATAGAGGGACATGGCCGGATATATGCCTGGGGAGCAGACATACTTGGGACCACCTACCATGATCTATACAGGGTAGTCCATTTACAGGGGCAGTCCTTGAGCCACCCGACCCTAGTCATGAGTTGGGTCTATGAGCACTTCATCCCCTATGGCAGAGGTGTAGAGGTGGCAGATCCCGGAGCTGTGAGGGCAGCCAGATGGACAGATATGTCGGTGCTCCGAGCACCTCATCAGCCAGTTGCTTCTCTGACTACTGCCGACATGGAGGCCACACCATATCAGACTATGGCAGGTATATGGGGCGAGGAGGCTCTTACTTTGATCTCCTGCTCCACCACAGGGCAGCTTATTGACAGAGTGGGGCGAGTGGAGATGCACCCCTTTGGCCGAGTTCCTCAGCAGTTTGGCCTACCATACATGGGTATGCTTCCCCAAGAGAGCGCCAAAGATATGATCACCCGAGAGGCCGAGGGGGCCTAGAGGCCGGGGTGGATAATGGTTACTCCCGGCATTCCTATTGCAGCCTGTGGAGGATAAGACGTGCTGAGGGAGAGCCGGTGCGCCTGTGCACCCTTGCTTCAGATTGCCGCGGGTCCCCATAGCAGAATGATGACCCCATTGACATAGACTCGAGTCCGAGGAGTTTACAGGGGGGGAGAGACAGAGGAGGAGACGAGGAGGAGGACAAGTGATCCCGAGTGGCATGACACTGTGATATCACGCAGCAGAGAGGGCCGAGCAGAGTGCAGAGAGAGTGACTCTGGTTTCAGAGGAGCCACTCTCCTAGGGCCATGGTGGGGAGGATGAGTCCATTGTGGGGTGCTACGTTGCTCCAGCCACAGGAGCAGCCCTCCCGGCCATGGGCGGCATCCGTGGCAGGTGCTGATCCTATAGATCCATCCTGGAGGCCTGGTGATCCGAGTAAGTTACCCTCTCTCCTTTTAATGTTTGTTTTTAGTTAGGATCTCCTTAGTTGCTATCTCTCCTTTTGTTTTATCTTGTATTTCTAATCTCTTGTTTGGTTTCTAATTTGTTTTCTCCTTTGTTTGCAGAGACTGCCGATGAGTGGCGGGACTTGATTCGCAGGGTATGTACTGATACCCTGATGATCCCCATGGAGAGGACCCACGCAGAGCTGTCCGTAGATGCTGGGGAGCCCTCAGCAGCTGGTAGGCACACTGACATCTTTGCCCCAGTCTGGCATGTGGCCAGGATGGTATCGACTCTCCGCACGGAGCTAGCGGGGTATAGGACGGCCGAGCGCTTGATGAGGAGCCATTCTCGTGGTGAGACTGCGGCTGCCCCTCGGGATCCTGAGCCCTCCGTGCACTCAGAGCGCCGGCGTAGCCGGAGTCCTAGGCATGGGCGTGCGCTTCAGAGGGGTCTCGTAGGGATTGAGAAGCCACTGGCTCTCCTAGATTTTGTATGATACATTTCTTTTTTGTATATCCCGGCTCTTTGAGCATTTTGACCATGCTTAGTGCATGATGGCATGTATTTAAACGTTGATCATATATATATATATATATATTCTTTTTGGATCAAACCTTTGGCATTTATGGCTTTTTTCTTTTCTAGTTTCCTCATGTAGATTATGATGTTTATACTTGTATGCTTTTTTAGAATGTATGCAATGGAGAACAAATGATGCAAATGTTTATTTTCCTTTTGTATTTCATGATGCTGATATATGATAATGTAGATATAATGTGATTTTGAATCTTAGTTTCTGTAAGCAATTTTGGATACTTCATATTTGTTTTGGCAAAGTGATGAATATAAACCGGTATGATGAGTAGATAAACCTGCCCCTACCCCCAACTCCACGCAACTAGTAAGATGCGAGGGCTCATCACCGAGAGTTGGGAAGGGCGCAAGTTATGAGATGTGTTGAAATGATATTGATGAAAGATAGACAAAGCTTTGGTGGAACCAAATTAGGATACCACAAGCCCACTCCACTCGAGTGACTTCATAGTTTTGGATGCAACTTGCTTTGCATGGTTTATCCAGACTTAGATCCTTAGATGGCCACATGGTAGACAAAATCTGGGTTTTTAGGATTTTGAACTCTTTTGGAATTTTGGACATCTGATTCATTTGTTTTTGACTCAAAGACTTCGAGATTTGAATTGTTTGCTTATGACCTTTTGCATTTGTTTGTCAAGAGGACCCCCTACACTTTGCCCCATGCTACTAGTAAGAAGCGTGGGTTTATCACCGTGGACAAAGCATAGGTGAGTAAGGGCATTTCCATCCTTTCCCAACCCTACGTCACTAGTAAGAGACGCAAGCTCATCACCAAAGGTTGGTGGGGCAAGGAAATGTGTAAAATTAAAATTTTCTGTTTTGATTAATATTTGACTTGTTTTCTTGAGTAAAATGTCAGTATGTGCTTATTTCCAAAGAGATATACATATGGGATAGATGTGACACCATGAAGCTTTAGAATGCACCATAGGCAAGACACCTATCCTAAGAAGAAACCAAAAGTGAGAATAAACCCGCAGATCTTGGCATGGTTACCGTTAAGACTTTGTCATATCTAGCTTTATTTGATAAAATGATTCCGAGATAATTTGATGATATCATGAAAATGGAGAGGTATGATTAGAAAGTTTATGCCAACAACATCATGAGTTTGTAATGAATTGCTTTGAGAACAAAATTCCTTGATCACAATTTGTGTACGAAACAAGCGGACAAAATGATCTTAATCTATATGAAGATGCAATGTAAATGTAATTATAAATAGTGCTAGTTGCTTACGCGTAGAACCGCTTGAGGTGTAGGGAATTGACCGTTTCACCAAATTCCTCACCTTCCAGCGTACATAAGAGGTATGCACCATTTCCATAGTCCTTCATGACTCGGTATGGGCCCAACCATTTAGGCCGGAATTTCCTTCCTTCGCCGGTCTTCTTGTCGATCCGGCTGTCTAGCCTTAGAACTAGATCACCTTCATATATGTCACGTTCATAGACTTTCTTGTTATACTGCCGGCACATCCGGTCAGCATAGGCTCTGTGTCGCTGTTCAGCATCTAACCTAGCTTCATCTAGGCTTTCTAATTGGGAGAGACGTGCTTCTCTGTAAGCGTCTTCATCCAGAATCCCTTGTAATGAAATACGGAGATTGGGTATTTCAACCTCAAGTGGGAGAACCGCTCCCCCCGAATACTAGTGAGAAAGGAGTCGCTCCCGCTGGTGTTCTTATTGAGGTTCGTGGGCCCATAAGGCCGGATATAACTTCAAGTGCCAATCTCATTTGTTTTCTTTTCACCGTTTTAAGGAGAATGGCTTTTAGTGTTTTATTTTTTGCTTCAGCCTGTCCGTTGGCTTGTGGGTAATACAAGGAAGCCGTATGATGGCTTATTTTAAATTTATTGCACAATTTGTGAACTTCATCATTCTTAAAAGAAGTCCCATTATCTGAGATAATGACTTCATGGGATACCATACTCGCAAATGATTTGGTTCAAAATGAATTTGGCGATTACAGTAACCTAAGATAAAGAGTAAGAGGCATAGCCTCTACCCACTTGGTGAAATATTCTGGTGGCCGTGATTATAAAATTATGGCCATCTCTGTAGACGAGGGAGAGAATTTCCTATCAAATCTAGGCCCCATGTAGAAAAGGGCCATGGAGTAGCAATTGGTCAGAGAGTTTGTGCGGCATGTGGATCTCATGGGAGAACTCTCGCACTTATGACACTCGCGACAAACTCTACTCATGCGTCGTGTGTTCTAGAGTGGGCCAGAAATAGCCCATTCGATGTATTTTATGAGTGGTGGCATGGCCACCGAAGTGGCCTCCACACATTCCACTGTGAGATTCATGGAGAATCTTCTTGGATTCTTCTGTGTCGACACATCTTAGAAGCATTCCATCGAATGCTTTCCGATAGAGCACTTGCTCTATAATGACGTATTTTGCTACGATAATGCGTAACCACCTTCTGTGTTGTGGTGTAGCCCCTTCTGGATACGTATGGTCCATGATATAATTAATGATATCAGTGTACCAGGGACACTCAGAGATAGGAGGTCTGGTTTCAATGTAGTATACGCACTCATCTGGAAAATCTAGATCTACTAGATCACCTCCATCTAATGGGTTATCAGCTAACCAATCCATGATGATTTGTCCCTTAACGGATTTCTGATTTACAAATGTTAATTTGAATTCTCCCATTAAGGTTATAAAACGTCCAACCTTCTTAGACAAGGACCCTTGTGTGAGAAAAGTTCGTAAATGGTCTGTTTTTACCATGACCCTTGTTTCTTGATTTAGCATATAATGTCTTAAGCATTTGGTTGCAAAGACTATGGTGAGGCATTCTCATTCTGCTTGTGTATAACGTGTTTCATAGTCGAGCAACGTTCGGCTAATGAAATAAATCACACGTTCTCTCTTGTCATCATCTTCTTGAGCCAACATACAAGCTAGCGAGACATTGGTAGCTCGTGAGTATAAAATTAACGGGTGATCTAGCTTAGGTGGCATTAGCGTAGGTGGTGATAACAAGAAATGCTTAACTGCATCAAAAGCTTCATTGCAATCTTTAGTCCAATCAATACTATAATCTTTCTTGAGTAAATTGTTGATTGGATGAATGGCGAAACTTAAGTCCGGATGAATCTCCTGATCGCACCAAGCTTTCCGAGAAATGACCCGATTCCGATTCATCCAAGGTGGGACCATTTCGAGGACAGCCCAAATTTTGGTTGGATCAACATCTATCCTCGTGACGATATGATGTAACCTAGAGCTTCTCCCTCCTGTTACACCAAAGACGCATTTTTCTGGATTTAGTGTGACTCCGTATTCTATCAGACGTGAAAGAATGATGCGGAAGTACTTCCGGATGGTCACAACGCTTCTTGGCCTTAGCCAACAAGTCATCTACGTAGGATTCCATGATTTTATGAATTAGATCATGAAATATATATGTCATAGCTCACTGGTATGTAGCACCATTCTTGAGACCGAATGGCATAACAACATAGCAATAAGTTCCCCAAGGAGTTATAAACGTGGTTTTAGCTTGATCTTGTTCAGATATTCTGATTTGATTGTATCCCGAGAATCCATCCATGAGAGACAAAAGTTCAAATCCAGCTGTCGCATCAACAATGACGTCAATGGATGGTAATGGGAAGTCGTCTTTAGGACATGCTTTGTTAATGTCTCGGAAGTCTATGCAGATGCGTATCTTTCCATTTTTTTGAGAACGGGAACGATATTAGATACCCATTGAGAGTAATCGACCGGTTTGATGAATCCTACTTGGAGGAGTTTTATTACCTCCTCTTTTACCATGAGAGCTACCTTGGGTTTCATGGGTCTTGATTTTTGTTTAATTGGTTTTGCATCAGATTTAGTGACGAGGTTGTGCACCACAATGTGGGGTGCAACGCCTGTCATTTCCTTATAATTAAATGCAAAAGCCTTCTGATGTTCTTTGAGGATTCGAGTGTGTATTTCTACTTCTTCTGGAGTTAACGAGGATCCTAACTTCAATATCCTTGGTTCATCTTCCGTTCCGATGTTAACATCAATTGTTTCTTCGATTAAAGAGGCATTACCTTCTTCAAACTCAGGTGGGGCTGGAGGTAAGTCCAAATCGTCCCCATTTTCTACTGTGTTTATGCTAGGTTCCATTTGCGAGGGAAGCTCCATCATGGGATTTCCGAAGTAGGAAGACGAATGTGGGATTAAGGACAAATCTATCATATGATAGGAGAGATGTAATGCCGCATAGGTGTTTAAGTAATTCAGAGTGGCCATATCACTATCAATGTGGTCTAGGATAGTAGATTTGTTTTCATTTTCGTTTAAAAGAGAATTTGTCATTGTTTTTATCAATGGTTCATCACGAAGGGATACTATGAAATGGGTATCCTCTAACTTACTGTTTGGAGTAAAACGTGATGCTGAAGTTGCTATTGAATCAGCGAGAAGATTTTTTCTCACGGGATTGCTTCAATTGATATGAAGTCAAACTCCTTGCTTAAATCTAACACAACTATTTTGTAAAGCTGTAAGTGCTCGGCTTTGGTTTCATATATCTCAGAGACTTGGTTTGCTACCAATTGTGAGTCTCCTAAGACTCTGATGTTATCAACACCGATTCTCTTAGCTAAGATGAGGCCAAGGAGGAGGGCTTCGTACTCAGCGCCATTGTTTGTACATTCAAAATTTAGTTTAAAGGAAAATGGTAGGACTTTCCCTTCAGGGGAAGTAAAGATTACACCTGCCCCCGCTCCGTAATGACATCTAGCTCCATCAAAATGGAGAGTCCAATATTTAGGTGGGAATATGGATGTGGGATATTTGTTGTGTTAACATCTTCTACTTCTACCATGCAGAGATCTACCGCTGGGAGAGAACCGACACCCAGGGAATATCCCACGCCTACAGAATCAAATGGTAAGAACATTGGTAGATCTTGTTCTATTAATTCAATGATTTTTGCAGTAGTTCCTAATGATACTATTTCTACAAAGTGTTAGCCTCATCTTTGGGGGGGGTCAGTTGCCTTGGCTAGGCTCATAGTTTCAAGATCTCGTCGTAGGTACCAACTTTTTTTTGGTTTTGCGTTGGTAGGTTTATTAAGTTGGTTTGTTGGGAGTTCAAACTCTGAGTGCACGCCTGGTCTTTTCTTTAAGTCAGCTAGGTGTACATCGAATGGTTTTGGATCACCTTTGGCCACAAATATCTTTCCTAAGTGTAAAACCTTACTTGAAATAGCGTAGAAGGGATTGCCTTCATGCGGTGTATCCATGGTCGGCCGAGGATCATATTATAGTTAGTTTCCGATCTATAATATAAAACTCACCAAGATGGTTTTGGGTCCTAAGGTGACCGGTAATATTATAGTTCCAACCGAGGTGGCTTTAAGACTATCATAGCCCCTTAGTGTGTTTCGAGTGTGGAACAATTGGTTTCTCCATACCCTAGCTTTTCAAGGAAAGAGAAGGGGACTATGTTAACCGCCGCCCCATCGTCTATCATCGCACGCTTTACATAGTTGTTATAAACCCATACTTGTAAATGTAAGGTGGATCACCTCGACGAGCGATCTCAAAGATCTGTCGGCATTTTGTTTATCTCGAATATGAATTCGACATCCCTATCCGCCCCCGCCCGGAGGATGAACATCAAAGTCTATATGATTTACCCGTGTTTCAGAGGTGGAGTGATGTTAATTAAATGGCCCAAACCTAATGCCTCTAAAAGAGCAGCCCTGTGAGCAGGGGAATTTTTTAATAAATCCAAAAAGGAAATGTGCGAGAAGGTTTTTGTTAGGTCATTAATTAAATCATAGCACCCACATGTTTTACTACGATTTGTTGGATGTTATCGCATCTCTCGGCAGTGGCTTTGACTTGGCCGAGAGAAATACTCTCGTGTCCTTGTTATAGCCTTCGATGGGTAGTTCAAGCATCTAACTCCACTAAACCGACTACCTTAGGTCGTGGTCGACTTCCTAGCATGTGGCGCAACTAATGGATTTAAGTGAAGTCGAGGCTTCATGATCATCATTGCTTCCTCGTCATTACGCTTTTGTTTGTCCCAGTTAGATTTAGCCTATTGTTATCGTGATTTGGGAGTGGATCATTAAAGATCTTGAGGGGTGCATTGAGGGGAAACCGCCCTAAAAAAAGGTATTTGATGTTGGTGACGTAGGATCTGCCAAGAACATATCCATGAAAAGTTGTCTTTGTTCATCTGGCAAGCGTTGCATGAATTTATTGTAGTCACGGCACGTTCTAGTGTCATGGCCCCAAATTTTGTGGAAACCACAAACGACGAATTAGGATCAGAATTCCTAGTTTGTTGGTTTGGTGCATATTGTGGTCCAAAATTTTGATCAAACCATTGTCTACTAGGATTAAAATTTTGCATTTGTTGTCTTTGGTTTGAATTCTGGTTTTGGTATCTAGTTGAATTTTGGCTCAGACCCTGTGTGGGATTTTTTTGTTGTTGTTGTTGTTGTGGATGGTTAAAATCCACTGTATTGATTGTTGGGGTAAAGTTGTTGTTTCGTTGGTTGTTTATTTGTGATGGAGTATTGACAATATTTACCTTCTTAGGCTGGTCGGTTACTCCATCTCGTTGTTACACCCCGATTTTATTAAGGATTTTAGGTCCTGATTGACGTTCGTGGTAGTAGGATAAGTCAGTAGTGTTCTCGGGCTGGAGGTGACTAACCTCCCATTTGCTCCATATGTTTTCATGACCACTATCAATTCACGCTTGATCTATTCAAGAGCACTCTCAAGTACTTCATCGTAAGTTCTTAATGGGAACTTCTGACTTCTTCCTTCACTTCTCTCGCTAAGAGAATGAAGGAATAAATCACATAGTTCCATTTGATCCATGTTGGAGCACTTGCCAAGAATAAAGAATCGTACGCCACCTTTGGATGAAATGGGTGATGATTCATTGTGTTCTTGCTTGATGTGTAAGAATTCCCGATTCCGTCCTTAATAGTTTATTCATGTCAAAGGCCTTAATGAACTCTGAAACGAGTTGTTTGAATGAATGGATGGAAGCCTCTGTATTCTATAATACCAATCGAGAGCGATGCCTTCCAAGGTTTTGGGAATATCTTAAAGAACAACCCCATCCCATGGGAGTAGTTCTCGAATGGTCAGTAGCGTAAGCTTTGATATGTGCATTGGATCTCCCTCACCTTTGTATTTGGGAAAATCAGAAGAGGTCTTGAAGCATGACGCTTCGTATGGTGAAATCTAAGGGCTCTTTCAAATATTCTGAATAAGTCCCTATCGCATAGGTTTCGACCATTGATGGTGCTTACTGAGGGAGCGGAGGTGGAATGGGTTGTTGATATGGCGTAGCGTATACATTGGTAGGGGCATAAGGAAACCCGTGTTTGAGAAAACATGCCGGGAGAGGAGAACATATCCCCTTGTGGTGATTTGGAGTACATGTTTAAGTATGACGGGGTATTGTCCAGGAATGGATTGTTTTGTACTAGACCGGGAGGAACAACGTTAGAGATGGTGGGTCTAGTTGGCATTTGTTGTGAATACTGAGGAGTCATGCCTAACGTGCCTACTCCTGTGAGGAGGTCTACTTGGCTAGGAGGATTAGAATTTCCTGTTTGTATGAATTGAGAATGGTGATTTGCTTGAGCAAGTTCTAACCCTCTCACTTTTTCTACTAACGTTGAAATGACTTCATTTGGTGAAGTCACGGTGTTTTTCCGTAGTGGCGTTTGTTGTATATCATGGTGTTGTATAGGCATGTGATATCCCGCTATGAACTGATCGCTGCCCTGCCAAGTTTCCCGAGGGCATTTCCTATATGTAGTGGCATGGAGGTATTTTCTTGAAAAGAGACCTCGGGTTGTGTTTGTAAACCTCCTATAGGTGGGTACATACTTCGAGAACGTTGGTCATTCCTGGCATAACGTACCGAATGTTCATCATCTAAACCTTGGTATGAGTCTGATTGTCTACTAATTTGTGGTCTAAGCAACACTTGAGGAGATGAACCAGATTCTCCGTGAACGTCATGTTATTCGAGCCTGAAGGCTCTATTTGTTGTGTTTGAGCTGATCTAACTCCTCAGTTTGAAAAGATGAGTTATATCTGATCCTTGGAGTTTGTGTTGACAACTGGTTAGTTGAGTAGTTATCACCCCATACTGAGAGTGAGGGTGATGATTGTCTATTTTGTTGGGCGTAGTATGCCTCAAGGCCCAAGAGGGGCCTGCCATATGCATCGAATCCCGACATATTCGGGGGGTATATGAATACCCGCAGAATAATGGGAAGGAGCGAAGGTGATGGTGAAAGCTAATGAGGTGGAAAAGATGAAAAGTATACTAATTTGGAAGAACACGTAATAATATGACTCCGAACTAGAAAGTAGGAAGTTTCATTTTGTTGGTGAAGTGATGTGAAGGCTAATGAGGTACAGAAGGTGAAATAGTTGTTTGTTCACGCGGGTTCACCAATTTTGTACGATGGAAAAGTGACAAGCGAGCGTGGGAATCTACAAGTAACTCTTCCTCGCACCCGACCTCCCGAGGTCGTGCCGAGACAGCCGGTGGGGATGGAATATGTATGGGATGCAGACAAACTAGTTAGGCAATCTAATGTCTTCAATACGCACTAGTGGAATTTGTGAATCTAAGGCAAAGAAGGCCCTTCTAACTTGAACTGGTGTGATAGATCGATCGGCAAGGATGATTGCTCGAAGGCTCCAATCAATATCGAGCTCTGGCGTGATTCGATCTATGGGTTGTGGAATACGTGGAAAATGACCTGGGATAGTTTCGTGTATGTCTCCAGATAAGGTCATATGGTGGATGGTAAATATAGTTGACTCTATGGACGATTCTCTGGCCTAGTCCAGAACTCTCTAGCTTTGTTAGCTGTTGTATCTAGTAAGGATAACTATTCGATGATGATAGGTGGAAGTGGAGTGGATCTGAATACTAGTGTGCGTAGGCCAATGTCTATGTCCGATTGACTTATGGATTCGTTGGGTTACGGGATTTGTGGATCGCAACCGTAGACTCTTGTTGTTGTGGTCCTGCTATGGTCATGTAGAATTAGTTCCTAATCCCTAACACCCAATAATCATATGCTTTCTCAGCCTCTATATTCAAAACTAATATGTGTGATCTTCTCAAGAGTGCCTCACAGTGTTCTTGCAACCCGAATTCTTAGGCTAGTATCTATATCTCGTGAGAATGTCTCTCCCGTATCCGGTGTGGGACCAAAGGATCACAACCAAAGGTTTTTTCTCTTTCAGCCCCCTTCTATACATTCATATGGATGTTACCTAGGTAATCTGTAGTTTGGTTGATTCGACCAAAACGTGTGCGCTTGGTCGTCTTCTATGTTTAACCCGCTCAACTGGGAATTGATTTGTTGCAAGCTTACCGTTGTTCGGAAGACTTGGATCCTAAGATTTTGATCTATATCAGTTATTGCTCTTGTGATGAGATTGGGCTGGGGCACGATTGGCTCGAATACGTATTCCCGGGCTCCCTAGGTCCCGTGATTGTCATACAAAAGTAATAATGTAAAATGAACTATAGCAAAATGAAATTTAACTACGTTGAATATATCTATAACATATATGATTTCTCTATTTTTGTATTTTCTGATGAACTATTCGAATGAATAAAACTAATTTAATATATCTAGAAATTGACAATTAACTAAGATAACAATTTAAAACAAACAAGATAACCGAGTATAGCTATTTGTCTCGTGTAATTTGTAGATCTATTCTAAACAATGAAATAACTCGATCTAATCTATTTGCAAGACTCTCGATCCTACCCTTAAGTGAGGAATGAATCATAGTCTCGTAAACTATCAATCCCCACAACTTCCCCGGCAATATCGAAAGTAAAATTAATCAAATAAAGTGATTGGCTACTACTTTATTTGATATGATTCTAATTTAGAACTTTGAAAGCTAGAACCGGATTCCGCAGTAATGCTGGTGAATCCGATGGTGTGTGTGATCTTGTCCCCTCAAGTGTGATCTCCTCATTCCTTCGTGTTCACGTGGATCCGTAAAAGTGTGTAATGCTAGCATCATCAATGTAAGTAGATATTGGGACAAAGGCAGCTCAAGATATGATCAATACAATGCGAGTAGGAGAGGGATAGCGCAAGAGACGAGCTTGGCTTATGCAATTCCTAAGGGATTTATCATGAGTCATGCAACATGAACGCATCCGTAACCCGAAACTATCCTGTTTCAAGAACAAAACCGCAACTTTAATGGCTTCCTATTGTAAAAAGACTATCCTATTCCAATGGATTGGATGAAATAATCAAAAGATTTTGCACAAGATGGATATGTGGCTTACTAACAAGAAAACAATGCTAACTAAGCATGCAATGAAAGAAACTAAGCATTCTAAGCAAAATGAAAACTAAATCTATTGCAAAGAGAAATCGAGGCAAATTTGAGGGGCCATTTTGCTTGAGCACAAGCCAACTATTTATAAGATTTGCATTTACCCAAGGTAAAACCAAATAGAACTCTTAAACTATAAACAATGGCAAAACACTATTCCAGTGGAACCGTAATCATAAATGCAAGCTTATGGTGGTGAAAGAAAGTCTGGTAAAACGTTGAAATTACGTGAGTCGTGCGTAAAGGACCGCCGCCCGAAGAGGAAAATGCGAGGCGGCGCTTAAATCCCACCAAGAGCAAAAAAAAGGACCGGGGCATGCGGGATGTTAACGCACACTTGGAGATATTTTCGGATCCCGAACACCTTGAGGAGACCAGTATCATCATTAGGGCACATGTCACGTTATTTTGGAAGTACAGAGTACCTTACAATTTTGGGTACGTACGATATCCACATGATATATGTTGTTTTGATGTTTTTAGATGAAGTAGATAATATGAGCATAGATAGATGATAGATTTGATTGATTAAATTAACATGTCAAATGTCAATTTAACTTGATAAATAACAAATGAACATGGGTAATGTCCATTTGATTAGATGAAAAGAAAGTGATGCAATGTTCTTATCCCTTAGAAATAAAAATCACTACACCTATATAGGAAAAATAATGATAAGTTAGTCCCCTAACCGACCATAAATAGAGACCTTAATGGTAAATCAAAAGATGATGCACACAAGGCCATAGACACGGTAAAATAAACTTGACACTAGTTAGTCGCAAACTAGATCTAGGAGGTAGATAAGGATGAGAGATAAGTATGCATCTCGTTAGAACACATGAAGGATTAAATACATGCCCATATGGGGAAAACAGGGTCTCCATATGATCGAAAAGGTCTCATATCACAACTTCATGATTTTTTTATTTTTTTATTTTTATTTTTGATAGAAAAGTAAATTGATCGATGCGGGAAGTTTCTTTAGATATAGAAAGACTAATCAATACGGAAAGTCTTTTAGAGATGCTAAAAGTGAAAAAACCGGCCAATAGATGAATTTTATTCTTTGCAAAGGCTAAAAATCCCATAAAACAAACATCAATCCTTCAAGGGAGATGCGTATTTTGATTTTGATGGTAGTCATCCTTCGAGGAATGGTTTATATTTTTTATTTTATTTGATAAGGCATGGATAGCGGTCCTTCGAGGGAACAATCTATCTTTTGGGACTAGGATAGAATTTTTTTGTTTTTGTTTAGCTTTGGAAGAAGCTGAGTTTAGACCAGATAGATCAGATAGAGGGGAAGAAAACGTGTATAAGCACGTACTCATGCCCCCAAGTGGTTTTGATCAAGATGAACACCTAGGGTGGATGAAGTAGTGATTAAGGTATTCCTACCATGAGAAGGAACAAATCCATAAGGAAAATGCCATGAGTAGAGCCGCGGTACTCATATTTAAGGTATAAAAGAAATAACGTAGAGAACCACATAGTTCCGAATCACTACGAAATGCATGATTGGTTGCAGATGGATGAAAGATCTATTGTGCGACTAAGATTGTGTAAGATAGATTTTAACAATAGAAGGGCCTTAGATGCAAAGCATTAAGAGGCCCCACTGTATACCATCTATGGAAGACAGGTGATAATCCCTAGACTCACACTTATGAGTGACAATGTACGGTCCCATCCAGTTAAGAGCAAACTTACCACATTGACTCTGTTCCAGAGTAGTGACATTTTGGTTTTCTTTAAGAACAATATCACCAACTTGGAAGTCACGTTGCTACAAATGCTTGTTATAAGCACACTTGACACACTCAAGATATACTTGATGATGTTCAAGAGCATTGAGACAACGTTCATCTAACAACTCAAGTTGTGCTAGACGGTTTTGACGATAGTCTTCATCAGAGACAAACTCTCTAAGAGAGACGTGAAGAGAGGGAATCTGGACTTCCAAAGGAAGGAAAACCTCTAGAACCATAGATGAGAGAGAAAGGAGTAAAAGGTAGGGTACAAATGCTAGTTTAATAAGCCCAGAGAGTAAAAGGGATGTGTAAGTGTGAATCCCTACGGATCAACTAGTTACCTTTGAGAGGATATTACGAAAGTTTTATTAGAAGCCTCAGCTTGGCCGTTAGATTGTGGATAGTATGGAGAAGAAAAGTTGAGTTTAATATTGAAGGTGTCATAAATTTTTCAGTAAATATTTGTTTTTGAAAGACTTGCCATTTTTCATACTTGAGTTTGTGAGGAACACTAAAGTGATAAATGATGTGTTGATAGATAAAATCAACGATAGGTTTAGCTTTGGTCGATGAAAGAGGAATAGCCTCCACCCATTTAGTGAAGTATTTTGTGGCAGTAATGATAGAGTGATGTCATTGCGAAGAGCGTGGATTGATGAGGCCAATGAGATCAAGACCCCATTGTGAAAAAGGCCACAAATCCACTACAGGTTGCAAGGTCAGCTAGGGATATGTGTGAGATTAGCATGTTGTTGACACTTGACACATTTCTTGACATAGTTGTCAGTCTTGATTAAGAGAAGGCCAATAATAGCCTAAACGTAGGATGTGCTTAGCCATGGCCAAACCACCAAAGTGTCCACCACAGATACCATCGTGGACCTCTTGAATGGCTTTAGATGATTCAGGGGTTTTGAGGCAAGCAAAATACCATCAAAGCCACGTTTGTAAAGGACTCCACCCAGAATAGTATAGCAGTTTGCACGTTGGATAAAATATCTTCTGCCATTGGAAGTCAGATCTGGAGGAAGCACTGAATAGGATAGATAATCAAAAATGTGTTGATACCACTCATCTTGAGTGTTAGTTGTGACAGCGTTGATTGAAGTCAACTGCCTGAGATGAGATGGTTGGTCTAAACGCTGAACAACCACATAAAGTCATGAGTCTTCAGTGAATGGAGGAATAAGCGAGGCTAAAGAAGCCATCGTATCTGCAAATCGGTTTGCAGTGTGAGGAATAGCCTGGATAGTAAATTTATCAAAAGATTGAAGCTGAAAGAGAATGATATCGCGATATTTTTGAAGGATATCATTTTTGTACTGATAGACTCCAGTGACTTGATTAACAATGAGCTCAGAGTCACCGAAGATGTCGATATGGCGAGCACCAAGATTAATGGCATTTTGAAGACCTAAAATGAGGGCTTCATATTCGGCCATATTATTGGTACATTCAAAGTTAAGCTTGTGTGTGAGGATAGGTGCACCCCAAGGAGGAATCATGATGAAACATGCGCCTCCCCCTTGCTAACACTTAGACCCATCAAAGAAGATTTTTACTTTAAATGGAGACAGACTGAAATCGATTTGTTGGATGTACTCATCTGGGAATTGAGCGAGGGGGACTTGAGTGTCCGGAAGAGGAGCATCAGCTAATTGATCCGTAATGACCTGACCCTTGATAGATTTATGTGAGATGAACTTGAGGTCAAACTCTGTCATGAGCATGAGCCAACGAGTGATATGATCATTGTGATAAGGTTTCGCATGCATTGTCTTGAGTGGATTGACACTTGTAACAATGTAAGTTTTATGATTAAGGAGGTAATGACGAAGTTTAGAAGTTGTGAAGAAGAGAGCACAACATAGTTTTTCAACTTCGGAATAACGCATTTCATACTCATGAAGAGTGTGACTGATATAATAGACAACTGTTCCTTACCATTAGAATCTCGATGCAAGATCATGGCTCCCAGAGCATGGTCAATCACAGAAATATAAAGATAGAATGGCTCCCCCTTACATGGAGGTATAAGCACAGGTGGAGAAAGAAGATAAGCTTTGAGATCATCAAAGGCTTTTTGGCAACGCTCATCCCATTCAAAATGAATGTTTTTACGGAGGAGATGATGAAAATGTTGACAACGATCCGAAAAGTCGTGAGAGATAAAACGCATTGATTGAAGGCATCCTTGAAGACTACGAAGTTACTTTAAGTTGGAAGGGGGAGGCATCTCAAGGATATCCTTTATTTTTGCGAGATCGACTTCAATACCCCTAATAGAAATGATAAAGCCTAAGAGTTTACAAGTAAGAACGCCAAACACGCATTTAGATGGATTTAGGTGAAGACAAAAATGAATGAGTCTCTCAAAGAGAGGCGTAAGAATGAGAAGATGATCCTGACGGCGTTTGGACTTACCGAGGAGGTCGTCGATGTAATCTTCTATAGTTTTGTGTAAGAGGTCATGGAAGATGTAGGTCATTGCACGTTGATAAGTTGCTCCTGCGTTCTTAAGACCGAAGGGCATGACGCGATAATAAAAATTCCCCAAGGAGTTATGAAGGAAGTCTTATGCTAGTCCTCTCGTGTGATGAGAATTTGATTATACCTAGAGAAACCATCCATCAGAGAAAGCATCTCGTGACCTGCAGTTAAATCCATGAGTTGGTCGATATTAGGTAGAGGAAAATCATCTTTCGAGCAAGCGAGATTAAGATCCTGAAAGTCGGTACAAATTTGAATTTTCCCAATAGCTTTGGTTACTAGTACTATATTTGAAACCCATTGTGGATAGTCAATGGGTTGGATGAAGTTGGCAGAAAGCAAGCGTTGCAACTCTTCTTTGACAAGGAGAGCTACACGAGGATGCATCTTACGCAGTTTTTGTTTAACTGGTTTGATGTCTGGAAGAGTAACGATATTGTGGACCATGATATTAGGATTGAGGCCTAGCATATCTTCATATGACCAAGCAAATGCTTGGCGATGGTGAGAAAGAAAGGCGGTGAAGTCTCCTAACTCTTGTGGGTTAAGAGATTGGCCGACCTTAATGATGCGAGGGTCTTCAGAAGTCCCTATATTAAGGTCGACAGTGGCTTCATTGAGGAGCGTAGACGTGTCAAAAGGAATGGTTTTAGGAAGATAAGAATCCTCTACCCCCAGATAGGTAAGGACAAAATCATCATCCGCAGTGGATAGTATTGATAGTGGGAGAGTCGTCTCCGACTATTTCGGGAAGACTAATGGTATGGAAGTGGATTTTCCATTAGTCTTATAGGTCAGTGGACCTAAGGAAATGGTATTGACTAAAAAAAAAAAGTTAGGCGGGATGGAGATGGTGTCATCCACATCAAACGATGCTTCAGACCTGATGGGAGAAGATGGTTCCTCAATGGAAAGAGGCTCATCGAGAATGGTGATGGTGGCTTTCGAGAGAGGTTTGAACCCTAAACCAAATTTTTGATGTGGTTTAAGAGTTGGAATGGATGTGAGGTCATGCACACCCTGTTCATACTTTCCTAAGCCAAAGCCTTTCCACGTGCATCAATATAGATAAGTTTTTGTGAACGCGGGATTTTGTAGACAATCAAACCTTGCCGAATAGGGTTTGGCTCTAAGAGGAGAATCCAGATGATAGTGAGGTGTATCAAGACCACCGTAGATGAAGTTATTATGTTGATTAGGTAGACCAATGGTGACAATGCGGCCAAGATCTGGTTGATATTCAGGTTGTTTTATCGGCCTACCATACTCGTTAGGTTTGAGATGGGCGTCAAAAGAGAGAAGAGGAAGCTCTCTAATAAAAACGCTACAACATTTCTTCTAGATTTTGTAGATCTAGTAGTTTTGTTGCAGGTATGGAAGAGGATGAAGCCTCGTCAGGAGAGTCAACGTTCTCTTTTGGAGGGGCAGACCCTGTGGTCATGTCACATTATGCGGACGGAAAAGGGTCTCCTGGATGAGTATAAATTTTGCCCTCATACTAATATTTTATGCATCGATGGAGGGTTGATGGAACACAGTGCATTGCAGATCCAAGAGCGTTCGAGGATCATATTGTAGTGGAATTTTCCTTCAATAATATAAAAAATATCGTGAAGCAGTTTCTTGCCTACCCGAATGGGCGGGATCACAATTACTAAAGTAACGCCGGTGATCGTTAAATGATCGAAGGGCGAAAGGCGGTGGTGAAACTACGTTCTTTGGTAACTTAAGTTGCTCAAATGTGTGGGAGGAAATGATGTTGAGTGCAGCACCACTGTCAATCATAGTGCGTTTTAATGTAGTGTTATTGATTTGAACTGTGATAAAGAGAGGAGCCTCTAAATCCTTAGAAGAAAGGGGAGGAATTTCATAATCCTCAAAGGAGATGGTGGTTGACGGTCTATTCAATCCAACAACCATCTCGAAAGGTTGGGGCTCATCTGAATTCACCACGATACGGTGCATATTATCAATCAGAGCCTGGCGATGTTGGGGAGATGACTGAATGAGGTCAAAAAGAGACATTTTGACCGGAGCATGGGTGAGTTGTTTCATAACACTCTCCTCAACTGACACGGGAATCTGAGCCCGAGGTGAAGCACGAATAGAGACCTAAGGTCTTGGGCTGATGAGGAAGGAGGAAATCCTTTGGGGCAACATAAATGATGACTCGTGGTTGAGAGGTTGTAGAAGATGATGGATTATCGTACCGTTGTGTTCTAGTGGCGATACGAATTGCGTCGATTTGAGAAGGTGGAAGATCATCCAGAGTGATATCAATAGAATTAGAGGCCTGAATAGACCGTTCAAGGCTTAGATGTAGTTGGGATGACATGAGACACTTATTCCTCCTCCTCTTCCAACAGAAGATCACTTTCTTCCAAGAGGTTGTTAATGACAGATTGAAGGGCTTTACATCCCTCGGTGTCATGACCTAGAGTGCGATGGTAAGCACAAATCAAATCAGAGTTAAACCATGAAGGTTTTACTCCTTTGGGATTATAGGGTTTGATCGGAGGAAGAGATATAGATGAATATTGGATAAGTTGGCGAAGGATTTCAGTATAGAATCCGGTAGATGAAGATGAGGATAGAGGTGACGAAGGCACCTCTTTAGCCTTAACAGACTGTCGAGGTAAAAGAACCTGCATATCTGGTTTGACAGTCTTTTTAGGGACTGTTTTACTTTTTTGAACATTGGGAGAAGCAGCCTTAGGTGCTTGAGATGGAAGCAAGTGAGGCAAGATTGATTTTAGCGGAGGAGGAGCTCCTAAGATAGATTTTGAAGATGACGAAGACATGACAAGTGTTTTAGTCTTTGGAGATGAAGAAGGTTGTTTGGCCGAAACAGACGATGATTTAGATAAGACTGATTTAGATGGGGGAGGAGCTCCCAAAATAGATTTGATAGGAGGCACAAAGGGTGCCTTGGTTTTTGGTGACGAAGATGATGGTTCTGATAAAAGAGGTAACGCCTTTCCAGTAGGTAAATCCACTTTATGAGGCACCGTGAAGATGGTGTTGTAGAAGAAGACGCCTTTCTAGTGGATAAATCCAATCTTTTATGAGGTGCAGAGAGGGATTTTTGAGGGAAAGCACCAAGAGTTTTGATGGTCCGAAATATTGGTTTTCCCTTTTCAGGGATGGTGATAACTTCAACCGCATAAGGTGATTGTAACCATTTTGGAGGAAGTAAAGGAGATGATAGCGATAATGTAACCCTAGGCTTAAACTCCAACTGATTATTTTTGAGTCCAGGAGTCAGAAGTATAGGTGTCGATGTTATCTCTTTAGATGTTTCCTTAATAGGCAAGGAAACATTGATGGTGGAAGAGGTAGGTAATGAAGAAGTTGTCTCTTGTGAGGAGGGTACTTCAGATGCAATAATTGTGGGTGTAATTACTATAGGAAAAGAGACAGGAAGAGTCAAGATCGAGGACGCTTCCGAAGGCATAGAAGTTGGTACAACTATGGGTACGTTAACCAAAGGCATGGTCGCGGAGAAAATGGGAGCGACAGAAGTAGAAGTATCCGTAGTGGAAATTTGAAGGGATGTAAATGACTCAAGCACCGAAAGAATATCTGATGATGAGACAGATGAAGATGACACTGTCTTAGGTATAGGTGGAAGATCAGATAGTGAGGCAGAGGGAGACGACTCTATTTCTAATAAAGGAAGACTCGAAGATGGACCATCTAAGGATGGTGGAATCTTGGAATTTGAAGGAGCGGAAGGAAGTTCGATTCAGTCGACATGTTTGTAGATGGCTCAGAATTAGAAGAAGAACTATCAGTAGAAACAACTTTGATAGTATGTGTGTTTGGTTTTTGAGACCCCGAAGCGTCATTGTTCAGGGAATGATTTGGAAAAGGTTGTTTAAAAACATCAAGCGCTTGATTTGGGGGAGTATTTGGGTTATCCAGAATGAGCTCGCCTTTATCAATGAATTTTTAGGACGAGATTTTGAAGGTTTCGACATCGTCAATGTCATGGCCTTTGCTTCTATGATAACGCTGCGAATTCATTTTGCGATACCAAAATGGTCGTTCTTAGCTCTCATAAAAATTTCTAATAGGAGGAAGTTTGATCATGTGAACTTCCAACATTTTTTCTAAGATAGAAGCATATGATTCCCCAACAAAGCAAAAGACCGAGATGACGGAGGTCCTTTTCGAGAAGATGAAGAGTCTCTCCGAGGTGTTTGATTAGAAGTGTTATCATCTCGTGATGTTTTTAACACGATAGCGTTTGTGGACCCCTAATTCTTGTCTTTGTTAGAAGTGGAAGGGTTTGATTTTGTAAACCGAGAAAAATCTGGTTTAGACTTAGAATGAAGTTTTAGTTTTCCTTTGTTCAATGGCATGAGACTCAAGTTTGCATGCCATCGTAAAGGCTTCTTCAAATGTATGAAAGGTTTGAATCCTTAAAGTGGAAGAAATATGATTGGCGCAAGATCGAGTAAACAACTCGATTTGTTGAGATTGAGGGAGGGAAAAAGACAATTGATTTATTATTCCTCTCCAACGAGCGACAAAGTCTGCAATAGACTCGTCATCGAATTGATGAATGTTATAAAGATTTGTAATCGAGATCTTATGTGCGATGTTTATTGAGAAGTTTTCAACAAACATCTAAGCTAATTGAGAGAAAGAAAATAGAGAGTGTTGGGGTATGTTATTGTACCAGTCTAAAGCGGGCCCTGCTAAAGACATAGGAAAGGTATGGAGCATAAGCTCCTGATCCTGGACTATAAGGTAGCAAGCATGCTTGAATGCTCGCAGGTGTTGTTGAGGATCCTCCCGACTATGAAATTTTGAGAACTTAGGAAGTTCCCATTGGGGAGGATAAGGCTTAAAAGCCACTGATGGATGAATCGGTTCATTACATACTTCTTTAAAAGAGTATGAAGGGTGAGCCCCTTTGGTGGAGGCTTCTAGGTCTGTGATTTTCTTAAAAAGAAGTTGGACGACGTCAGATTGAGGAGGGGGCATGTTGGTATGTCCCATATAAGAAGCGAATGGTATGTTTTGTTGAGGCGTTAATGGGGGATTCATCTACTGATTAACAGGATGATAAGAGGAATAACCAGGCATTCTGGGTGACGCCTGGCGAGGTATTTGTTGTGAAGGAGCCTGAGTATAAACAGGCTGTGAGATGACAAGTGGTTGAGAGAAAGGTGGTTGAATGAAAGATGGGGCCTGTGATTGGTGGGTTCCTACACTTGTTGATTGAATCGAGAATGGATTGAGGAATGTGGGTGTTGATTTGATTTGATATGGTGGGAAACAAACTCTGAATGAGGCTTTTGAGTGTCGGATTAGTTATTAGGGGTGCCGACGCCAAAGAATGGATAAAGGTCACTATCGTTGGAGCATTAGAAGAAAGACCAGCTGGAGGACGAGAAGGAGGAACCGACTGACTCGTAGGAGGGGGTTGGTTCACAGAGAGATATTGACCCTGAGACACAATAGATGACATAGAAGAATTAACAGCAATTTGTGGGAGCGTGGACGCACTCATCATAGTTGAAGAAGAGGGCCTCTCGAAAGTAGGTGTGGGGTAGCCAAGGTAGCCATGGCACTAGGGATAGGCAGGGTCATTTGAGAACTAGTCGACATGGTCGGTGGAAGAGAAAAAGGAGGCGTGGATGCGCCACCTTCTTTCATGGTTTGAGGCAAGAAAAAGTACGCTAACTGCTCTATAAAAGCCTGGGATGGCTCATGAGAATAATCGTAAACTTGCTGGATTAGAGGTCCCTAATCAGATATGTGAGTAGATTTATGCACTAGGTAGTCCATAAGGGCTACCGGGTTGTGGTTGAGGAGTTCTGAAATTCAAGATCTCCATGAGGAACATACTCTATATCAGAAGCAAATGACACCTCTGAAGGACTGGGGGAAGTTGGTCGTGATGGGATCACTTTAGGATGATAGAAAGGATTATATGACCAAGATGGGGAACCAACTAATAGCGGTCCCGAAGAAGACCCGAGGGGTGCCGAAACATCCACATTAGCGGTGGTCTCAGATGAAGAAGAGGCCAGTTGAGCCATTTTTCTAGATTGCGATCGGGTGATGACCGTCATAAACAAGCAAAAACACTAGAAAGAGATTAACCTAACTAATGCACAGATAATTCAAATAGCGTAGGTGATTATCTCTTTTAAAATTTCATGCCTTTTAAGAAATAAAATGTACGTGAAGGCTTTTAGAATGGGGACTACTCAATTGGCCAAACTAAGGATGGTTTGGCTAATGTTTTGGTGAGGAGTCCCAAAGGCACTTCAAGAAAAGACCAGTACGTGACTTGATATAGGACCTACCCCGCACTTCACACACCCTTTGTGATAAGGGAGTCAGTGCTTTACCAATATATACCGAGAACTTCTTCGTGAATTTATAGCGCACCCGAGTACCGCGTAGGTTCTTCCTCTTGGATGTCACTTCCAAGTAAAGAGGCCAGGGAAGGAGTTTTGTTTAAATGCTTTATACCTAGTGATTTTGGCTTTGTGTGCAAGGGTGAAAAATAAAAACAAAATAGTGTCACTACCGATTTTGATCAATTTTCCAACCTATTTAGAGAACTAGGTGAAGAACATACAACAAAAATGAAAAAGAAAATGTTCTTTTTAAGCACTAAAACCGAAGTGTTTGATTTCAATGAAGACAAGTCAAACAAGTTCTTTCCCAATGCGATTAATTCTTTTTAAGCACCAAAACCGAAGTGTTTGAGTGTGATAAAAACAAACAAACAAGTTCTTTTTAAGTTCTTAAAAAGAAGAAAACACCGCAAAAGAGAAATACTGTAGATTTAACTCTCCAAGGTGTGTGGACTTTGAAAAAAACAAGCAACGTTGTTGAGCTCTTCCCTCGAACAATCCTGCGAACAAGCAAATCGCTCCGTAGAATAGGGTTAAGCGGGACACACAACAAATCAAACAAGATACAATAAGGGACTTTGGTGGGGTCCCACCGAGCGTGCTAGAATGTAGATCAAGAATTTTCGCGCTTGTTACATGTCCAAGTTAATGCACCAAACTAAACACAAAACCCTGAAAAACTCAAATGAAATTGATACCTGATAGATTGGATAAGATTTGAAGACATAGATGGAGAGAATGCTGATGGAGACAAGATGGGCGCACACGAACAATCTCGCGAAGTAGATCCAAGAAGCTTGCAATGCACAAATCCTTGCGTAAAAGAGGATGACGTTAGACAATATATGGGTAAACTACCCAAAAGCAGTCCGAGAAGCGATAAGATTTCTCGGTGGATGTTAGTTCACGTTTTCAATCAAGAGTAAAGACATACATGATAAAAGATGTAAGAAAATATTTAGGTTTTTTGATTAAAAATAGTAGACAGAATGTAAAAACCGTAGCAGAAACTGAAAGAAAGCAGGAAACTGTAAAAACAAAGCTGAACTTGGGTTACCTGAATTCTATACCTTTCTACAGACAGGTCGGTGTGTCAATCAAATAGTGATCAACATCGATTGTTTGGGTCGGTGTCGATCGAGCGGTGATCGGCGTCGATTGATTGGGCGATCGATTGATTGGGTCGGCGTCGATTAGACAGTGATCACCGTCGATTGGACACACAGCAGAAGGCCAGAGAGTAAAAGAAGAAAGCAAGCTAAGCTAAATCGATTAAACATAAGACCAGATTACTGAAGATTGATCAGAAAGTAGAGATTGAAGATAGAAAAAGGGGATCCGAGGTAGAAATTGATGGATTCTAACCCAGAAACGAAGAAAGGCCCGATCAGTGCCGATTTGGATAAACCGGCGTTGATTGAAGACTAATCGGATTCGACCGGACTGGGTCGGTGTTGACCGAAAGGAAATTATAGAAACTAACAAAGAGGAATACCTGAAAAATGCTTGATTGATGATTGATGATGACCAAGGGAGTTGTGGAGACCCACAAGAGCTGTAGATACGCGGATAGAGTAACAATACACCTCTTAGGGATTAAACTACACAAAACTCACTCTCTTTCTCTGATAATCTCTTTAATCGCTCAGACAAAAGTAATCTCTAGGCAACCAACTCTTCTGAATCTAACCAGAGAGGATCTCAGGTCGTAAATTTATAATCGGCGCCGACCAAGATAAAATCGGCGTCGTTTTGAAGAATCGCGCGTCGACTGAAAAAATCGGCCGCCGTTCGAAAAATCGGCGAAAAAATCGATCGGCGCCGATCAAGGAACAACTTCCCAAAGAGGCAAAGAAAATGAGTTGTGGGGATAATAAACGTATCCCTCCCACTCAAATATGGGAAGAATCTCGTTGCACGGTTCTAGGAGAGGAGAAATAGGTGGGATAGATGGATAATAATAGCACGGGAGGTTGGGAAGTGATATGGGGTGAATAAGTAGTTGGAAAAAATGTAAAAGGTATAATTAAATAGTTAATATTTAATTATACATGAGTGAAATATAATGGAGTGAAATAAACTTAGGATAGGTGTTTAAATTAGATATTTAATTAATACCCTAAGGGAGAAGTGGTGATATAAAGGTGCCCGGGTTACCCAAGAAAATAAGCAAACCCAGGGGACACTAAATTGGGTAACCAATTTTAGGTGTCTCTGAAGACTTCAAGGATTCAATGTGATTGTGGCAAATGGACATTCAATCACATGCACCAAGACGATTCCTCAACTCCAATTCACCATGGGAGGTCATGAGGTAAGTGATGAGTTTTATGTTGTTGATATTGATGGTTTTGATTTATTACTTGGTGTATAATGGCTTCAATCCTTGGGTGAATTCAACCACAACTATCAAACCATGGAGTTGAAATTCAAAGTGCAAGACAAGCAAATTGTTTTGCAAGGTATGAGGAAGGGAGATCCTCAAAGAATGGCAAAGTTGAGAGCATGATAGGAGTATTCCACGAAGGGCAGATTACACAAAAGGTGAGTGGTGAAGAAAGAAGCATAACATTGCGATAAGAATCGATTTGTGAAGCAATTCAACGTTTTGTGGATCATGGTGACTTCATATGGTATGGGACAAGAAAAATAATTTCATATATGTTTCATATACTGATTTATTTTGAGAAAAATTATGAGTTCAAAGATAAAATTTTCAATCGAATCATGCACTACCTTGGATGCAACCATGTATATATGAGCATCTTGTGAGTGATAATTGGTGCAAGATTTAGCTCATTTAACAAGTACATGTTCTAAGATTTTGAAACATTTCAACATGTTTTGTCTATTGTGCATGACACTTAGACAAAAGAGTTCGGAATTACTTGAGGGTAAGCAATCTTGGGAAGAGAGGACTAAAATGTCCCACTTCCTAAGTTAATCATGATGAAGACTCGTAGCCCATTTTGTCTTCCTGATGGCTAAGGAATAAATTAAAGGGAGACTTAAGTTATGATATTTTATTATAAAGTGCAAAAATAAAATAAAATATTATAAGCACTTATAATAAATTATTATAAACTTAAAAATAGAAAAAGGCAAACAAAAAGCAAAAAGCATTTAGCCAAAAATGATTTATCCAAGGAAAATGTGACTTGCTTAAGGAGAAAAAGTAGGTGGGAAAAAGCATTTAATGAGGGAAAAATCTGGTTGGTCATCAAGGGTGGCTATTTGGGTCATAAGTGTTATAAAGGCAAGTCGACTTGCCTTAGGAGGACACCACTTGACTATTCTCTTATTTTTGATTTTGTCTGAAGCTTATAGCTTTGTCAAAAATATTTCTAAAGACGAAACCCTTTAGAAATACTCTCTTGAGGACAAAAACCCTCCAAGAGATCAAGGGGATTCTCCACCTTGGGGTTTCCATTATGCATCATTGATTCAATGGTATTATTTTGATATTTTCCAGCAGTATAGGGAAAACAAGTTACTGATTTTTCACAAGGATTTGAAGGAAAAATTGTTATCATTTTTCTATGCCCTTATTCCAATTAGAGCGACCACCTATGAAGATGATTCATGATATTCTAGGGATTCTTTTGGAGTTGTTTCTAGTTGTTATTCTTACTCCTATTTTTATACATTAGATCATCCCATTTTTTGAGTCCTAGAAGTATAATTTGATTGTGTCGAGGGGATCTGTCTGCAAAATTTATAAAATTATTCCATCATGTTTTAGAGCTCTATTCTGGTATTTCTTTCATGATTTTATCATTATAAATATTGTTTCTTTGTTTGGGCAATATAGACACTAAATCACACACTTTGGGTATCTATCTAGTCTTGATCACATATTACTATTCATATGATTCCCAAGTAAAAAAGTACTAATTAACCCATGTTTTAGCCATCTTTCTTTGCTTTATGTTGCCTCTTTTGATGTTACACTCCTGCTTACATTACATACCGCATTTTTACACATCGACATTTTTCACCCTTAACACTAACACCTGATTAGGGACGACAACGTTGTTGGTCATCAAAAAGGACTTCAAGAAGAACAACAGTCAGGGGACAAGAAGTCCCTCCTCTTTAGTGGGAGAGGTTCCCTTATTCAAAAGCAAAACTTATTTACATATGTACAGAGCATAGTTTTACTGCGTGGAACTTGGATATCATGAAAGCGTTTTTAATAGATCATCAATCACAAAAGTACAGAGGAATGAAGACGTGGAAATGAGCGAAAAGCATTCTCTAGAATTATAGATGACAAAATAATTCCTTATGCGTGCCAGAATATAATGAATTGGAATGAGACCATTTGTACTCGAATTAATGAGATGCAATTTGAAAAGACACACAGTTCCATAAATAACATCTACAAGAATACAAAGCTTCTTAGCATAATGTAGACAAATGATCTAACAATATTCAACTGATAGCTTGCGAATAAAAGAATCAGATGGAAAAAGAAAGAAGATCCTTTTGTATTGATTGCTTTACTATTTCTTACACTTTCAAAAATAAGCCAAGTTCCCCCTTCAAAATGGCGAAGAGAGACCATTATATAGTTTTACAAATCAGTTACCCTTGGTAACTACTTCTTTTAATTAATGTTTAGTTAAAGGGCTGCTTAACGCAAAACCTCAACTAATTACAATAAATCGAGATGAGGAAAGAAAGAAGGGAGAAAAGTCAGGAGGAGAAGACAAGTGTTCATGATTGAGAAGGGCCCACTGATTTGAGGATCCGTTGTCTAAACCTTTTTAATGCCTCTGCTATGTCTCTGCCACGTGGGACTGATGTGTTGGCAGTGGACTGAGTCCAAAATCCAAGACACTTCTCCATCTCTTTGTTGAATTCGACGTGTGTATGATAATCCTTACTTGCTTCTTCAATAATGAGACTGGAGAGAGCATATTTCTTTCATCTTCTCCTTGGTGATGGATTCCTCCTTGAACAGATTTCCTTTGACAAAAGCTCTGAATTGAGCTTTAATTTCCTGCAAGGAGAGAGGCACACCTGAGGTCTCATCATGGAGGTGGCAATGGATGTCTTTAAAAGCAGATACCACCAAAGTCTTGAAGGCCTCACCCTTCTACCAGCTATTTCTCAATTCTCCCAAAGCCTCCTCCAGCACCTTGATTTTCCATTCCACACTGTACACCCATGATTTCGACAAGTTATCCTTTGCATCATCAAAGACCTTGCTTGCCATTAAAAGATTTTCATCAGCCTACCCCATGAGGCGAAGGTCTACTATACAGCTGCTCCAGAGTTTGAGCTCTTTATCTATATTTCCAATGGTGGAGGAGAGTTTCTGTTGCAGATTAGTTACCTTCTCATTGAGTTTGAAGGCTTCACCAATGAAATTCAATCCTGCGATGAGCATATCATCCACCATGGCCTCCATAGCCCTTCCATAGATGGAATATCTGTGTATATCTTTGATACTCTGGACTTCTTCTTGGCTGAGGATCACAGGTGGTGGAAGAGTAGTCAATGGGGTGGGGTCTAAAACTTTATCTTTGGACAACAGTGACTTGATGAAACCTGCAAGAACCTGAGCCTGCTCTTCCAACTACTCTATTGTTTGTTGCCCTTTTTCCACTCTTCCAATGACTCTGGTGATTGTTTCTTGAAGATTGTGAATCTCACCTTCAGGGGTGGATTCTCCCATGGGGATCCTTGAGAGCTCTAGATCAGATGCTTGCAAATCTTGTTCTGGCTTATCAACCTTGGGCTTGGCTATCTCCAGGAATTGCTGGCCCTGAGCATCGGATACTATTTGTGAGGTGGTCCTGGCTTTCTTGGCAGGAGTAGGAGGGGTAGTACCCAATAAGGCCGCCACAACATCAAAGTTGGGTCCCGAGATCCGAGAGGAAGACTTTCTCTTCCTACTATCAACGAAAGGTTGTACCCATGCAAAAAGAGGAGGAGGAAGAAGAAGGTGGGGCAAGAGGACCGAGAGAAAGAGAACTCATTGCACTCAAAGTGTGCACTACCGTTACCTCTAGTTGAGATATGAGTGGGGCACTCGGGGTTTCTGGTACAGAGGAGTCAACAGTGCTCGGGAGCTCGGTGCTTTGAACTTCCTTCTCTTTATCCATAGGGGCTTCTGGAACGCCTACGGAGACTGGCACTTCACTCTCTTCACTTTCACTGAGAACAATAATGTTCTCTGGTCCTAAGGGCATTCTGAACGCTTCATCAGGGGATCTTCTTCAATAGGCTCCTTCTTGACTTCCTTGATTTTCTTCTGATATACTTGGGTGGATGAGGAAGGAGTGGAGGATGTAGGACCTTTAGTTGATGAGGCTGGGAGGGGTATGTACAGGTGCTTCCGAACTGGGTGTCAATGCCTCCTTCCTTGGTGTTGAAGTATCCTTGGAGGAGGATTCACCTGAATGCCTTCTAAACTCACGAACTCTCCTGTCAAACCAGATTTTGGTTCTTACTAGGACAAGGGCTAAGATTTCAGCCAGATCATCCTTCTCCTTTTTGAACCAATCCAAATCCTCCAAGGGAGTGTGTTTGACCAAGTTGTCATATTCATATGAAAATAGGTCAGAATTATCATCCCTGAAGCCTTTCAGAACTTGGTACAAGTTAAGCTCTTGAATCGATTGAGAGAAAACCCGCCATAGTGTCTCCTCCTTGCCTCAAAATCATCAAAGACGATCGGCCCAAATAGTCTTACGTGTCATATGCCATATGATGGTAATTGATTATGAGGTCTTCTTAAATAAATTTCTTCAATTCAAAACAAGTTCTTGATGTCCGAAGAAATGGACAAAGTGATGGGAGCTAGGGCTCTCTCTATGTTTTGTGCATCTAGAGCCGTCTTGCATGGGTGTAGTTTCCCAAAGATATAGGGAAGTGCAGGCAGTGATTTTCTTATCCCTACAAGGTTCTGTGTAACTTGTCCAATTGCCTACATATCTCTATCAAGGCCATTTTATCATTACAGAACATAGGGAGCTTGAGAGGGGTGCTCTCATAGCCTTGCTTAGCCTTTGATATAGGAGAACTTTCTCGAACTAGATGAAGTAGGCACCGTAATTCGATATATCTGGCGGTGTCACTTTCTAAGTAGTCTTACAATGTACATGGTGAAAGCATCATTCACCCTCCTGAAGTTGCGATTGCTAGTGTCCAGGGTGAATTAAGGGCAGTAAGCATATATAGGGTCACCTTTATGAGCATCAATGTATGTGAATCCAAACCATTGCCTTGATGCTGCTAAGGTATACATCAGATATGAAGTCATGTAAAACTTCTTGGTTTGTTGTACATTAGGGACAGCTGCTCTGCTAAGTTCATGTTGATAATTTACGCTTGATTGATATTCTGAGTTCCCTCGCACACCATGTTGATAAGTGGGCACATCCAGAAATGGAACTCTTTGGTAGAGGATAAGCCCATGACCCGAGCTAATAAGATTATAAAATTTGACAGCTCCTCATTGAAATCGGCATGAAAAAGAGCTTTGGATAGATGGGACACCCCCTTTTTAGGGGTTTTAAGCCAAGACTTTGCCACCCTTGCCTTGTATTTTCATATGTCCCTGGTCGAAGAGTGTACTGCGCCTAGTTACGAGAGATTACTATAGAATTGTCCATTTCGGGAATCCTTAGGGCATTGCGATGGCGGCGCAAACATCGAGCTTGTAATGAGTTCCCCATGCACATTTGTCAGTTCGCTCGAGTCGGGATTAAAATGAGCACCGCAGTGAAGTACCATGTCTCGCACACCGCACTAAGATTGGGAAACCATGCAAGCGAATGCCAAGCCACTATCGTGAATCATTTATGCCATAGGAGAGGGGTTCGGGTCTATATCCTAGTCAGAATCTCCAAAGTCCGGTGTGAACTTCACTTGTCCCCAATATCGGGAACAAAAAACTCGAGCGGTGAAACTTGCTCCTGACCTTGGAATTTGATCTTCATGTTGATAGCAATCCGAAAAACAAAGTCACAATCTGAACTCTTGATGAAATTGCAGGGGGAATGGGTATGCGCACAGAAATTTCGATTGCGAGGGTATGAGCAATTGATAACAAGAAAGCAGTGTGTAAAAATGCGTGGGGGAGCTTATTAAATAGCCGTTAGAGAGAGAAATATAATAAATGTGCATTAAATATGCATCTACCAACTTAAAAAGCAAGATATTCGGGAAGAGCGGGAAAAATTAGCCCAGATGGCCTTTGGTTCATTTGGGACACGTGGGACGCGAAAGAGCGATTCGCCGTGCGGTGCGGGGACAAGATGCACAAATGTTTTCGGGACATGAGGGACGAAAGTACGCGAAGTGCACGATGCGGCGAAGCGGGCGAAAGGTGAACAACGAGTCCGAGCAAACTTGGGACATTTGGAACAAAAAGTTCCAACGGGCCCGCAAGAGAACAAATTTTTCGGGTAAAGCGGCCGATCGGCGAACAGGGAGCCCGAATGAACTTGGGACACATGGGACAAAAATGTCTGACAGACCCGCAAATCACACAAAATGACTCAAAAAACGTAGTTTTTTGACTTCTCGACTTTTCCCTTTACCAGAACAACAGAAAAGGCATTAACTCAAAAAATTCAATTTTGAACTTCTCAAAAGAGGGGGAATTTTGAGAGGACAACAAGCACCAAACGACCCCATCCCCACAGGTGCCCCGACCTCTTTATAATTTGCTCACATATTTTGGGTCCTTTCTAGTTGTTTGGGAATCTTATCTTTTTGGTAGTTGTCCTTTTAGGGTTAATTACAAAATTCAAGCAAGGGAATCATATAAATATAAAGCTATGTGACCATAATAAAGGACCAAACACTAAGCATTAGTTATCACCACCTAAGGTTGCATCCAAGAGCATTCTAGAGCATTCAAGTATCCATCTAGCTCCACATAAGGGACAAAGGGACTATTATTTCTACATACACACATAGGAGGGGAAGTTAATTCTTTCATGCACACATTTATTTACATCATTTACATCTAGCTACTTTCTCGCTATCAAGTGTGACACGCACAAGAGCCACCTAGGGAAAAATTTCAACACACACACACATAGAACTACATTGGATCTAAGATGTAGTGCAACGCTCAGTCGTAAGTTCACTTATTTGACATTTGAGGACATTCTGACCCCTCATTTGCATTATTTTCTTTTTAGGATTTGATCCCTTTTGGGGTTTTACAAGTTATTTTCTTCATTCTAGCTTACATACAAACTCGACGATCATATTACGACATACATGTGACCAAAAGTGAAAATTTGCGACACCCTTCCGACCCAAAAAAATTCAAATACTGAGGACCTTCCAAGACACTAGTGCCCAAATTAGGTCGGTAGAGCCCATGGGTGCTCTTGGCCTTTTGTGGTGGCTTGCGACCAATCTCATCAGTGAGATCTAAAATTGTATTACGAGCAGTGACGACAATCTGCCCTTCTTGTTTATTAGTCCCCAACTTTGCACACCTCCTCGGGATCATCGTGAATCAGATAAGTGTTTCTTTCCTCTCATTTGGAACTAGGGTTTCATACTTTTTAGCTTAATTTTGCTTAGGTCAAATCTATATTTAATTACACATCTATTTTTACAGTGTTGTTGCAATTTTAGATTAGGCATTTTATTCATTTGTTAATATTTTGCTTAATCATTTTAGTGAACCCGACTTATTTGAATATGCTTGGATCCTCATATTTCTTCTATTATGGCTCATAAGGTCTCTCGAGTCTCCTTACATCAATTGCTTCAAATGCACCCATCTTGTAAACATGTTCTTATACAATCTCTAAACATCATATATCTTCCTAACGATACACTGCCTGCTCAAATTAATGTTATCTTCAATCATCTTTTTGATGACTCTCTTGGTTCTAATTCCCATCAACCTATGTTGGCGTCACTTCAAGTTTGTATTCTTTATTTCAAGACCAATTTCAGGCCATGGAATCCATGATTACATCTCTTAAATCTGAAATACAACATCTTAAGGATGTTTCTCATACTCATATTTGTTCTCCTTCTACATCTCATCCTCTTTCTATGTCTTCTACATGTGCTCATATTAGTGAGCCTCAAATCTTATCGTTCCCCGTGCTTATCAAGTTTGCACTCAATGTTAAGCAACAAGATATTCTTCTGCAGCTCATAACTCATCAATTGGTCAATTTTCCAAATACTCATTGTTATCCTCCTTATTGGTTGATCAAATATCAAGGTCTCTCATTTTGTGCTTATCATCAAATCAATGGACATAATGACAATGAATTCTATGCTTTACAACGAAGAATCAAACATATTTAGCGTTAACGATTTATCTCATTCATTGCACAACGTTTTGTTACATGGTCCTCTCCACTTGTTACATCTCAATGGGTTCCTAAATCTGATTCATTTATGTCTAATGAGCATCAAATTATCACTTCTAATGTTTCTTCTTCCATCACTCAAGCGCCACCTATGTAATTTACTCAAATTAAGTAACCTCCTCTCAAAATCAGCCTCATTCCTCTTCCTCTCAAGTCATCTGCAACTTTACCAAGACAAACTACGCAACCACCTCTCAAAATTAGTCCACCCTCTTCTCCTATCAAGTCTTTTGCAACATCATAAATCCCACACAAGCTCCAACCAATCACTTTTTTCAAAGAAACTACTCCTAATGATGATCAAAAATATTTCAAACTTCGCCACCATTGCATGGTTTTACTATTGCTTCTACCTACCTACCATTGCGTTGGCTCTTCTTCTTATCACAACACAAACAATGCTCTCCCACAACGGAAAGGTATCTCTCACGTCGTTGCATAAATATCCATCATTGGAACACTTAGGGGGCATCATGTTTATTCTCTTCCCCCTCTTCTAACATTATCAACTATCTTACACTTCTACTTGTTCACTCTTTCACGCACATATAGTTTCTTATACTCGACTCGCCCATTTTTGATACATTTGTATCGTCATTATCCGATGACGCAATCTCCTGCTTTGGTTCACACTTTACTATTGATGGCTTACTACATTCATGAACCTCATCTCATCACATCACACACTAAACACTTCACACTTTGCACATGCTTGAAATCTTTCTATCGTAACTTCTACCACACTTTGTGTGCATTATTCACACATTCATGTACATCTTTCTTGCATATACTTTTACGCATTACGCTCATTACCCTATGACGCACTTTAGTTCCACGGTTCATACTTGACTACTGAGTGTCTAAACCTAAAATGAACATCACCACACTCACTCACTCACACACTCTCTACACTCTATGCTTTCACGATCATATCTTTCTTACACACACATTCAAACCATTTCCGATGACACACTCTTGTTCTACTGGTTCATTCTCGACTACGAGGGGGAATGTATAAATGAACCTCATCACATGCATACTCATACACATCCACTTGGGGGCACGTGGCCCCTATCATTCAATCTGAATTTCATTCCATCTCATCCACAACATACACCATATCTTGGTTGCATTTACTTTTACTTTCTTATGCTTACATGTACACTTTATTACACATGTTAGTTAGATATCATTGTATGTCATTATTTTCTATATACACGTGCGTTCACTTGTCTTCTAGTTGTGATTGTAGACTCTACATAGATTGATACATGCAACATGGATGTTTGGCGCAATACCTCATACCAATCCCACAACGGATCCTAGGGGCATCCATTTTTGTACGCATCACATGTGTTATTGTTTCATTTATACCACCTCTTATTTTTCATAGCACATTATTATATCGGATCATACACGCTTTGACATACTTTCTATCTTTCTAACATGTTAATAGGTGCTTCATGTGCAACATTTGTCTTGCTGGTCTATTTCTTACCATGGTTATCTCTGTTACTTTGCTTATTATTACTTGTTATTGTTTTCCATTGCATTGTTTCATGGGCTTTTTCATATGTCTTTTTGTTATTTGATTTCTTGTATGCCTTTTGGCCATGTTAGCCTCTTGATTGTTTTGTGACATCATGAGTGATGTCCCATGTTTGCAACCCACTTTTTTCTACATTGTCCTCTTTCTTATTGTCTTCTTGTGTGTTACCTTACACATTGTCTTCTTGTCTGCTCGCTTACATCTTATATTTTATATGCATGTTTATATTGTTTACATTAACACTTGTTTCCAGCCATTTTGTTTGTGTGTGCCTTGGTTTCTACAAAGCACATTCCTCCTTACAAGGCTTTAGTTTCGATTCAACGGTCAGTCCTCCTTTGGGTCGCATACTCCTTAGTGACGTCGCATGCACCCCAAATGAGGGGGCATCATTGGGTGAATCATCTACCCCATACAACAGTTCATAGTCATAGTTCAACACAATGTAGTACCGGTACAACACAACATTTAATCTCAAAGATGGCCTGAACCCGACTTGGGTCCTCAACACAACACAGACATTAGCGCCCAAACCAGGACAATAGTGCTTGGTGCCCTTGACCCTTCCTTGGATGCTTTGTGACCAAGGGAAGTTATTACATCATTTTTCGATTCAACATAGTTTTCAACATTTTTCACAATGGATTTTTACAGGCACATAGTCCTTTAGCACTTGACATGCATGCACTACACCTTCTTTTCTACTTTTGCGTTAGATCGAAATTGTTCAAACCAGATCAAATTTTTACACACCATCTACAATGGTGTTCTACATTTTGGGAAGTAGTTAAAGGTTGGAGGATGACACCAGACTTTTCTCCCTACACTTCTTCCATTCTTGGCGTGAGATCACCCAAAAAAACTCGCATTCAACGCAGCTGGCATGAGATTGCCCAAAAACTCGTTCTTCTACAACATCTTCAGGATCCTTTCTATCTCTTTTTCTCATCACGAATCAGGTGCACATGTTCCTTTTTCATATTTTTTTACATATTTTCTTACATAATTTTTACTCATTTTGATCATATACGCATATTTGACTACTTGTTCATTCTTTCTCATTCTGATTTGTGTTATGGGAAGTAGTAGTCACATCATCACACAATAATCACATACTAACACATCGGTGACAATCAACTTCAACAATACGTATACCGCGACATCAACACATACCTCTCACCCTAGGGTCATCATCATCACTTTTTCACTTCCTCTTCTCTAGCATCCACATTTCACATTTTTATCACTCCACGCTTTTTCTTATCTCCTCGACACACTTTTCGCCATCGATCTACATGGTTATCAAGTACGCATCTCTTATCTACTTTATATTATCGAGCATTCACTCAACAACATAAAGTGGGGAAAATGTAGACACTAAATCACGTACTTTAGGTATATATCTAGTCATGATCACATACTACTATTCATATGATTCCTAAGTAAGAAAAGTACTAATCAACCCATGTCTTTGGCCATCTTTCTTTGCTTTATGTTGCCTCTTTTGGTCTTACACTCCTACTTTCCCAATTTGTCTTTTCACACTTCAACATTTCTCACCACTGACACGGCGCCAACCGGGACACTAGTGTCGGGCACCCTCGTCCCCACAGGTGCCCCTAACCTCTTTATACTTTGCTCACATCTTTTGGGTCCTTTCTAGCCGTTTGGGCATCTTATCTTTTTGGTAGTTGGCCTTTTGGGGTTAATTACAAAATTTAAGCAAGGGAATCATATAAATATAAATTTATGTGACCATAATAAAGGACCAAGCACTAAGCATTAACTATCACCACCTAAGGTTACATCCAAGAGCATTCAAGAATCCATCTAGCTCCACACAAGGGACAAGGGACTATTATTTCTGCATACACGCATAGGAGGGGAAGTTCATTCTTTTATGCACACATTTATTTACATCATTTACATCTAGCTACTTGTTCGTTATCAAGTGCAACACACACAAGAGCCACCTAGGGCACAATTTACACACACACACAAAACTACATTGGGTCTGAGATGTAGTGCAACACTCGGTCATAAGTTCACTTGTTTGACGACCGAGGACAATCCAACCCTCATTTGCATTATTTTCTTTTTGGGATTTGATTTCTTTTGAGTTTTGCGGGTTATTTTCTTCATTGCAGGTGACATGCGAATTCAATGATCATATTGTGACATATAAGCGACCAAAAGTGAATATTTGTGACATCCTTCCAACCCAAAAAAATTTAGATCCTGAGGACTTGTCAGGACACTAGTGCCCAGATTGGGTCAGCAGGCGCGCAGCGCTCACGGCCTACCGTGGGTGCCGTGACTAGCCTCATTAGTGAGATCTAAAATTGTATACGGCAAAGTGACAATGATCTTCCCTTCCCATTTATCGGTCTTCTAGCTCTACACACCTCTAGGATCATCGTGAATCAACTAAGTGTGTTCTTTCCTCTCATTTGCAACTAGGGTTTCATACTTTTTAGCTTAATTTTACGTGGGTTAGATCTGTATTTAATTGCACATCTAATTTGTTTAGTCTTGGTTTTGGCTAAATAATGCCACATTCAAAGTTGTTAGTAATATAGTGTTTTGGAGTCCTTATCTTTGTGTTGGCTTGTGGTTTTTCCACCCTTTCTATAACTTTGATGTTAGTGGTTTCTTGTGCCCTTTGGGGATTTGTTGTTTGTTGTACACACACACACATTCTCTCTCTCGCTCTCTCTTACATATTCCAATATGTAAAAAATAATAGGGAACCATAAGCCTTGATGAAAGGTTTGATGCATGTCGAGAGGAGTAAATTATATAAGTTAGAGATGCATTTTCAATAAGGCATGAGTACTTTTGTCAAGGGTTATTTTTATAAGGAAGAATTTTGGCTATGTGTATGAGAAGGTTAAAGGATGTTCTCATATGTGCAATCACAAAATCCATTACGTGGAGGAATTTGATGTGAGGGGTAAACATTGCTCGGGGGAGGCCCATGAGAGTGTTGTGTAGTGAGTAGAATGGGCAATGCCTCATTTCTATAAAGCCTTTTAGATAATGCAAGATTTTTAGATTTAGAGGGGTAGTGGATGGCATTGGTGTTGTAGGATTAAATTGAAGCATTGAATAATGTGCATCGTTTATCCATCTACCCCCACCTCAAATAGAAGGTGTCGGTTGGATAGGAATATGGAGCAAGAGTGTATGGGTGATCTGTATGAGTTAGACACTGTTGATTGTATTTGGGAAATGATATCAATGCCACATTATGACGTATATGTCTTCTACCACTTCACAAACATCCACGATATTGTTGTATTATTCATTATTATACGTGTAAAAAGGTCTTCATTAGTTAAAGTTTTTTAGAAGACATTTTAGTGGAACTAATGTAGTAAACAAAATGTGTAACATTCTTTGTGCCACATGCGAGGCTTCGCATTAGAAGTATAACCGAAAGCTTTAATTCTCAAGCCTTTTGTCAATGATTTTGTTATAGTCTATGGAAAATTCCCTAGTAAGTTGCCATTTCTTTCTTGGTTAAGTCTAGGAAAATTATATGATGCCAAAGATGAGTCTCAAGGCCTATTATGGTCTCATGTACCCAAATAAGTTGATGAAACATCCTTCTTATCAAAATTATATGTGAACAATATTGGTATGAAAAATCTTGCCCTACGATTCGAGTTTTACGCATCGAATGGAAGCTTCATACATTCTCAAGTCCCATATTAAAAATAATTCCATATAATGTCAAATATGTATCTAGATGGCAACCAATATAATGAATAAAAACATTGATAATGCATATGTTTTGTCAATTATTGTTGAAAGGAAGAATGGTGGTGTGCGGGATGTAGATCATTGATCTTAAGATCAACAACTTTTGCCACATGTCCTTCACTGTAGATGTAGTCCTTACATCTACTTCTCACGATCATATTTCGATAAACTCTTTAGAAATTTTATTAGAAAACCCATACACTTGGTCCTCTCCCATCTTCTTTAATCGCGAGACACACAATTTGTTTCTCTTAGTTTACTTTCCCTTGGTTTATTGTCGTATTTTCCATTTAGGGCCTCTTCTTTGTATTTGAATAACATTATCGTGCTTTTTGTTCCTGTGATGTACCCCTCTTCCTCCTACAATATTTCACCTTCACTCCTTCAACTTTACCTTCTTCGAGGCCTCCCTATCAACATCTTTAATTACATATATTAGGTCATATTCAATATATTGGTGTCACATTCAATGAAATCCATTTATTTGCAAACGAACCTAAGCACAATATATTTGTGCAAATTTTAATGCACAAGTTATGCCACTTGAACTTTCGCTATAACTGATTTCATATCTAACTTATAACATTATATTCTATATCTATAATTGTATATTTCTCTTTATATTTTAATATTTTATAAATAGATATTATTGAGGGAAGTGTTTAATTGTTCCAATAACGTGGAGTGATGAGCATTAAATAGCAATAGCCAAGGAGCAATCACTCGTTACCTCCCTGTCCGCTGCCTACAGAAAAGTCCACAAACCTGGATTTGCACGAAACCATGCAGAAAATAAATCTGTGAAAGTAAAACCAGGACGTGCGGAGTCCTCCCTCTTATCCGGCGATGGTAAATAGGGCTGCTCTTGATCCTGGAACAAAGTAATTAAAGAATATGGAACTGTAATTGTAATTGTAGTTGTTAACAGCGACAGGCCATGATTTGTGATTTATGAAAGCTTCCAAATTAGCGGTTGAGTTGGAGAGCCGGACACTCTGATATTGCGTGAGGCACATGAACTTAAAAAGGAGGCGTTTTGTTATACGCTGGAATATATGATATTAATTGCCCCTTCATAATCAAGCCTCGCTCTAACAGGTCAGTATTTATTTCTTCTGTAGCTCAAGAAGTTTTGGTTTAATTTTGATTTAAATGCAAATGTGTAAGTTTTTTTTTTTTGGTCTATTTTAAAAAAATTCTTGGAGAATTTCGCTTATAATTAGTTATGCTTAGGGTTTCATGTATTGAGGCGATCTCGTAATGAATTCTCATATTCCACATATCTGTCTGGTCTTTTGTGTTTTCCTCTTGAAATTCGAACTATCAAATCCCCTGTCAATATCTTGTTAAATTTAGCACATTCCCTTCTTCCCTAATACAATGCCTTCCACCTGTAAGTATATGGAAAATTTTCCTTATGGTAGCGAGTTTAGTGGTGCCGAAGATTGAGGAATTAGTGCAGATTGTCAAGATCCATGGGGTTATTTTGCCTTTTTAGTTTGGTAAATCTCAGGCGATGCTGTAGGTTGCCTTTAACATGCTGTGCGGTAAGGCTACAGATTTGAATTTAAGGCTACATTAACATTACATCCCAATCTCATCACATGTCCTTTGGATTTATGGGCTGCCTTATTGCAGTGGGGAAATTTGAACATCGGTCACTCTCTTACCAGACATGATAGGCTAGGTTACTTCTTGTAAACATAACGTTTTCAAATAAGCATAGAAATGCTTGCGTTTGATCATTTCATTTATGTTTTATCTGTGAAACTGTGAATTTTTTAACCAAAATCAGACGTTTGATCATCTCATTTATGTTGTATCTGTCAAACTGTGAATTTTTAACCAAAATATCTGATTTCCTTATGTATTTGTAGTTTTCTTTTAATGGTTGTCAATATTCAATGGCATATTGGTTTTCATTTCAGAGAATGTTTTTTTGCAGTGGCAATATTTCTGTTAGAAACAAAAGAATTGAATAAGAATTTGCTTAAAAACCTGGAAGCTGCCATGGCTCGAGCTTGATGCAGGAGAATGCTATACTTATAGGCATTTTAATAACTGTTGTAATCAATAAAGCGGTAGATAATTCTAGTAACCACCAAAAGATGCAGATATGAAGGAGTAGAAGATAGAGGTTTGGTACCTATTGATACCGAAGACAGTATCATTCAAGATAGATTCTCTTGAGCTTTAATAGACTAACCTTCAAGAAAGTTTTGAGGCAGATTGAGCAAATAAGCAATCAAAGAAAACAAGCTTTATAGTTGCGTATTGACATCACACATTACAAACATTGTCAGATGTGCCACTTTTAGAGAGCACAAATCCGATAGCTAATTTTTGATGAAGGAGCATTCATCAAAAGCAGGATTTCTTATTTTCTAAACAAGAAGATGGGATAGCTGAGAATTTATCGGCCTATTTTCTGGGACCATACACTGACCACTTACACTATTGCAGCATGAAAATGTTCAGGAGAGCAGGCTAGTTTGGTATATAACTGTTTGAGGAGATTCAAAGTAGGAGAGGTCCCTCAATCCAGTTTACACTGTCCCAAATTTTAGTATCAAAGTCCAGTCTAAGGCCAGAAGCAGGGGGTGTAATGAACTTACTATATTGTAAGAGTAGATTGACAACAATTGATCACAATTCAATAGATGGCATGATCAGATTTATAGTAGTAAATTGCAAATAGATAGGATCTATGTGATGTAAGTGAAATAAAGAACAAATTGCTGAGATATATGGCTAAGCCACTTCGAGGGGGCAACCTCACAATCCTTACAATAAGATTTTTTATATAATATGATGATCTAATACTCAAGCACCGCCTCCTATATATATACCATAATTGGGCTATGGGGACTCCATAATCCAATTAGGCTGACTATTCTTATCAATATGCAATCTAGAGATCACCGAATAACTAAGTCAAAGGTTTTATGTGCCATAGGTTGACCACACATATTCCAATACAACCAACAGTGTGAGGGCGTAGCATGCCCCTTGAAAAAGGCACTATCCTCAATGTTGACCAATTGAGGATACTTTTACATGATTTCTCCATCTTCCCATGTTGCATCTTCTACGGACATGTTCTTCCACATGATAATATACTCTGTGATCACCCTAATTGGCAGCCTCTTTGTGTGTGTTTGGAGAATTGCTTCAATTTCCAAGATAATTCACCCCTCTTCATCAACCTCAGGCAACTGTATTGCAATGGAATCTTTTGGCCAAGGGCTTTCTTCTAACTTGAAACATGAAAGATTGGATGTATTTTTTCTGATTGAGGTAACTTCAATTTGTATGCCACACTTCCAATAATCTGCAAGATCTGATAACGGCCGTAATACCTAGAGACAATTTTTTATTCATTCTTTTGACAATTCAAGGACATTATTGGCATAAACTAAACATTTTTGTTAGTTTACTATATTCCTTTGTTCAGTTGGAGCTGATGTTGACCACTCATATCCCAATACAACCAACAGTGTGAGTGTGTAGCATGCCCCAAAAAGGAACTATCCTCAATGTTGACCAATTGTGTATACTTTTACATGATTTCCCTATCTTCGCATGTTGCATCTTCTATGGACAGGTTCTTCCACATGATAATATATTCTGTGATCACCCTAATTTGCAGCCTCTTTGTGCATGTTTGGAGAATTGCTTCAAGTTCCAAGATATTTCTCCCCTCTTCATCAACCTCAGGTAACTCTATTGGGATGGGTTCTTTTGGCCAATGGCTTTCTTCAAACATGAAACATGAAAGAATGGATGCATTTTTTTGATTGAGGTAAGTCCAATTTGTATGCCACACTACCAATTACTTGCAAGATCTGATAAGGGCCATAATACTTGGAGATATTTTGCTACCATTCTTTTGATAATTCAAGGACATTGTTGGCATAAACTATACACTGGTGTTAGTTTATTATATTCTTTTGTTCCAGTTAGAGCTGATGTTGTACAGAGATGGATTTGATTATTAAACACAAGCACATACAGACTCAAATAAAATCGGAAGTGGGACTATGAATTCAGCGTATGCAGTACAATAGTAATCAAGATAACTCAGTGACACAAAAGTCCCTAAACTAATTCCTTTTATTCACATATCAGAAGTTAAATACATTGTTCAGTTTATAGATACCACCGAACACATATACTCTTCAAATCTACTTTACTCTCTATCTTGTTCACACATCTACTCCACCATATACCTACTTCACTCTTTACACTACTCACATTCACATGCAATTACACTTCTACACACATACATATACACATTCACTAGTTATTCCTCCTCCTCTCTTATTTGTAGAAATTATATCTGTTACAAAGAATTGTGATTGTTACTTGCTTCTATCGTACATACAGAGTTTCGTTCCAAGCTGCGAAGCACTGTTTACTATTGTGCGGGTTCATCTAGTGTTGCATGGCGTTCTCCAACCCACGATATACTATAAATCTTCCGTAGTCAACATATTCTAATTAGTCTTGATGAAGAACCCTGTCAACATTATCTCGAACGTAAACCTTGTCTTGCTCTCGAGACAACTTCAGATGAAGAACTCATTAAAGCCTCGAAAATTTTTAGCTACACTTGGTCTCCCCATTCCAACTTTGCTGAACCGATTCGGGGAACGCCACACCATCAATCATCTAGGACTTAGACATTTGGTGTAAGGAAAGCAGTACCCCCTTCGCTCGAGTTACCTGATTGGGTATGTGGGACAGTAATGCCGCTTCAAGAAGGGTAAAAAATCTACTTATGTTTTATCAAAAAAATTGCTAACTCACCCCTTTCTTTGAAGGTACTTGGAAAACCAGGTGGTTAGTGTTTGTTCAAAAGCTTTCAGGCTGCTAATTGTGTTGTTCATCGTTGTTCAAGTTGTTGTAATGTTGCATTTTGGATGAGAGTGTTGGTATCTCCAAACGTGTTGGGTGTTTTGAAATGTGGCCAATCTCCTTGTCGAGCTCGGCTATTGCCTTCTCCAATTTCCCATAAGCCCATGCACCAGACTCTTGCACTTATCCGCATCCTTTATCGTTTTAGTTCAAACAACTTGCTTTGTCTATATTTTCTCCTAACTACACTAGCTTTTTACGCTTTGCTCTATTCGTATCTGTTTTGATGTCATATGTGATAGATGCCTGGTTTAATTCTTGCTCAATGGCGTCCAATTCTTGTTTCTTAGTTTGAGTCGCGATTGAACAACCCATAGAATATGCGAAGTAAGCTGTTGCATCACCCAATGATGTCCTTAGTCCTTATGCTTGTGCTATTATTTTTCCCTTGCTTAGCATTCTCCATATTGAGTGGGATCATTTGTGATGCTTTATAATTTTCCATTGCCTTATTGTGGACTTGTTGATCATGGACTTCATTGGGAGTCACATGGTTGAGTGGACTAATGATCGTATCCTCTAACCATTTCTCAATAGGCCAAGTGCGTGCCAAGTGCCTTTGCGGAGATATCAAAAACCACTTTCTCCATTGTTTCTTCCAGAACCACACATCTTTTCATCAAATCTTTTTGTGCGTTGTCTGTAGAATACTACCAAGATGTGTTTTTTTCCCAAATGTATTGTTGACCCTTTCTCTGTTTATTTCTTAACACCTTGACCAGGAGGACTTAGGCAATTTGCTTCCGTTGGGCGATGATGTTTCTAATGGTTTTGAGGGTCTCTTGTAGTTATTGCCTAGGAAGCAACCAATCCTAGGGATGCCGAAGTTGGTTGTGGGGACATACCTCCTACTTGTGCCATTGTTGCTGCATCCTCAACCTTCTTCTTTTCAGCCTCCTTCCTTGCATTGTCAGCGGTGTACTAATCTGCGGATAATCTTTGTTGTTCCACCTCTTCTTCTACTAATTTTTGTTTGGTTGTTTCTTGAGTGGCTTTTGCCTTATCTGCATTTTCTCTTGGGCATCTTTCGAGGTTGCTCCTATTTCTTCTTTTTCTCTTTTGCGGCTTTCAAGTTATAGCCTCTGTGGCTAATTTTTCTATGTCCTTCAGCTGTTTTCTCCCTTGTTGTCTACTTCTTTTCGATTTTTTGTGTTTCTTCCTCCAACCTCTTGGTTTCTTCCATTTTCTTTTGAGCCTCTGTGGCTCTTTGTTTTTTCTTTTCTTCTTCATTCATTTTCTATCCTTATCTATTTGTTGTGCCCGTAAAGTAGCTTTGTGCCATATCAGCTTGGGATTTTGTTACTCTCAAAGATTTTTGCAGTACTTCCATCTGCGGCCTCGCTTCCTCCTCAACTTGTTTGGGCTTTTCCATTGCCTCTTGTTGTTCTAGTTGCTTTCAAAAGTTTCATTGCATTGCTTTGTCCATAACTCTTTATTTTGCAGCTCATTTAGTTTTGCCGCTTTCTCGATTGATAAATTGGTTTTAGCTAGGAGTTTGGATAGTTTGACATTTTGTTTTGATTGTGCATCCTTGGCAGCCTCCCTTCCGATCTTCTTAATATGCTTTTCCACCGAGGGCGGTAGTACCTCCATGATATCTTCTACTAAGTATGGGGCTTCCTTAATGTAATCCATAATTACTTCAACTATTTCCATTTTCTCTAGAGATGGGGTGTTGTCATACGTGTTTGCGATCTGTATCTACCCGCCTCTTTGTCGTGTGTTTCTAAGAAAGTTCCTGTAATTTGGGTGGTGGCTTCTTCCTCTTCCTCCTCATCCTCTAGCCACCAATCATCTCCTTCCACCCCTTCATCCTTAGTACTTGCATCGTCCTCTTTTTTCTGTCCCTCTAGATGACCTCAATTTAATCCACTTGTTTCTTCACACGTAGGTGTTTCGTGTGCACTTTTGGGGTAATGACAAGCCTTTAGTGTTTCACGTGCACTTCTTCACGACTCCTTTGGGAATGTTTCATATAAGAATTCTCCTTACCTTTTGTTTTTGCCGTGGTCTTGAACTTCCAACCACGAATACCTTTGCTTTTTGGGTGAGATGGGAGTGTCTCTAGTTTTTGCATTTGAGCTTCATTTAGCTTCTCCCTATAACCGAGGATTGGACTTCAAATTATTGTTCTTGGACTCTCAACTGATCCCCAAACTTAAATCCTTTTATCCTTCCTCAACATTTGTTTGGCCTTGTTGAGACGACTATCAATTGGTATTGGATAGATGGTCCAACCCTTATTCCTTCAATTTCTACCTCTTTTGTAGAGGGTCCTGCATCCCGAACTCCTCCATGTTCGCCACGTCTCTCCCATTATTTCATTGATACTTGGTGGCCTTTTCTTGCGTGGATCTATGGAAAAAGTATGTATTGCTGCCATCACACGATCGATTTGCTCATATGTGATCTCATATGAAAGTGGGGTGACCATAGTAGTCTGTAGGATGAAAGGTTGAATATAGAGGTTGTCTATATCGATCGTAAATGTAATTTTATTTCCATAATTGTCCACCACTTGCTCACAAATGTGTTGCCTTCTAGCTACCATAGCCTTAATACTTTCTCCCCATTCGAGTACAAAGGTAATTACCTCTACCCCATTGATGTATCCACATGGGCTTTAATTTATTCTCCTATAGTTACATTAGCATCCCATTGGAATTTCCCTTCCTAAACTTCGTGGAATCTCTCACTATTTCCTCTCTTCTTCTACTTTCCTCTTTTTGTTTTTGTAACTCTCTTTTAATTTTTCTACTATATCTACTTCTTCAAAAAATTGTTTTCTTAAGTTTTGAAGCCGTACGGTGATTTAACAAAAATAGAAGTTATGCTAAACCCTAATTGTAGAGTCACATGATGAAATAATAAGCAATTAAGTGCAGATCGACCTAAGCAATAAGCAAATAGAAACGTAAAACCCTAAGTGCAAGAGATGGAATAAGATACTTAACCGATTTCGCAATTTATCCCGAATGCACGGATTGAAGAACTAATGAATAGGAAGAGGGAAGTGTTGCAACCGAGTTGAGAAAATGTGCGGCATCGCAAATCTGTTTGGATTGGGGCGCGCTGGATCAGTCGGGGTGCTGGGTGTTGTAGACCCTTCTTGGGCGCTTTGTGTGCGAAAATAGTTTGAAAGTGATATCTTCGTGTCGCTTTAATGTCGTTGGACTCGCTCTTTGTCGCTGCTGTATGTCGTTGTATGATCGCCGAGCTCGCTTGTAACCCGTGAAACAAAAGACCTCTGCAAAACCCCAAAACACATCAAATCCTAAAAAAGAAAAATATGCAAATGGGGAGTCGTACTGACCCCAGCGGTCACCCGACTGAGTGAACTTATGACTCGGGCGCTGCACTACATTTCAGACTCCACGTAGTTTTGCGTGTGTGTAGAATCGTGCTCTAAGTGGCTCTTGTGTCAGACGCACTTGAATAACGAGCAATAACTAGATGTAGATAAATGTGTGCATGGAAAAATGAACTTCCCCTCCTATGAAGTGTATGTAGAAGAATGCAATCCCTTGTCCCTTGAATGATAGCTAGATGGATGCTTTGATGCTCTTGAAATGCCTTTGGATGCAACCTTAGGTGATAGTAGTAGATGCTTAGTGCTTGGTCCTTTATTATGGTCACATAGCTTTGTATTTATATGATTCCCTTGTTTGAATTTCGTAATTAACCACTAAAAGGCCAACCCATAAGAAAACAATATGCCCAATGGCTAGAAGAGGCCCAAAAGAGGCGAGAAAAGATACAAGCAGTCGGGGTGCTAGGAGGATGGGCGCGTTTGGGCGCTGATGTCTTGGTTGGGCGCTAGTGTCCAAACGTAGAAAAGCTAAAGTATCAAAAGTCAAACTGGGTAGTAGGATGTGTAAGACCAAGAAGGAAACCAGAAAGAAAGCAAAGAGGCCAAAAACAGTGGTCAATTAGTACTTTTCTCACTTAGGAATCATATGAATAGTGGTATGTGATCATGACCTAGAAATGTACCCAAAGTGTGTGATTTAGTGTCTACATTTGCTCCCACTTTATGTTGTTGAGTAAATACTCGATAACATAAAATAGATAAAAGATGCGTAGCCGATAACCATGTAGATCGATGGTGAAAAGCGTCTTGAGAGAGAGACAAGAAGAAGGGTGGAGTGATAAAAATGAAGTGTGGAAGTTAGAGAAGAGGAAGTGACCCTAGAGGTGAAAGCATATGAGTGTACCATGTCGTGTTGTACCTGTTGTTGATGTCGCTTGATGCTTGATGATGTGACAGTTGCTTCCCATAAGGACGGACTGCAAAAGAGGAGCGAAAAGAGTAGTCAAAGTCGTGTATGTGAAAAATTTGATCCAAATATGTAAAAAGCATGTAAAAGTGTGTAAAATACGAAAAGGAACATGTGCACTTGATTCGTGATGAGTGTAGAAAAGATCCTGAAAATGCTATAGAAGAGTGAGTTTTTTGGATGATCTCACGCCAGTGTGAGTTTTTGGGTGATCGGACAGAAGAAGTGTAGGGAGAAAGGTCTAGTGTTATTCTCCATCCTTTGACTGCTTCTCGACGATTTATACACCACTGCAGATGGTGTGATCTCTTTGTTCAAATCCGATCCATTTCAATCCAGTTCGATCCAACACGAATAGAAAAACAAAGAAAACATGCGTGCTTTGATTCTTTGGAGGTTTGTGCTGTCTTGAGAAAACTACATTGTGAACCATGCTGATATGAGAAAAATGTTGTAACTTCCCCTTGGTCATAGGCGCCTAGGAAGGGTTAGGGCGTCCAGGCGCTCATGTTTGTGTTTGGGCGCGTGTGTCTGTGCTGTCTTTGAAGACCCAAGTTAGATTTTGGGCCGTTTCGAGGCCGAAGACTGTGCTTATCGGTATTGAATCTTGTGTTGTGGCTGTGAACTCCAATGAATGGGGTGACTGATTCACCCGATGTATGCCCCCCGTTTGGGGTGCATGTGACGTCGCTAGGAGAATGCGGCCCAAAGGAGGACCGATCACCACTGAATTGTGGTGATACCCTGTAGGGGGAGGGAATGTGTTTGGTAGAAACCAAGGACAGCAAAGCAAAATGGCTGGAAACAAGTGTTAGTGCAAAGAAGACAAATACGCATATAGAACACAAAATGTAATCTAACAAGCAAGCAGACAATGTAAACAAGCAATAGTGCAAACAAAGTAGACCACAAAAAGTGGGTTTGAGATATGGGACATCGCTCACAATGTGCAAGACAATCAAGGCCGAAGCGGTCAAAAGCATACAATGTCCACACAAGACAAAGGGCAAAGCCCATGCAAAACAATGGCAAACAAAAGCAAATAGTAAAGCGAAAGCAAAGAATCGACAACCATGGTGGCAAATAGACCTGCAAAGCAAATGTTGCTGCACATGAAGCACCCGTTAGCATGTTAGAAAGATAAAAGTATGTCAAATTGTGTATGATCCGATATAGAGTAGTGTGCTAGTAAGAATAGGAAGTAGTAAAAATCGAAACAATAACACCTATAGTGTGTACGAAAGTAGATGCCCCCAGGAGCTGCTTGTGGGATTGGTAAGAGGTACAGTGCCAAGCATCCATGTTGCGTGTAACAATCTGTAAAAGTTGCATTCACAACTAGAAGGCAAGTGAACACGCATGTGTATATAGAAAGATAATGACATACAAAATATATGTCTAACATGTGTAACAAAGTGTACATGTAAGCATAAGAAAGCAAGAGTAAATGTGACTAAGATATGTAGTATGTTGTGAGTGAGATGAATGGAATGCAAAGTGAATGATAGGAGCAATGTGCCCCCGAGCGAATGTGAATGAGTATGCATGAGATGAGGTTCATTTATAAATGCCCCCTCAACAATCAAGAATGAACCATAAACAAGAGTGCGTCATCGGGAATGATTTGAATTATGCGAGAAAGATATGATCAACAAAGAGTAGAGTGTAGAGAGTGAGTTAGTATGGTGAGGTTCATTTCAGATTTAGACCCTCAGCAATCAAGTATGAACCGTGGAACCAGAGTGTGTCATCGGGTAAGCAGCATGCGCAGTAGTGTGTAAAAGTAGATGCGAGAAAGATGTATTGTGAATACATATGCGGTGTGTATGATGTGACAGAGCTGCTAGAAAGAGATGTGATGAATGCATGAAGTGTGAAATGTGTGGCGATGCGAGGTTCATGTATGTAGTATGCCCTCAACAATCAAGTGTGAACCTTAGCATGAGAGTGCGTCATCGAGGTGATGATTTGATACCGTGTGTATTAAGATATGTTAGGTGCATGCGTGAAGACTAGATGTGAAGAAATGTGAGACACCTGATAATGCTAGAAGGGGGAAGAGTAAACATGATGACCCCCAAGTGCATGATGATAAATGAGCTATTCGATTAAAGTAAAGGGCAAGGGTCCCCACCCGATGCTTGTGGTGATAAAGGTGTGTGACCATGCTCTGAGATCGGTGATGTGTGAGAACGATGATGTAGCGGTGAATGAGATCTATGTGCATGAGACCTATGAGGTGATGGACGCCTATATGAAGGAGAGCGCGAAGGTGATGAACACCTATGTGAAGGAGAGCGCGGAGGTGATGAACACTTATGTGAAGGAAATCGAGGAGGTGATGTATACCTATGTGAAGGAGTTGTCGAAAGGTGGACCTAGATTGATGAGATGGACTAGTAGACCGATGAGACCGAATAGGTTGTGTGCGAACATGTGAGCTAGGAAGATTGTGCTTTAGAATTGAGAGGTCGCGGGGACCTAGATGCTTTAACGAGTGCAATGGCAACCTCAAGAGGAGGTTGCGGCCATGGTGTGTGCATGGTGGAACACCATTGATAGTAATGACTTGCTTGTTGTGAATGAACTTCAGACATAAGTGATTCATGGAAATGATAGTGTGAGTAGCATGAAGCCAGGGAAGACCTAAGAGCATGTCACACCCTTTGATTGAAGGTGCCACAAGAAATGGCACAAACATGGTAAGAGGACCAACAAGTAATTGGAAGCTTGACATAACCGTAAGATTTAGGCATTGGATATGAAATATTTGATAGCAAATAGCCGATAACAAGAAGTGCAATAGAGCACACACACAAGAAGATGACGAGTTGATCATGGTATTGTTAATAGCATAAGATCAATAGAAGTATTGATATGTAATGTGTTAGAAGAAAATGTAGCATAATAGTCGTGATCAAAGAAAGCAATGATTGGTGGAGATGCATCGGCGTGAGCAACTAGAAAATCAAGAGCCTCCGATGCAGTAAGAGGTATTGCACGATATGTATGATTAGTTGAAGAATTAGCCGCTTGCTTGTCATGCTTAGGAAGAGGATTGTTGAAGATCTCGAGCTTGTGATTTTCATTGATTGGCAGCAGAAGCCGTAGGCTCAGGGAGCTCAATTGCATTATTATCGATAAGATCTTTAATAAGATTGCATAATTTAAAACATCGATCAGTGGAATGCCCAACACATTGATGATAGTCACATCTAAATTTTTCATTGTAATTGCGACCTTTTGGACGAGATGGGTCCATATTGAGTGGAGGAGGATGCGTAATAAGATTTCTGTCAACCAATTGTGGCAATAGAAGATGTGGAGCAATAGGCGTTTTGTAAATGTATGCTTTGCAAAGGCTGTCATTGAAGCTTCTCAGGAGTAGTAACAAGGTTAACCATTGCTTTAGCTTCAATAGGCTTAGTAGAGGGCTTGAAAGTTGATTTACTTTGAAAGTGCGTAGAAGATGAAGCTTGCTCATGATACTTAAGCTTACCCATAGATAATAGTTTACTTTCGCATAACTTAAGAGTATGACATAAATGATCGAATGATGGAGAGGTCTCAAAGATGACGCTCTCCTGTAGAGGTGGTAAGAGACTTTGGACAAATAAATCTTGAAACTCGGAGTCCACGAGCACATTAGACATCTTAGCTAGGTTCTTATATTGTAAGACATAATCTGCTAGATGCTCATTAGATCCTTGTTTAATTTGCACTAGTTGAGAATAGGATATCTTAGAGCCAATATTAATAGAGAAATGAGTGAGAAAAGCATCGGCTAAATGCGTAAAAGATGTTACCGAGTGGACAAGTAGATCATAGAACCAACACATTGCATAATCTTGAAGACTTCTAGGAAAGAGCTTTGTGAGTAAAGTGTGATCATCCGCATAATCTAAACATGCTACATGAAATGCTCAGAGATGCTCTTGAGGGTCATCATGGCCTTTGAAGGTAGGAAGCTTAGGGGTGACGAAATTGAGAGGAAGCGGATAGGCGGAAATGGTGGGTGTAAAAGGAGTGTGAAGGAGTGAAGTGGAATCCAAAGATGGAGATGCATGAGAGGTAGCCAATTGAAGTTGGCGAATTTGAGTCTGCAGATCCTAATATAAAGAAGTTAAATTAGGAGTATTCAAAGAAGAGCCAGGTTATGCATTAGAAGCATTAGGTTGGATGATGGGAGCGATAGTAGTAGGAATGGAAGCAAGAATACGAAGGGGTTTGGGTGGAGGCCATGGCAATCGAGGGAGAACCGATAAGGAGTACAAGAGCAGCATCGTGAGAGTTTTTGCAGAAATTAGAGCATGAAGAATATGCGGAAGATGGGCAGGATTATCACGCAAAGCTTGACGAAAATTTGTTAGCTTGTCTAATTGCTCTTGATCAATGTTGGTGTCCTCATCATATGAGTGCTCACTATCAGATACTTCAATGTTTTCGAGAGGCACTTGTTGATAGTTAGCGAAGGGATTATCAGATTCAGTCATTTATTTAGAAACCCTTCGGGAAGATTGAGGAAGCTCGATTTGCTCAAAAGACTCAAAACGACCACTACGGGTAATGGGCATAAGAAGAATAATTCCAAAAAGGTGGAATTCGAGGAACGGGTTCATCAAATGATTTAACAAAAATAAAATTTATGCTAAACCCTAATTGCAGAGTCACAACGAAATAATAAGCAATTAAGTGCGAGATCTCGACCGAGCAATAAACAAATGAAAACTTAAAACCCTAAGTGCAAGAGATAGAATAAGACAGTTGATTTCACAATTTATCCTGAATCTGTGCAAAAGATTGAAGAACTAATGAACAGGAGGAGGGAAGTGGTGTAACCGAGCTTAGAAAATTATGTGATCGTAGGATTTGTCGGAATGGGGCCCTTGGATCGAGTCGGGGGTGCCTGGGCTCTATAGACCATTCATTGCATAGCGCGCAGTGATTGCGAAAATAGTTGGAGGAAAGTGATTTCTTTTTTGTGTCGCTTTAATGTCTCTCGACTTCGCTCTTTGTCGCCGTATGTCGTTGTATGATTGCGAGTTGTAATATCCCCTTCCCATTCGAAGACCTTTGGCCTATTTTGTCAACCCGATGGCCAAAGAAAAATATAAGGGTGGCTTAAGTTATATTTAATTATTATAAAGTGCCATATAGAGCACTTATAATAATTTATATGACTTAATAATTATTAAATCAAGGATGGAAAAGGCCCAAATATAAATTGTTATCCATCCTAGGTGAAAAGGTGACTTGCCTTAAAAAGGGGAATGGGAACATAGAAAGGATAAATGCCCATTTTACTATGTATTTCCCCTAGAAAAATGTGACTTGCATTAGGAGGGAAAAAGTTGTTGGGAAAAGCATTTAATATGGGAAAATATTAAATGCTTGCATAGGGAAAATCCTTGGGAACTAATTGGATATTGTAGAGGTTGTTTTGGGTCTCTTCTTCCTTTATAAGGAGAAGTCGACTTGAAGGGAAACATATTCCATACCATTTGATATTTTCTAATTTGTGTCTTAAGCTTGTAGCTTATGCATATTCTTTCATGTGCAACTGCTGTTTGCAAATATCCAGCTTGTGGAGTAAGATCCCACAGGAACCCTAGCTTCGGTGGTGAGAGATCCATCCCTAGCTAGCAGGGCATTCTTCGGTAGTGAGAGATCTACCCTAGCTTGTCAATTTTGGAGTTGAATTGATGCCCTAAATGTGTTGGGCGACCTACTTTTTAGGGCAAAATTAGGTTTTCGTGTTTCTATGCGAAAACTATTTTTGGATATTATTATTCATATTTTTGTGGCCCAAGATCCAAAGTTTCAGCTCATTTGGACTTCTCTAGCAAAAGATATTAATTTTAGAAGTTTTCAATTGTTTAGGGCATGCTGTAAATTTCTGGCAGCATTCTGTTATTCGAAAAATTCCAAAAACAGTTTTATAATATCTGTTATTGTATTAGCAAGCTCCATTTAAAATTTCAAGAGATTTGAGCAAGTATTTTTGGAGTTATCCATTATTTTCTGTTCGCTGCCCTAGATTTAATTTTCTGCAAAAATCAGATTTCTGTTTGGCTGCAATTTGTCTGTATTTTGCATATTTAAAGTTGGGATTGCCTAAAATCCGTTTAGGGGTAAAATAATGTCCATTGGGGACATTACACGAGCTCGCCAGTAACCCGCAAAACAAAAGAGCTCTGTGAAACCCCAAAACACAACAAATCCTAAAAAGAAAAAGATGCAAATGGGGAGTTGGACTTACCTTGGCGGTCACCCGATTGAGTCAACTTACGACCCGGCACCGCACTACATTTTAGACTTCATGTAGTTCGCCTGTGTGTGTGTAAAATCGTGCCAAACACACTCGAATAACGAGCAATATCTAGATGTAGATAGATGTGTGCATGGAAAAATGAACTTCCCGTCTTATGAAGTGTATGCAGAAGAATGCAGTCCCTTGTCCCTTGAATGATAGGTTGTACTTTGATGCTCTTGAAATGCCTTTGGATGCAACCTTAGGTGATAGTAGTAGATGCTTAGTGCTTGGTCCTTCATAATGGTCACATAGCTTTGTATTTATATGATTCCCTTGTTTAAATTTTGTAATTAACCACTAAAAGGCCGACCCATAAGAAAACAAGATGCCCAACGGCTAGAAGAGGACCAAAAGAGGCGAGCAAGATACAAAGAGGTTGGGGGCGCCAGGAGGACGGGGCCCATGGGTGTTGGTGTCCAGACTCAGAAAAGTTGAAGTATCGAAAGTCAGATTAGGCAGTAGGGTGTGTAAGACCAAGAAGGAAACCAGAAAGAAAGCAAAGAGGCCAAAGACAAGTGGTCAATTAGTACTTTTCTCTCTTAGGAATCATATGAATAGTGGTATGTGATCAAGACCTAGAAATGTACCCAAAGTGCATGATTTAGTGTCTACACACGAGGGGATGACATTTGGTTTGAGGAGTCCATTTCCTCAAACGACATCTTTCACTGGGAGGAAGTGTTGGTTCTTATCTATTTGCTATCTTCACCGCCACTTTCTTCTTTATACTCATTTCGTTAAATAATATCCTACTCTTGACATGTTTTTCATTGCCATTGTCTTCTTCACTCATTTTGTTAAATAATCTCCTACCCTTAACATGCTTTAATTTGGTTTTCTTTTTGTATAGTGTCTAAACTCTTCATCTTCCACATCTCCCCTTCATTGCTTCTTTTTCTTTCTATTTCTATAATCTCTTCAAACTAGCCATCTTTTCTAATTCATTACCATCTCTATGCTATGTTCTCCTTGCTTTCATGAGTTACCGCCCTTTCTATTGACATTGCTAAATCATCTATTTCTCTCGATTCTAATATTTCTTTCCTCATTACTCCCTTTCATTTCTTCTTCTTGTCTTTCTTCATCACCTTAGTCTAATTCTCTCTTCTAGCTAAGCTAAATCTACTTATTGACAATCGATGTCCTTGGTCTTTTGCTCCCAAGGTTCTTGGTGTGCTTGTTGAAATTCCTACCATTCTAGTTACTATCCCGGATATATCAGTCAACAAATTCCTATGAATAGTGTGTGCTTCCCGTGCCCACCGCTATCTATAAATATATTTCCTATTTCTTGTTTATTTTCTTTTGTGGCAATAGTCAAAGCTAGTTTTTGAGTATCATCGAGTGTAAGATAATAGATTTGTTTGTTAGTTCCTTTGAATGCTGCGGTTCACTGTAATGTCCCTTTCTAGGGCTGAAACATACAAACAAGGAATTCACACAATTCCAAATATGAATGAAATCTTATTCTTATAACAACAGTTCCAACATTAATTGAAACCCTAGCAGCACTGAAAATTGCACTTTAGGGCATCAAACACCCTCCAAATAAGCTGAAAACAAGTGTACAAATCCTTCTCCAAATTATATTTAATTAATGGAACAAACACCAAGCCAAAACAACCCAAACATGTGCCAAAATATGAAATATTACTCAACTACAATTAATTTTATGACAACAGAAGCGCATTCCACAAAATGAACTTAAAATGAGGTCACCAAACCCCAACAAATGACAAATATGCAATATATCAGCTTTGTAAAATATGAGAAGTCCAAATATCAACTCAGAATGTAGATTCATGCCCTAGAAGGCACCCAAATGCACTCCTACCCTAGTCTCTCCCTAGGAGAGGGGCTCCCAACAATGCCAAAACCCTTGTTATGACTTCTCCTTGATGCCCTAGTTGCAAACCAGCAAGATGGTCTTCAATGAATGCCTTTACACCACCAATTTGGAGAGTTTTTGTTCTCTAATATCCCACAAGGAAGGGTCTCGTCCTCTTTGGATGCCACACTAATGGATTTTCACCAATGTTACGTGGGAACACGTCCCCCAAAAAGCCAGGAGTCTGGGACGCCCGGACGCCCCTGGGGGGGCGGGACGGGGGGAATGTCCCCCATGTTTTCGAAAGCACGGTAAAAAAGGGACGCCCTCGGGACGTCCTTGAACACTGAGGGACGTTTTGGGATGTCCCCTTTTTTGGAGACGCGTGGGACGCCCCCAGTACGTTTTGGGGCTTCGCTTTTTTAAAATTATTTTTTAATTAATTTCTTTGTTGTTTTCTCTTTAAAAACGTTTACTTGTTAACCATAACCCACTGTATTTTATTACAAAGACATATTAAGAATCAAGAGTGATATATGAATACAAAAATTTTCAAGCACATGGTGGACTGTCACAACATGCTATGAAAATCAGCAGCATACATATTAATACTAAAAGTTATATGGACATATAACATTAGTATAGCTATATGTATACTGCTGAGTTTTTAATATGGACGTTTGGATGTGGACTGTATGCACATGGTGGACTGATATATAAATATGAACTGCTATTCATTAAAAAATTTAAATTTATCTGTATATTTATCTTTTTATAATTTTATATATTATTTTAATAGCCGTCCTCGTGCTGTCCCCCGCTGTCCCAAAATTTTGAATTTTTTTGCCGTCCCGGAAAGTCTATCCCGTGTCTCACTGTCTCAAGGCCCGGAGTCTTAGGTAACAATTATTTTCACTCCTTAGTGGAATTGGATTAGAGCAATCAACCCTAGAACCAAGTAGAAAAGTATATATGCCAAAAGTGATCCCAAAATGAGTCTATGCAACTCCTTTTATACCCTTATGGTGGCGCCAAAGGTCATAAAGGGCTAATTTCCCCATGGCCGACCTCTTTAGAAGCTTTGCTTTTAATTTCTAATTTGACTTTGAAGGCTCTCCAACCCAACCAACCTGCTAAAGAGGGCAAAATACAAAGTAAAAGTATATATATTAATGAAAGAAATCTGAAATGCAACCCAAGGACTTCCCTTGTTCATCTTCTTCTTGTCCACGGGAATAAGCCTTCAATTTGGATTAATTCAAAAAAGGGGACATTACATTCACTTGTTTTCAGGTCCGCGGGTCTCACTAGTCCTATCTCCAATCTCACGGAACTCAACTCGTTGGCCCTCCCAACTTATCTTGTTTTATGTTAAGTTGTCTCATCCTTTCTTCTCTTTATAACCTTTGTTTTTCCATCCTTTATTTTCTCCTTCTCTTCCATTAATCTAATCCTCTCTTCTTCAATCCCCATCTTCCTGCTATCTTTATATTATTAATTTTTTATTTTCTTTCCATGGTAAATAGTATACTATTCTCAACCCTTAATCTTCTCAACCACTTTCTTTTCTTTACTAATCCTTTCTCTTAACTAAGAAATTAACATTAATCTCTACAATCTCTTATAATATTCTTGTTTATTTTCTTCATTTCATTCTTCCCCATTTACCTTCCCCCATTGTCAATTCAGATTTTTTATTAAATGTTGCATCTTTTAGATCACCCCTCTTTCTGCTTTTCATCCCGTATTTTCCTTCCCCAAATGAACTAACTACTGTTTTTTATCAAGCCCTTCTCAAAAAGGAGAATTCAAATTAAGAAAATAATTCTTTCTATAAACTATCCCCACTTCCCTTCAAGAAGGTTGATTTTCTCAACGTTGAAGCTTGTCCACCCTTGGATCACCTATGTAATGATGAATGAGTCTAGTTTAATTTCGAACCAATAGTCAACAACACAGGTCCAAGGTTCATCTAAGTCTTCGAGTTTTTGCTTCTTTTCCTTAGTCCATTGAATAGGCTCATGTAATTAAAGTTTAGACCACTAAGTTGCTTTTGCTATTCTCAGAATCCATGGCCACAGTAAGTTAGGAAAGGACGACTATAACTTCTCATCTTTTTACCTAAAGAATATGCCTGCAAGCTGGTTGTGAGTGTACCTAGTCCTTTTCACCTTGTGTTGTAGGAATTTTTAAAATTCTCTTCCCTTCGATCTTCTAATGCAGATGTTGTAGGTTTTCAGAATAGTAATGGGTACTCACCTTTTGACATCAGGTAACAAGACTTAGGCTTAGACACCAAATGTTGGCATATGTTGGCATAAACTATACGTTGCTGTTAGTTTATTATGTTCTGTTGTTCTAGTTAGAGCTGACATTGCACAAAGGTGGATTTGATTACTAAACATAAGCACATAACTGATAATACAAATTCAAATAAATTTTGAAGCGGGACTTTGAATTCAACATATGCAATATAACGATAATCAAGTAAGATAACTTAGAGATACAAAATTCCTAAACTAACTCCTTTTTATTCATCAAGTACACTATTCAGATTACTAATACTGCCGAACACATATACTCTTCAAATCTACCTTACTCTCTATCCTATTCACACATCTACTCTGTAATATACCTACTTCACTCTTTACACTACCCATATTCACATGCACTTACACTTATACACAACATACATATACACATAGTCACAAGGCTCGCTTGAATTTTTTCCTAAAAATTCAAATTCGATGATTAAAATCCCGGCACCATAAGTTCGTCCAAATTTGCTTAGTTCATCGAGGGTTTTTGCAGGTGAGCACATTGTCAGACATGGGGGTAGTCATGTGGCCCAGCATGAGGAGCTGCGTTTTCTGGTTAAACACTTCACGTTGCACGGCAGGGATTTTTTTATGCGTTTCCTGTCCTGACACAGCCCACAGGAGCTCATCGTTCGACGAAGAGCTTTTCCTTGCGTTCGCTTTATTATAATTTTTTTATTATTCATTCATTATTATAATTTTATTTTATATGTTAATTACGATCTGTTTAAAGTTTTCAAAGTTTAGTTTTTTTATTTGTTTAAACTAATACGTATTATTATATGTTTTATATATTTAAATACCTTTTAAATATGTAATAAACCATACGTATTTTAAATATTTTATATAATATCCTAATATAATATACTATTTTTTATCCAAAGAATAGTATGCTAATATTTTCCTATATATTTTTTATTGTTTAAACTAATACGTATTTTAAATATATTTTAAAACTAGGATGCTAATAAGTTTTTAATATGTTTTATATATCTTTACTAATACATATTTAATATTTTATCCTTGTTTTTATTTTTTATTTTTAATTCATTTGTTTTTAATATTAATTTTATTTATATTTATTTAAATATTTATAATTATTTTAATTTTTAATTTTATATATTAATCGAACTTAATGGCGATTTTTTTTCGAACTTCATCTAATGACGAACTTCAACTAAATTTTATCCTTGTCGAACTCGAACTCGAATTCGAACCTTGTGACTTAGCATATACACATTCACTAGCTATTCCTTCTAATCTATTATTTGTACAAACTATCTGTTACAAAGAGTTGCAATAGTTACTCACATCTATCATAGATACAAAGTTTTCATTGCAAGCAGTGAAGAACTATCTGGTATTTCGTGAGTTTGTCTAGTGTTGCGCGGCATTCTCCAACCTGGGATATGCTATAAATCTTCCATGATCAACATATTCTGATTAAACTTGACGAAGAACCTTGTGAACAAACTTTTTCTTAAATGGCTGCAACCTCAAAAAATCCAATCTCCAATTTCAAAATATCTTTTACTATGCTTTTGGTCAGCTTGTCAGTTGAATTTTTATTGTGCTAGGGCAAAGTTTTCTTTGAGGTTAGAAAGCATCCGTTATTGGTGTTTAATGCGCTCTTCCACATCACAAACCTTTGGTTGCACATTCAAGGAAGATGTGATGGATGGTTGTGGTAAATATATAATGCAATAAATGGGGACATTTTGGAAGAAGTATGGAAACAAGTGTTATGCCTCCATTTTGCTAGTTGCAGCTAGTTAACTGTTGCGTGTGTTTATCATAAGTAAAACAATGTAGATAACCTTCCAAGCACTTGTTGACCACCTTAGTTTTCCCAATAGATTGGGGGTGATATGAAGAGTTATGAACCAAGTATCCAAGCAAGCAAACAAATCAGTTCAAAAATTACTATTAAATATGGGATCATGGTCACTATAATCTTTGGGGTACCATGTCGCTTTTTATTTGTCTCCATAAATGTTGCCACCACTGTAATTGCTGCAAAAGGATGTGACAAAGTGCAAAAATGGGCATATTTTGTGAGCCTATCCACAACTACCATGGTTATATTTTTCCCCTCTAATTTTAGTATCCCAAGATGAATTCCATGGAGACCTCCTCCCATCATTGGCTAGGAGTAGACAAAGGCTGCAAAATACCTAAAGTCATAATAGTCTCACCCTTGCTATGCCGACACACTAGACTTCCTCCACAAACTAGACTTCCTCCACAAACTTTGAGCCATTCCCTAAAGAAATTTTGCTTGATCCTGTGATAAGTATTCAGAAATTTTGAATGTCCCCAACCAGCAAAGCATGGAGCTCCTCTATAACAGTATGCTTGAACCTCGAGTGTTCGCAAAGGTATAACCTATACCAAAGGGAGTCACCATGCCACACAAATTTATCCGATATGCTCATATCCGGTTGAAGTTGCTGAATAAGATTCCGTATATCTGTGTCCTGCTGCCATTTTGATCTTACCTCACCCACCCAATCCACCTTCAGTATGGACATGACACGCAACAAAGCCTTTTTGTGTTCATCATTGCTAGAGAGTGCATCTGCCACTACAATTTTTACCCTTATTTGTAGATGATTTTGGCGGTTCTTTTGATGAAAACCTCTGTTGCAAGAAGTATTTTCAGTCTTGTGATTTGTCTTTACCTTGAAGTGTTTCCCCATCATATAAGACCTACATTTCTTGAATGCGTGAAGAATAACCAAGATTTCCTTCTGATAAATGGGCTTCAATGAATTTTTACCTCTGTGTTGACAAATTTCAAAAGCAACAGGCCTGCCTTCTTGCATGAAAATTGCATCCCGAAGCATCACACTCTATAATGAATGTGTTGGTGAAATATGGAATGGCAAGAACTCGCACGGTACACATGGCCTCCTTAAATTTCTCAAATGCTTTGGTTGGTGTCTTACCCCATCAGAAGGAATCCTTTTTTAATAGAGTTGTGAGAGGTGTTGCTGTGCTGCCTTAATTTCTGACACAACTGTGGTAGTATCCTGTAAGTCCTTAGAATTCTCATAGGTTCTTGTGGGTTTTAGAAACCTTCCATTCTACCATGGCCTTGATCTTGTCAGGATCCACTTTAATACCTTCTTGTGAGATGATGTGACCCACCTCTTTGACTTCAAAATCACACTTATAAAGTTTCATTTAAAGTTGATGCTGCTTGAGAATTTGTAAAGCCTGCTCAGCATGGTACCCAAATCTTTTTCAGATTTCGTTAGATCCAACTTCATCATCAAACAATATTTAATATTCAGTACTTTATATTATTTAGGATTTATTATCATTATTTGGCGCTAACTCATGCTTATGTAGAAAAAAAGAAGAGTGTTTTTGCAGGTTCCCATGTGCATTGGCTTCTGTTTCAAGGTCCATGCATGCAGATTCTATCCTTTTACATATAATTTTTCTACTTTGAAATGTATTTCAGCACACACTTCAAAGTGTTGCAAAATCTAAACAGCTGAAAATGGCCCTAAGGCATTTATTACTCATTAATTAGCACGATCTTAGGGTACTTGACCATTTGTTGATTACTGGTCCGAATTTGGGGTTGCTAGCACATTTGTTGGTTTTGTTCCCCATTCTCGGTCCTCAACCCTCTCTCTCATGTCATGAGCTTTGTGCTACAAATGTCCCAACATTTTTGTATCCTAAAAACAAATGTATAGACTCTTCTACGCTCTCTTTTTGGTCTTCGCAAGGTTAGGGTGTATCTGTCCCCTTTGTCTCGTCTTTTTCACTTTTTGACTACTTGTCAGCTTGTGCACCAATAAAGCTGTATTTAATTCTAGTAACCACTAAAAGTTGTAGATATTCAGGACTGGAAGACAAAGCTATTGTAGATTATGATACCAAAGACTATCATTCCAAGATAGATTTTTCCAAGCATTAATAGACCACCCAACAATAAATTTTTTTCTAGGCAAATTGAGAAAATAAGCAATCAAGTTGCATATTGAGCCCACACACTACAAGCATTGACAAACATGCCACATTTAGAGAGCACAAAACTAATAGCTATTTTTTGATGGAGCATCCATTTAAAGCAAGATTTATTAGGTTTGAAACAAGAAGACCAAAACCTAAGACTGTATCAACCCATCTTGCGGGAAGATCACAAACAAACCACTTAAAATTGAGAGTAAGGAAAATTTTAGGAGAAAATGTTACTGAGGAGATAGTTGATTGGAACAAGGAATTAACTTATATTGGGGAGTGAGCGTAGCAAACCATTCAACCACTCAACAACTCTATTCAGATAATCGAGGAGGCCCAATATCTATATAGGGTACCACCCTGTATATATTCCCTGTTTGAAGGGATTCCTACATACGTTGGATGATCCCGACCTCTCCGACTCATTAAATGTCTTCAGGAATTCTGAATGTCCCTGAACTGGCAAAGCATGGAACTCCTTTTGAACCTCATGCTTAAGGCTCGAGTGTTTGCTAAGGTATAACCTATCCTTGTACAAAAAGGAGTCAACTTGCCCCACAAATTTATGACGTTTTTGAATCCAGTTGAAGTCGCTAAGTGTAATTCTGCCTAACTGTGTCGTGTTGCCATTCTGATCTCGCCTCACCCACCCAATCTGCCTGTAGTATGTGCATGACGCACTAAAATGCCTCTCCGTTCATCCTTCTTACAGAGTGCATTTGCCACTACATTTTTATCCTTTTTGTAGATGATCTCAAAGTCATATCCCAACATCTTAGTGACCCATTTTTGCTCCTCTTCTGATGACAACCTGTGCTGCAAGAATTATTTCAGACTTGTGATCCGTCTTTACCTTGAAGTTTGTCCCATCAAATAAAATCTCCATTGCTTGATTGCATGAAGAATAACCAACATTTCCATCTCATAAATAGTGATTTTTACCTTGGAATTGGAAACTTTCAAAAGAAGTGGGTCTACCTTCGAGAATTGCAGCCCGATGCATCACACTCCACAGTGGAAGTTTTGGTTAAATCTAAAGTGGCAAGAATTGGAGTGGTACACGTGACCTCCTTAAGTTTCTCAAATGCTTTAGTTGTTGTCTCACCCCATTGGAACAAATCCTTTTTAGTAGAGTTGTGAGAGGTGCTGCCAAATTTTGACAAATTTGGTGTAGTATCATCCAAGTCCTAAGAATCCTTGTGAGTTCTTGAGGGTTTTGGACACTTTCCATTCTACCATGGCCTTGATCTTGTTAGGATCCACGTTGACTCCTTTCCGAGAGACAATGCGACCCGAGTACTTCACCTCTTTCACAAGGCTTTGGATAAAGTTGATGTTATTTGAGAGTTTGTAAAATTGGCTCAACATGGTATAGATGGTCTCCCATGTTTTGTTGTAGATCAGGATATCATCAAAGAACACCAAGACAAACTTCCTAGAAAAAGGCTTGAATATGGAATTCATCAAACTTTGAAATGTAGAAGAGGCATTTGTAAGACCAAAAGGCATAACTAGAAACTCATAATGGCCCTCATGTTTAGAATGTTGTTTTAGGGATATCCTCCTCTTTGGTTTTGATTTGATTATACGAGGAACATAGGGACCTTTTGAATATCAATAGATAGTATAGGGGTTTGGGTGAATATGGTTTAGGTTGGTTACAAGTATAGGTACCACAATTAAGCTGCATTAACCCATGGATTGAACCAAATTGAGGGACATTAGGCCAAGGCTAATCTATAGATAGTAGATAGTGGGCCAACTGATTTAGGTACCCTCGGATATGAAGGAAAGGAGCCCTAAGGTTTTGTCCATATATTGAGTTGGACCCAACATTGACCTTAGAATATATATGGTATCAAAGACCCCAACTTTGTTAACTCTAGACCCCAACTTTATCAACTATTTGTTTATGGAGCTAATCTATGGAGCTGGTTCCCCGAACTACCCCAAAACCCCGTGAAATAAAGAGGAAAACTCTCGAGGAATTGGAAAACTCCTCTCCTGGGGAATGTCCTTGGATAATATAGAAAACACATACCACGGGGTATAGGATAGGGTAGGGGTTCTTATCTATTATCTCGAAGATTTATAATTCTTCCATTTTATTGAACAAAATTCTAGCTAGTTGGGTGTAGAGAAACTAGAGATCTGCCCACATCTTGAGCTCATCCAAAAGAAAAAAAAGGAACCAAGGAAGGAAATCTTTTGAATTGCTTTAGTTTTTCTAACATTATGTGTAGTTTGAATGTGTATTAACTTTTATTCAAGGGTTTTGGAGTATGGGTTTGCTACTTGTGAAAATTTATCTATATTCTAGTATAGAAGAGTGTTTGTTGTCTTCATAGATTTGAGATCTAATTTTGTTGTCTTCATAGATTTGAGATCTAATTTTGTATGGGTTTGCTACTTGTGAAAATTTATCTCTATTCTACTATAGAAGAGTGTTTGTTGTCTTCATAGATTTGAGATCTAATTTTGTATAAAAATAACTCCATGGAACTTATCTAACAAATCATCAATATAGGAATAGGAAACTTATCTTTCGACGGTGAGCTTAAAATCCTAGATCGGGAAGAATAAAGCAATTAATTTTCATTACCAACTTGTAGATGAAATTGAGATCACTTCCCAAATCACTTAACACTTGTCACTATTTGTTTCTTTAAAATTCCCACAAATTGATGGTTTGAGGGGTACTAATATTTGATAATGCATGGCAAGAGATTGTTGATTGTGGATCCTTTGGTGTTTCCTTTTCGATTTAAATTTCTTCTTTAGTCCCCACCAGATGCCAACACTGTTGATACTTTGAGATTAGGATGCCCCTTTCTATTGGCATCTCTATTGATAGGTTACTTCCTTTCATATATTCCCTAGATTCCACCCCGACGATCCTTCCCACAAAGGATGTCATCACTAAAGCTGCCATAGAGGACATCTACAGATATATATCTAGGCCACCTAGATCTTCCCCATGAGCCGCTCAACCCCAAGCTTGCTTTTTATGTTGAGCATTGTTTACAAGTAGTGGATGATATTATTCATCACCCTCACTATCTCTAGGGCCAATGGACCCACCGCTTGAGGTTTCCCCTTGGTCAGATGAGAATATGTTCTCACCAGTTATAGGTTGAAACAAATTATCACATTCTCTATCTAGACCACATCTGTTGTCTTTGTTCCCTTTAGGAGATCGAGATCAAGGACTGCTTCATTTTTAGATGCCCCATTTATTATGAGATTTGGGGAAGATATCATTGCCTCTATAGGGACTCAAACAACACTCTAGCTACTTTCTTTAGATATATAGACCAATAGTGCGTGGCTCTTTACCTAAGTATCCAATATCTTTTGGAAACGGGTGTGGGCATAGAGTATCCGATCTGCCGATATGCCGATATGACAAATTTTTTTGGCCCCGGATACAACATTGGATACGGCCGTACAAAATATGTATTAATTTTTTTCCAGCCTATTAAATAGGAATCAAGTTATCAACCACATTATGCATATGAAAGACAACATAACTTATAGGCTAAATAACCACAAAAGACAACTCATAATTTGTTAAAAGCTTAAAAAGTTAAATTGAACACAATGTCATGATATATTAAATTCAATTTATTACACCGGTTATCAAAGTTCAAGTTATCTTTCAATATCCATCATCATCATCATCATCATCATCATCATGTGGTTCATTAGAACCACATGGACTCGAATCATTCCCACTAGGGCCGTTACAGTTGTACCCCCTTGCATATGTAGGTCTCGCGGTGCCAAAAAGTCTCTAATCCCTCGTCATCTAATGATAGGTGGGAAATGGAAGCATCCAAGTCAACTATCTCGGATCAATATCCTAATGTTTTGTTGACCCTTCCTTGTACTTCGGCTGCTTGTGGGATAAAAGTTGCAAGTTGGAATGTATATATACCAAATCTTTGGCCTTTTTAGCCTCTAACTTGTTGTGTTTCTGTGAGTGGATGAAGGTATATGTACTCTAGTTGTGCTCAGAGGAAGATGAATTCACAACCTATTGAGGCAAAGTTAATGCAAACTTAAACACTCAAACTTGAATTATAAAAAATTAAAAGTTACAACAAAAAAAGGAAAGAGAATTAAAAATAAAAATTTACTTGTGCCAAGACCTTGATTGCAAGAGGTCATGCAAGTACGAGATGCATGACCATGGAGGTACCATCACATATGAGCATCCATCTTGTATTTTCTCCAAGAGCGAGAAGGCTATGAACTATTTCTGCTATAAACTCTACAAACTCTATCATAATCATGTCCTCGACCTTAGGATCGGGAAGAGCCTAGACAATGCCAACATATATCCCTTCACCGACTTCCACATCCTCGTATGGTGCCATCCTCCCCGGCAAAGAAAGGATCTTAGTCTTTGTAGAATCTAGGAGGAGTTAATGCAATGGTACGTAGACGTAGCGGGGTGATCTTTTTGTTCCATTGCTGAATGAGGATTGATTGTACTTCTTTAAAAAATTTCCTATGTCGCCAATAAACGGAAATGGAAACTAAACGGTACGAAACGCGGAAACGACAATTTTCAAAAAACCTTGGATACGAAACGTCGACGGAAACGTCCGTACAATATATTATTAATATATATATATATATATGCATAGTACTCATTTTATAATTGTAGACCATAAGAGATAATTGATAAAGCACTCAAAATATTTTGAATTCATTGAAATTTGAACTTCTAAGTTCTAAAGAGTCATCATTCAACATGGTTACAATTTCAATGATTCACATATACATAATAATAATCTAGATTCTAGAATATATCATCTAGATTTCCTCATAATCATCTCCATGAACAACACTAGCACCGACATCTCCACTCCCACTAGCTCCACTCTCCCTCCCTTCTGCAAAAGATCTTGATTCTTCTTCATCAATGCCAAGCAGTGAAAGTTGGCTAAGAGTTGCAGCAGAAGCATCAAAGTCGCTAGTCTCAGGATCAATATCCCAAAGTTTGTTGGGACCTCTAACATAGGCTTCACTCTTGTGTGATAGAATGCGCAAATTGGAATGCACATACACTAAATCCTCAGCCTTCTTGGATGCTAACTTGTTCCGTTTGGCTGAGTGGATGAAGGAATATGTACTCCAATTCCGCTCTGCTGAAGAATTGCTAGCCACCTGTTACAAAAAAGAAGTTAGAAATTTTCAATTAGTAATACTAATAATATTAATTTACTAAGAAGTAAGAACATACATTTTTAATTAATAAACAAACTTTTGATTTCATTTTAATATTTGATACCTGTGAAAGGATTTTAATGGCAACAGGTCGCAGCCACTTGGCATCATGGCCATGTGCACACCACCACATGCATGGGGTCATCTTGTACCTGTCAAGTGTTGCATCTATTTCACCCATGCTACTATTAGATGAAGAGACAAAGAGCGTCATTTCACAGCGGACCGCACTAGTTACATCTGGATCAGGAAAAAGCCTCCGGAATGCTGCCTTAGCTCCACTTGCAACTTCATGGTCATCATATGGTTTTTGCCTACCAGGTAGTGCAAGTATTTCACTGCTATAAAATTTGGGATTCAGGGCATAGGCTAGGAGATGCAATGGGGTGGTCATTTTATTCCACCTTCTCATGATCACGTTCTTAACTTCACTGTAGAATTTTTCTTCAGGATCCTGCTCTTTTTGTTGTATGATGTCTCTAATTTTTTCAAGCATAGAGTCAATGCCATCATAGATCTCCCCTATGCAAGCATTATCTGTGTCTGTATATCTAATCATAGATAAAATAGGCTCAGTAAAACTAAGCAAGTATGCAACCTTTGCCCACCAAATATCATCAAGTATCACTGATTTTACTTTGATGGCTCTTTTTGTGTTTGATTGCCTCCACACGGTCCAAACATCATCAATCACCATAAGCCTTAAGGCTTGCTTTACCTTCACAAGTCGTCTCAAGACGAGCGTGTGAGAGGCAAATCTTGTTTCAGCAACCTATTAAAATAAATTAAAGCAAGTTAATAAAATATAAAATTAAATTTAAAAGGAATTCAATTGATAATTTGATATTTCATAAAAAGTTAGCAAATAAAAATTAGAAACTAGGAAATTGTTTGGTTACCTTCAGCAACTCCAATGTCGAGAACCTCCTAAAGATAGCTTGGGACATATGATGATTTGTGACAAACATTTGGATCTCATTTGCCTTTGTATAAACTTCCTCAATCCATGGTATTTTGCCAATCTTCTGCAAAGCATCAAATTCAAGGAGTGTAATCGCACAAGGTGTCCAAAAATGTGCTCATATCTCCCTCAACAATCATCCCCGCTTTGTTTCTACAATTTTTGGCATTATGCGTGATGACTTGGACAACGCTTAGGCCTCATCGACTCAATAGCCTCAATCAAAATATTAGCAATAAATTGAGCATCTTTCACTTCACCCTCACAATCAACAACCTTTAAGAACATTGCCCCTTTAGGGCACAATGCAACATTGTTGATTAGGGGCCTATTTCGGGCATCTTTCCATCCATCTAAAATGATAGATACCCCGAGTCCTTCCATGAATCCCTAATTGGTTGCAAAGAAGTATGTACATGGGCCACTTCTTTCGCCTACAATGTGGTTCTCACCTTCTCATAACTAGGGCTTTTATACCCTTTCAGTGCATCATTAATACCTCTCACCATTTGTTGTCAATAAGGTGAGCGCAACACATTGAAGGGCAGCCCACATGCATAAATGCATCGAGCAACCAACTCATCAAAGAACATCCTTTTTCTCATTTGCAAATGCTTGCTTTGATGGGCCTTTGGACATTCTCTTTTGTGACGAACACTCTCCCTCTGTTGGAGTTTCAACTGCAACTTGGATAAAAGGATGGTTTGATGGGTTGGGTGGTTTTTGTGAACCCCTATTTTGCAAAGGAGCAGTTTTAAATCTAGCTCTTGAAGCTTCCATATCAGCCTCCTCTTGCTCTTTCAGATATGCCAATATATGTTTCGGTTCAACCTTGCCACATTTTCTAATCCCCGTTCCTGATTTCCCCATTAAATGAGCTTTGAGTCGGGTATAAGAGGATTTAAATTGTATTTGGCAATGATTGCATACCCAAACTCGAGAGCCACCGCCAACAAGGTTCTCCACAACTTGCACATGTCTCCAAAGAGGAGCTCTAGGATCCACACCCCCACTTTGGCTTTCTTCCCCTTCCCCATGCCCTCCCACTGAAGCTGAACTGGATGCCATTGAATCAAACGTGCACTGAAAAATAAAAACATAAACTTAGATAACAATAAATTATTAAATAGAACCACACCCTACATATCCTATTCTGCTTTTGATCACCAAGGTCACCGTATAGGCGCGAGGTGAGAGCATACATAGAGTTCAAATTTTTTAATTTAAAAAAACAAAATAAATTTAAAAAAAAGAATTAAATTTAAAAACCCTACACATCCTATTCTGCTTTTGATCACCAAGGTCACCGTATAGGTGCTAGGTGATAGCATACACAGAGTTCGGATTTTTTAATTTAAAAAAACAAATAAACTTTTTTAAAAAAGCAAAAAAGAATTAAATTTCAAAACCCTACACATCCTATTCTGCTTTTGATCACCAAGGTTACCGTATAGGTGCAAGGTGAGAGCATACACAGAGTTCGGATTTTTTAATTTAAAAAAACAAAATAAACTTAAAAAAAAAAACAAAAAAGAATTAAATTTAAAAACCTTACACATTCTATTCTTCTTTTGATCACCAAGATCAGCGTATAGGTGCGAGGTGAGAGCATACACTGAGTTTGGATGATATTTATAATTTTAAAAAAGAATATATGCTTTTTATTTTAAAAACGCAAAGAAAATGTTACATTTTTTATTTTTTAAGCATAGAGTTTTAAAATTACTAAATTAAACCTACATATTGACATCATGATCAATGATCATGAATGATGTGTGCATAATGCACACATCATTCGTGATCATTGATCACATTAACATTTTCTTTAAAAAAAAAAAACTTGAAAAATACCTGGTTTTTCCTCCTTGAAGTCAATCCCACCTTCCAAATCTGATTTGAAATTCCTCCTTGAAGCCTTTAGCTCTTAGCAACACGTCCTAAACTCTTCCTTCAAGCTGCTCCTTGATGTCTCTTTGCTCTTCACAATGCAAAATGCTAGTTTAATGAAAACTGTATTTAGCAAGAGAAAAATGAGAGTGTGATTTAGAATGGACCCAAGAGGTCATTATATAGCTTTTAGGAAGTGTGTTTAGGAAGTCTAGGTAGTTGTATTAGGGTTAGGGTTCATTTAATGCAAAGTTTTTTCATTTTTTAAAAAGCAAAGTCGTTTTTAAAAAGTAAAAACGTAGGAAATGACACACAAGCGTTTCGGAAACATTTTTGCCCTTTCCCCCTGTTTCCATTGCCCGAAACATTTCCGAAACGTTTCTAAGGGGAAACGGCGCCTCAAAGCGCTTCCTAACATCATAGGAGTTTAGGGTCCGAATATTGCAAGAAGCCATGTCTAAGTTGGATGAAAGAAGAATCGAGGCGTTGATGGCCTCAATGATATTATGGATGAGTTTGATAGGATTCATTGCAAGTTTCGAACAAAAATGTTGATGCACTTCTGGTCGATCAAATTGTTACCCAGTTCAAGAGTTTGGTGAACCAGGACAATGATACAGCGGAATCTTTTGGTCTCGATTCCATTCACAGATTGGTATCATACCAAAACTTCTCGAGTCGGCTCAAGAAAGTCACAAACAAGACTAAAAGATTGCCAAGGAAATTGGCTAGAGAAATCGAATCAGCAAAGGTCCTGAATCGCCACGCGTGTGGACCAGATGATGAAGAGGTTCAAGGGATCGTCAAGCGGTTTCTTGAATACAGGCTCAGGGTAGATGTTGAGGAAAAGGAGGAAGAATCAGATCGAGAAAAGGGTGGCGCCAACCCTAGCCGAACATGGCAGCCTTTTTGCACAAATCTCCAAGTCTTTTTTTTGCAGAGTCTCCAAATGCAACACCATTATGTTTCCAAGTCACTTTTATTTTATTTCAAACCATCGGAAGTCTCCAAGTCACTTTTATTTTATTTCACCATGGGAATTTTTACCGCATATGCATAATAAATTCCCGCCTCCTGCACCTCTAACTTTCCCACTGCAGCCTTAAGTGAATTTTATAACACGGAAAAAATACCTGCCAGGCGGCGGTATAAAATTCCCATCATGCCCGCGCTTCTATTTTGCCCATTGCAGCCTTAAATCCTTTGTTTTCCAAAAATGCGCCCAACCCACAGGGGCTTTTCTGTGCACGACTTCGCTTTTTCCCAGTGACCAGACCTCCGATGGTGACTTCCTCCAGGCATAATGTGCGTATATGTTTTCCATTTGCCCAGGCCAAAATCGGGCTTACTCCTAAGAAAGGAATTGTTTCTAGAGAAATTTCACAGAAAACGAAACAGACAACACAAAAACACGAAAAATTGCCAAAAGTTACAAATAAAGCCCAAAACTTATTCCTAGTTAAAATCCTTCTGGTACAAGGTAATAATGATATGTTCGATCATAACAGAGTTAAAACGGAGCGCAAATAGCCTCATACGGGGCTCAAAATAATTAAATACAAATTTCCCGCAGACAAATCCCGACTTATGAGAATATAACAATTTTGGGCATTTGTGTATTTAAAAAAGGTTAATATGGCTCTTTGGAGAATATCTTGACGCAATACAAGAACTTTCGAGTGTAATAACAACACAAAACGACCCATTATTTTAAAAGTACGAAATTTTTTCGAATAGGGTGGTCAAGATTTTAATGAAATTTGAGTGACACCATTATTGTAAGGAGGCTATATCATTTTTGGGAGTCCACAAACAAGCTTTAGCCTCAGTGATATTCGTAACAATATTTTGCCTTTGAATACTTGATGTGTTGTGCATTTCAATAACTCATTTAATACTTGTGGATGTTTTCAATTCCTTGTATGTAGTGATTTATCTTGCCTTCATATTAATCATCTTTCTCAGTTAATTTGCAAGTTGTGGTATACAATCTTTACTGTTTTAGTTGTGGAAGATATTGAATCCCTTCGTTATTCCAAGTTTTGTATTCTTTAAAAGCATTGATTGAAAGGATTATAATGAGATGTGCATATTATATAGTGTTCTGCAATAATACTTTGTGCATGTGAAGTAGATCTATTTGTTCCTAAAACTTTTGGTGCATCACCTCTTCTCTCGTATATTTCAGTTATCCTTCTATCACTTTTTCCCAAGAATAGATAGATTAGTTTGTTTTAGAGTATTGTACTTATGCACCTTGATCTTAAATTGGATGTACATAGTTTAGTAGGAAACCGGCCTTCTCTGGAGGTTCATCCCAAGGAGCCAAGGTCCCACACCTTGGAGATGTTCCCATGTTCTGACTTCATCTTGAGTTTCAATTCCGGTTCTAAAATGTATTTGGGGCGGGTTTCGGGTTCCGAACTCAACGTGTATTTTGCACGCATAAAATGTATGTTGAATTTTGAAATCCAAAATTCAAAGTGAAAAATCAATACTTAGCAATTCAAAAGCAAATTTCTTGAAAAAATAAAAATGGGTAAAAGCAAAAAGCTATAAGCAATTTTTTCACAAGCTCTCTTAAAGGGTAACTTGTAAAGTTAACATTTTTGGCGATCTCTCGGGGATGCTTGTTTTCACATTATCCATTATCCCAAATAGCCCATGCGGTCCATTGGGCACAAGAGTCATTAACCTCAAGCAAAATACAAAATAGAGCACAAACAAAAACAAAAGAAAAGAAAATAAACAAGATAGGGACAAAACAAACCAAATAATGTGCAAAGCACTTGGAGGAAATAAAACTAGACTAATACTGTATATGGTGAAACCTTCTCAAAAACAAGTTTTGAGATGTATCCCATTCATTGGGATGGGCAATGCTTCTCCATTGAGCTTAGATAGGCAAAATGAATTTGCCTCTTTGCAACTTGTGATTATGTATGGCCCGCTCTAGAGGGCATCAAAATTTGCACGCATTCCCGTCTTGGCGATGTGCGCATTCCATTTTAGAACCAAATCCCCTTCAAAAGACTTATGAGCTGCTTTCTTATCAAAAGTTTTCTTTGTTTGAGCCGATGCAGATCCAAAATTTTCGTAGCCTTGTTCCGAGTTTCTTCCAACTCCATCAACTCAGCGAACCTCACTGTCATAGGATCACTTTCCATAACTTCCAGCCGATGTGCTAACTCTAAAGAGGGCAATTCCAGAAACAGAGGAAGCTTTGCCACCCTGCCATATACCAGCATGAAAGGGGAATTTCCAATGGCCCTTTTTGGGTGTAATCCTATCTGCCCACAAGGCAGTTGCCAGTTGTGTATGCCAAGTTCGTCGATTATTCTCCATAGCCCTTTTGATAATCCGTATCAGGTTCTTATTATCGATTTCGATCAAACCATTATCTTCTTGCGCATAATGGTTAGATGAAGTTTTTAAATATACCCCATTCTTGATGCCCACTCATCGAGCTTTGTACCCATGAAGGCCATGGCATTATCTCGAGATAACCGTGTAGGGAACGCAAAACCTTGTCATTATTCCTTCGAGAAAATCCAGAATAAACTTCTCATTTCCTTCCTTCAATGCTTTTGCCTCTGTCCATCGAGTGAAATAATCGGTCGTTGTTAGCACCCATTTATGACCTTCGCTCAACGACGGGTTTATCATCCCAATAAAATCCAGACCCCATTGCATATGCGAAGGGTTGGTCTCTTGGATTGGATGTAGAGGAAGAGCAACAAGTATTTTCTTCCCCGTAAAGAAAGCACACTCTTTACATTTCCTTACGCATTGATTAGCATTGTTGAACATATCCGACCAAGTAATAACCAACCCGTATCATCTTCGTAGTAGTTGTTCTTTTTGAATAATGTCCTCTGACAATCCATTATGAAAATCCTCTTTTATTCTCTCAACTTGTTTAGGATCTATGCATATGAGGAGAACCCATTCAAATCTCTTCGAAAGAGTATGCCATCTACGAGAACATAAGGGATAGATTGAAGTCGGAAACTTTGCCTTTGGGTTCTATCTAGGTCAATAGGATATTCTCCGATAATGAAAATTCCTCATTTTGGATATCCAATTAGTAGGAATGTCTCCCGGAGGTGATTATGAAACACATTGTCGCATCCATCTTTTGCTTCCAAATCAACGGCGAGTTGTCGACACCAACCTTTCCTTCTTCCAAATCAATGGCGAGTTGTCGACACCAACCTTTCCCCGACTAATTTGGTTACCTTTATATGCACGTCATATTCCATGACTTTAGTAATCCATCCAGCTCGTTTTTCATTCATATCCTTATTCAATAGGAAATCCTTGACCCCTGGATGTGATACCATCAATTGAATCTTGTTATTGGACAACATGTGTTTGAACTTTTTTAATGCTTGAATGACAACAAAAACCTGTTTCTCGACAAACGAGTATTTGAGCTCGTAATCTTTGAGTGACTAGTTCAAGAAGGCAATCGGTTGTTCCATTAAATCATCATTCTCGTTGAGTAAGGATTCCCGAGATGCTTTCCTATCCCGCAAAAGCGTAGAGAATGAAATCTCTCTCATACTTGGGGTTCACCAATATAGAGAGCTGGGAAATAGCTGTCTTGATAGCTTCAAAGCTCTCTTTTCCTTCTTTAGTCCAGATGAAGGGTATGTTCTTTTTCAACATGGCTGTTAATGGTTTAGCCAAGGTAGCGAACTGAGGTATGAATCTTCTCATGAAGTTGATGGTGCCTAAGAAGCTTCAAGGCCCTTCTTGTGGCTTGGAAGTGAAAGAAGCGAGAATAATATGAATCCTTTTCGGGTCAATTGAAAGCCCTTCCGCTGAAACAATATGCCCTAACAACTTCCCCTCATGAACTGCAAAAATACACTTTTTTGGATTTAATGAAACCGCGAACTCTCTTCACATGTTGAAAACCTCTCTCAAATGACCAATGTGATCTTGTGCATGATTGGAATATACCGTTATATCATCTAAGTAAACAAGGATCATGTTGTTTATAAGCCCCTCAAGGCCATATCCATAGCTCGTTGGAAAGTAGCCCCAACGTTGGACAACCTAGACGACATTTTATCAGTAGGCATATGTGCCCCATTTGGTAGTAAAGGCTGTCTTGAATTGATCAAATTCTTTGACCAAACTCGATTATATCTTGAATAGCCATCAAGTAGCGAAAATCTTTTCGCACCGCCATTGTCCTGGAGGATCTGTTCCATGGACGGAAGAGGGTAACGATCTTTCAAGGAAGCTTGATTCAGTCCTTGAAGTCCACGCATAGTTTGATCTCTCCACTTTTCTTTCTCGATCGAACCAAATTGGCTACCCAGGAGGAATGTTTTATTGGAAAGATGATACTAGCCTCAATGAGCTTGAAAGCTCTTTCTTCATAAGTGGTTCAATCTTGGGATTGACCGGCTCTGCTTTTGCTTGACTGGCTTAGCATTTGGGTCAAGTTCAATAGTGTGTTGAGCCAATCTGGATCGAAACCGCGAAGGTCTTCATAGCTCCAAGAAAAAATGTCATTAAATTCGACAAAGACTAACAAAGGCCTGTCTTTCCTTCGACGAGCATACTTTTCCAATCTTCAAAAACATTTCTTCTGTGACCTCAACTTGCTCAAAATCATCTTCTTTAATGACCATGTTGGCGCTTTGTCTTTTAATTTGGTCATCTGAATTGAAGATTGATTCAAGAGTGACCAAACCTTTCAGTAATTTATTAGTCTTCAACTGTATGATTTGATCATTGTATGCTTCTTGAAGCCTGGATTGGTTCTTGAAGAGAACTCAATTTATTCCTACAGAAAAAGAATGATTTGCTTATCACAATCGAAGACTTGCCAGCTACTTGCACTGTCTGGTATTGCTGGTCTGACAACCATTTTGACAAACTGTTGTCCCATCATGATATTGACAGGATATCATATTGAGAACCTACTGTGGCAAGTCTATTTGTGTCTTGATTTTGATTCCTGGGAATCACATGAATACCAAAGGCTTCAAACTCCTCAATCAAATCCCACATCCTATTTTTGTATGAACTCAAAAGATCGTTCTTTGCTGCGCTTCGAGCTCTGACTTGATGTACAACAAGCTCGCTATCTCTGAAAACGGTTAATGCCTTAATTCCTTTTTTTTTTTTGAGCTAAATGAATTCCCTGTATCAAAGCTTTGTATTCGGCCACGTTGTTTGTGCAACCGAACTGAAGTTGGAAAGACGAGAAATATTTCTTACCTTGCGGAGAAATCATCATAACACCAGCGCTGACTCCATTCTTGCTTCTCGACCCATCAAAGAAGAGTTGCCATAAACCGTCAAGATCGTCCCGGGCTTTGAAAAGGTTGGAAATAGTAGTTCCTTCTTCGTGGATACAATAAGTTCTCAATCCGGTCTCTTCAAGTTCCAATGCTTCAGCATTCGGATCAAACTGATGTTTTGTACTCCAATCATCAAGTAAAATATCAAGGACTTCTTCAACAGGAGTAGTAGACTCATGATCTAAAATTTCTTCTTCTCGATCATGTATGACATAACTTCCATTGATGGCATTAGGAGTATAAGGTTCAACATGGTTTTGACAAATCGGTTCTACCCTTATGGTTACTTTCTTTCCATACCTAGTTTGGAGCAGCATGTGCGACCAATCAGCAGAACAAATAACCTCCCACTTTAGCAAGTGAAATCTCTAGAGAGACATATAGCGAAAAAATGTGGAAGATCAATGACTGATATGTCCTATGTGAATGACAAGCTTGGACATGCATGAATAGTAAGATTGAGATCCTTTATAATCCCAATAGTTTGAACTGTTGTACCATCCAACTGAACAACCCCCCTTGATACTGGCGTATATTGAATACCCAACACATTTTGCAATCTGTTTAGGCATCACAGAGCTACTAAGCACCGGAGTTGATCATGCAGTTGTGTACCAAGTTCTTACCAATGATTAAGGAGATGTAGAATGGTGGTGGCTTATTGGTCTTAGCAACATTTCTTTCTTCTGGTTGACACAAGTTGGTAGCGGTAGATGACCCATGCTTGACCGCTTTGTTAGGTGTACCAAAACTTTTTAGAGCTTCCTGCAACATATTTCTCTAAGAAGGAATTGAAAGTGCTTCCCACATGGTGACATTTAAGTTTGTCTTCTTCATTTGTTCCACAATACTTGAAAGGGATACTTCCTACCCTGCCAATGTTTCTTTGAGCGTTGGTATCTTCTTTTAGAAAATGGGCATTTGGCACTCGTAACGTTGGAAGGATTTTCTTTCCTCACAACCCGACTAGCCCGGGCTTTTAACGACTTCTTCCCGTGTCTTTGCTTGCAACTTCTTGTAAACGAGGTTGGGAGGAGGATGCCCGATCAACCTTTGGCGGCTTGCCTTCTATTGTTCTCTTTTTTGATCGAGTATTGGAAGCTACTGATGTAGGTTCTATATTGAATCCACAAAAATCCTCCTCTTGCCAATTTAACAAAGTGGTCTCTTCGATGTTTGAAGTTGACAACCCTCTTCTTGTGAAGGAGCCTTTGTTGGTCGCTCAGTAAGTGTAGATATGCTCACGGACCATAAGGGCTTGACTAAGTACTCCGTTAGGGCACAAGTTTTGATTGTGTGGCTGAGAACATGGGTAACACCATTCATAATCCTGGACCAAGTTGTTTTGTACAGGGACAAGGGCTCTAGAAGAACTAGCAGTGAGGGGACTCTTAACATTCAAGGGTTTGACATTGGCAACTTGATTCCGAGCTTGGTTGTTATTTTGGAAGGGTTGCCTGTTAGACTGATACTGTTGGTTCTGGGGTTGGTAAGGACGAGCATACTGGGATTGTTGCCTCTTAAGGGCTACCAATTCATTTCCAAAAGTTTGAAGTAATGATTTAGCCTCATAAAGATCATTTGGAGGGGAAGGTATAGACGGAGCTAGCTGTTTAGACATTGGAGGAAGAGTAGCAATAGTTGGTTGATTAGTGGGAAACTCAAGGTACAGAGGCATTGGTGGTCTTGGAGCTATTTTCCCATCTTGGATCAAGTAGTTCTCAGCTCTTATGGCAATGTCATAGGCGTCAAGCAGTGTTGTCCCACCAATTGATTGGATCATGACCGCAACATCGCTGTTCAAAGCTCTTAGGTAGTACAAAAATGCGCTATTTGGGGATGGTTTTATCAATGCTGGAATCCTATTCCATGTCTTCTGGAATTGAAAGTTGAAATCCCCATGAATTCTTGAGGAGCTCTCTTTATAGTGGTTAACTGCTCCATGAGCGACAGGTGATCACTCTTATCCTCGAACTGTTTGCAGAGCTTCTCTCCCAACTCATCCCAAGTGCGTATAGTGCTAGCCGTTAACCCGCGAAACCATTGAAGTACGTTTCCCTTAAAGGAAGTAGCAAGAAGTCTGACTGCAACATTATCTTCTGTGATATTGTGTATTGCACAGATGCTAGCCACATCTTGAATGTGTTCTATGGGAGTAACACTCTCCACTTATCTCAGTCTGTCAAAATAAGAAATAACACACAGCTCAAACACTTCAACATTGCAGCAAAGACAAAATTCTGATAGCTTCACATAATCTCTTTCTGCTCCTAACTCCTCCTTCTGCTCCCTGTTTATCACTTTTCAATCATTTGCAAATTTAAAATGGCTAGCAAACAATTAGGGTTTCTTTGGCATAGAATATATTTTTGTTTTAGAAAGCTTCATCTTTTGTATTTAAAAATCTATTTTTAAGTTCTGTAATTTTATTTTTGATGGGTCATTGTGGGTCATACATGCCCATGTGGCTCCCTTAGAACTGCTTTAAACCCTCTCTTTTCAGTGCAGAACTTTCCTATCTTGCAGGCCTTTGGGAAACCCCCAGGTTTCAGAAATGCAGGGGATCTGTGGTTCTTGCAACTTAGGTACAGGGGTAGTCTTCTCAGGAAAATTATATTTAATTTTGGGAGTGCTTAATTGGATGATTCATTGGAGTCCCTCTTGTGATTCAAATTATAGATAGGCTATCTAATACTTTTTCATTGTCATGATTTCATTGATTAAAGCTCCTGCTTTCTTGAATGCAGGTATTAATTTCTGCAAACTCTGTGCTGACATTGTCAGAGAGAAAATGGCTGCTATATTGCAGGAAATACTTGAAAAGATTGAAGAATGGCTTCGTCTGACTAAGAAAGAGAAACCATATGTAAATCCCGATTTGGATCCAGTCTTACTTGTACCAGGCATAGGAGGTTCTATATTAACAGCTGTAAATGAAAATGGCCACAGAGAACGAATTTGGGTTCGTCTTTTTGCTGCTGACCATGAATTTCGAACAAAGCTTTGGTCTCTATTCAATCCTAGCACTGGTAGGAACATTCTTGTTTACGGAGGTTTTGTTTTCTTTCCTTGTATTTTACATTTACAGACTCAATATCTTGATATGAAGATATGTTCCTCTGGCATTTGCTCTTGTTAGTTTGTGGTCTGATAGTTCTTCAACATATATCCTCTTATTAAAGATTTGGGGTTCTGATTCGCAACTCTCTGTAGTTTCTTGTGAAAGATATATTAGAGACAACATGTCAAATATATATTAGAGATTTCACGTTTAAGATTGCCTATAGCCTTCTTGTATAAATGTTTTAGAGATAAAGTAATTTCATTTCTTTGTCTACCAAAAAACATATAGCATAGTAAACCAAAGAACACTCAGAGGAAGAATGTCACGTGAAGCTAGACACCATACATGAGGTGAAGTTACACGATACAAAAGACTGTCCAAGCTATGAGAAGATTAAGACAAAAGAAGAACAAATGCTGCTCTCACAACTAGTTCTGATAAGTGGGGGCTGTAATAGTCAAAGAAATCAATGCTCTGACATTAATAATAGTAACAATGGCAGAAATCAATGGCACCCAGTACAAAAGATAAAAGGGAGAACAAATGGTGAAATGCAGGCAGCATAATAAACGGTGTCGCTTTGCATGACACAGTCCCTGACCAGCTTCTTCGCCCTCTTAATACCATTTGGGTTCAATATATAGGCTGCCATTTGCAAGGGCGTGTTCATATGGTCCTGTCTATGCCGAATAACGAGTCTTATTCCCTCACCATAAAGCTGTACTGCGGGATTTGTCTCACAAATCTTATCCCCCACTTGGTTGAACAACTTACTGAATATCTTATATGGGTAAGACTATTCTACATATTAAACTTATTATTTTTATGCTATAGTTTAATACTAATATAATTTCTATATTTAAAATGTAATAGGATTTCTCTATCATTTTTTGTTTTTGTTTCGAACTTTTGTAAGGCTTATTTTATTTATTCTTTTGATCCCTGTCGAGTTTTTCTTTGCATGGGAGATGTGTCCCTTGATCCCGGAGACGAGTGTATCTCGAAACTTCCCTAGAGTCATATTTTCTGGCATGCATGTGAAATTTCCCAAGTGCTTGGGATTTTGTCAGCCCAAAAAAGCTCCCTAGGTTGGTGGATGAGTGCCCTAGCAACAATGCAAGGATGTGATTTGGTAATAGGTATCGTAGTTACCTAAGTCTTGGGGACGGGGGGGGACGGGGTTTCGGGACGCAAAATTTTTCCTAAATTTTGGGGACGGCAAGGGGACGGCTATTAAAATAATACATAAAAATTAATATTTCAATATTTTTAACTTTTTTCAATGACATTTAGGGATTTAAACTGTATTTAATGTATTTTAGGTACTTTCAAGATTATAATTGAATGCTCTTGGTAAAAATAACAACTTTTTAATAGTAAAAACATCATAAAACTTTTGAAAGATTTTTTAAAAATTGGGGACATCCCCTCCAAGTCCCCAAGTCCCTGAAATGTTCGGGATGTCACCAAAATCTAGGGACGTGTCCCCGCGTAACACCTGATAGGTATAGAATGATTACTGACCCACAGTCAAAAGTAGCAACTGCCTACTAATGAACATGGCGGACCTTTACCGTGCTGTGAACAAACATTCAATGGGTGTCTTGAAAAGGGGATAAATGAAAACACATTACTTGGAAAACATAATAAGAAATTGTCAATTGAAAAAACTCACTCCAAAAAGAGGATATAAATGGATGTTGACATCTTTTTTGGGAAAATAATATAATCATTCATCCATTGGAAAACAATCATTATTGAGGGATCCGCAACTCGTCATGAGTATTAAAATATAAGACTTATTTATTAGAGTTATTTTAAAATTAGTTAAATATTAACTAATAAATGGTTGAAACTACTTCAACCACTTTGTAATCATCTTTCACATAATAAAATGACAGACACACAATGACAATGTGTGTATTCCAGTTTCTCTTCATTCGTTCTTTGTACATTCTAATATTTCTTTATTCTCTCTCTCCACATATTCTAACATTGCTATCAGAGTGCGGAAAACAAGGAAAAAGAGAAGGGAAAAAGGTCATGTCAGTCTTGTTAGGGCATAGTTCAAGTTTACAGTCATCGGAAGGGCCTGCAAATCGTGGAAGCAGTTTACTGATTTACATCGAACATTTTGAGAGTATTCATGTTTTTGTTTCAGTCATAATTTCTGAAGCACTGGTCACCATTATTGCTGCTAATACAGTCGCTGAAAGCCTGACGCACGTTATTTAGTTGCATTTTTCAAATATCAAGGGCACAGGAATGACTGGACTGTGAATCTTGATTTTTGTGACAAGCCAAAGATGTTACTCTTGGAGCCAATGATAAAGAATTGTGAAGAAAGTTTACATTATCAAGTTATTGAAAGAAATATTTTTCAAGAGATGGATAAGATCGTGAGGAAAAAGATGAAGGGAAAATTCCAAGACAAACCAAATGAAGCCATTGTTGAAAATCCATCGGATGCTGAAATTGATGAACTCATTGATAGAGAATGCATATTTTAAAAGAATCCCAACACTTTGAAGACATGAAGGAATCCAGTGTAGGTAAAACTTGACATGGATGCTGTCTAGGTAGTTTGGGAGTCTGTGAATCTTGGGAATTTATCCTGATGAGGGTCATGAGACAACTTGATGGAGCACTATGGCAGTAGCTCAGTATGGATGGTTGTCCAACAATTCGGGAGTTCGGGGAGGTGGAATCCAAGAACTTGGGAGTTCAGCATACGAGGGTCAAGGAGGCAGCTTGATGGAGTTCTACTTGGTCAAAGCATTGTGTTCAAAAGGGAAAGCTTATGAAGAATGTGTGGTCTTGTTTGGTTCTGTTATTTTAATCTTTTGTCAATATGTTCTATAGTGTAAGCCTTAAGAGGGGGTATTAAAATATAAGGCTTATTTATTAGTGTTAGTTTAATATTAGTTAAATATTAACTAATAAACGGTTGAAACTACTTCAACCACTTTGTAACCATCTTTCACATAATAAAATGATGGACACACAATGATAATGTGTGCATTCTGGTTTCTCTTCATTCGTTCTTTGTACATTCTAATCTTTCTTTATTCTTTCTCTCTCTCTGCATATTCTAACAATGAGTAACATGATGCTATTAATCATCAAGTGATGAAGGAGACTTTGATGCGGTCAGATTCTATTTAACGAAGAATGGTCATATTCAACGTTCAATATTGGCAAGCACACACAATGATAGCCAATCAGCAAATCAATGCAATTGCATGCATGGAAATGATAACTTAGAAGTCAAAGCATGGTGTGAATGAGACACATCAGCTTCGTGAAACTAAAAAAGAGAGAAAAATTTGTTCTCATTTACCATGTAATTAGAATTTGAAGAAGAGAGCTACATACTATTGAGTTGGTTGAACATGTTTCTCAAAATGAAGAAAGTTGGAGTACAAAAGAATCATTCAACAGTAACGTAGCGATGATAGGTCTATTACCACCTTCAATGTCAGTACAGTGACAATTATATGTTCTACGAAAAGTGATAAAGCTTGCACGGGAAGATAGCTGAATTGATCAAAATGGCAATGGTGATAGTGGATATCTCTTGTGGAGGTGCTTCTTGATGATTATGATATAAAGAAAGATGAGGCTAGGGTCGGGATTCCATGGATGTCAGTACAGTGGCAATTTGAAACCTTTGGTATCCCACTCACACAAATTCGTTTGCAACTTCCCATTTTTCCATTCAACAGAGATTATATTTGAATGCATTGTACCATTTTGTATGAACAAATTAACAATAAAGGGAGAGGGGTTATAGTAATATTTATTGATACACTTCATGAGTTGGTGGCCAAATTTGAGCAGTCTAAACTTTTTTCTTTCGGTAGCTATTAACACAAAATTTCTTGTTTGAGATCTGCGATGTCAGTAAATTTTCTAAATTGTAAAGTGTTTACTAGGTGTCATTTATGTCTGACAGTAAAAACTAATTTATGGGATCATCTAGATTCATGAATACCTTGTTTACACCAACTTTGGTACACCATTGATCTATGAACTGGGATAAACTATAGTCCTGGAGTAAGAGTTGGTGGTCAGATATAAGACCAGTGAGACAATGAGGGAAAGCATGGGTACTGCTCAAAATCCTGAGGAGTATAGGCAGAATGATGTAGATGAGAAGTTGGGTGTTTAAAGAGATGAAAGAAAGAAACCCAACACATTTATTAGTCGAGAGGATGTGTGCACACAATCTTCAATGCAGATGGTTAAAAGGGAAGAAAAATTCATCCATGTCGCTACCAAGAATTTAATCTATGATTAAGGATATAAGACATTGAACTTATTGAGGATGCAAGTCATTGGACTCCTGTCTACTTTAAGGCTTTGCAGGATTGGTGGAGTAAACACAGTAAGGTATTTGTTACCTGGTGCCTTACTCAGAAAACATCATTGACAATATTTATATTAAATTTTGCCTTAGCAGTTAAAAATTGTGGCAGAGGAGTACCAAGAATACTTCAAGTATTTTCAGAATTTACAAACTGGACTGTGCATATTTTCCGCTAAAGATCAGCATTTAAATAACTAGATGCAGGAGATGTAGTCTACTTGTGAATTTAATCTACATGAGTCCACAATATGTAATTAGAAGTGGCAGGAGAAAAATGAGAATTTGAAGAAGATAAACATCAACATCAAAAGGTCACTCAAAGTATGGAAATGTTAATTTGAAGTTGCAAGTGGCTGAAAAAGACTACATTTCAGCAATTCCTTGGAGTAGAACCTGAAATCACTGCTGCAGATTTATACATCGTGTCATATCTAGAAGGCATAGACTTATTTCGTCAAACACAGTGGTGGAATAGGAGTGATTTCACAGCATCATCAACAACATTTGAATGACTTGTAGACTTTAGTAGTGGTGCTGATCCCCCAACAGAGCTATGTTCCTCCTACTGAAGACCCAATGTCTTGTTTGGAGTTTTACATGGCTAATGCCAGCATACACTTCTGGCTATTTTTTTCATTGGGTGGGGAGGATTATATCTTGAGCTTCTTGAGGTACTTTAAACATAAATACTTGGTTTGTGAGTTAAATTATGGTTTTTAATGGACACCAACAAGAGTCTTCTTCTATGACGCCCTTGGTGGTATCTTTTGGCTTGTGTATATAGGCATTGCACTCTTTTTCTAATTGTCACATTCCGCTTTCAATCTTTGTTCTCTACTAACTTTTAATTTGGAAATGTATGAGAGATATCTGTTCTCTGTATATTCTTTTGCTAAAAGAAGACATGGATACATAGTAGCTTTACACCCACCAGTTACATGGTTAGGAAATGATATCGGTAAGAATTGTTTTAGTTACTAAAATCACAGAAACAAGGCACTATGTTTTATTGTCATGGTAGTATATGGTTCTTCCCTTCCTATTTGGCTGGTTTTGATTGTTTTGGCATTACAACCTATTAGAGATGGCAAAAAAGTTGCAGCTTCTTGTTGGCAAGTTTGAAAAGCTATCCAAATCATTCTAGAGTTTTATATTCAAGAATGGCTTGCAAAGAAAGAGGTGAAGTATTCCTTGAGGGATATCACTTGAAATTCACAAAATATATAAAAATAACAGTGAACTGAAATTCTGATTTTTAGGACAGCAATATGCAGAAACAAAGAAAAATTTGTATTTTCCAAAATAATAATTTCTAACACTACCTAGAAGCTTCAAATAACTCAGAAAAATATGTAGAACAGTAAACAAGAGAGAAATTCACAAGGAGCTGAAATGATCTTTATAAATTCTGAAATTTGGACAATAGATTTAAATTGTAACGAATCAGATCCAACTTGGAAAATTGAAAATTCCAACCAGAAACCCTAGAAAACATTGCTACAAAACCCTAAGTGAGTAGATATGAAAATAAATAAAGCCCAAACTGAATGAAACTCCTCCTGGGAATTCGCCAAGTTTGCCTCAAATGCTGGAAATAATCTGATCTGTAGATGGCTGAAGTATGGACCAAATAATCTCTCTCCGACACTTCGAGCAGGTCTGAAATTCTGATAACTCTGATCTAAAAATTTGATTTGAATGAAGCTCCAAATTAACAAACTAGGGAGGATCTCTCACCACCGAAGAGTGCTCTGCTAGCTAGGAGTGGATCTCTCACCACCAAAGCTAGGGTTCCTGTGGGATCTTACTCCACAAGCAAAAAGTATGCAACCAACAATGGCTTCAATATCATAAAAGAGTGAGTGTATGAATGAATGCCTTCCTCTCCCCATGTGCTTTTATAATTTCTCATTGCAACAAAGGGCCCAAAAGAACTCTAATCGACCTCCTTAGGGGAAGACCACATAATAATAAAATAACAAAGCTACTTTATCACCACTTTTGGAAAGTACACTTAAGTTATCCCAATGCAAAATAAGGACATAAAGTACCATAGGGCAGCATCACACAACCTTATTTCACTTAAGTCACCTCAAAGTATGTGTCCAACGTCAAAACATAACCGATAAGTGAAATGAAGATGTTGGCTAGATTTTCTGCATGACTGAAAACCTAGGCGATCATGAGATAAATCTCCCTCATTTACCGGTGAGGCTCCGTGTAAGATTTTGTCAATTATATTTCTTAATATCTATTTGTTGGTTTACTTTAATTGCATAGCTCATGGACCATAACTAGGCAATTTTGCAGCAGTAAGTGATTAGCGCTATAAGCAATATGTGCGGGAAAGAGAAATAATTAAATGCGCGAAGAAAGGAAAGGAAATGTGCAACCTAACCAATAGTTGTGAGTTGATCACATGCACATAGATGAAAAAAAAGATCTTAAAATGCAAAATTTGAAGTAAATGAAAGTTTCGAGATCTAGATCTAAGACAACACAGTTTATACAGAAATCTAAAAAGAAATAAGAAACGAATGCACCGTTGACACAAAGTTCTCCGAAAATTTGCCTCTTCTCTATTCTTCTGCTTGCAGAAAGCTATCAAGGGTTTCAGCTCAAAGTCTGGAACACAAGAATGTTGATTACAAATTCTCATCCTTTAACCCGTAGGTTCTTCCTTCATTTATAATGTATGGAGGGGAAATTACAAATGAGAAACTATAACTGAACTAAAACATGTGAAGTTGTAAAGGAAACAACTGGCAATCTTTCTCCTAGAATTCCTCTTTGCATGACATGCATGATTTATAACTGAAAATAGAACCTTCCATTTTGCATGTCTGCCACCTATTTCCAAGTAATTGACTTCTTCAAGTAACGACTTTTAAACCAATCATTTAAGATTGCTCAATTACTTTGTCGGAGAAAATAAGAGAGAAAACGAAAGAGGAAAAGAAATTAGAAGAAAGCTGCAACACTTCCAATCTTGTTCTTTTTCATATTCTGCATGCAGTTGACTCTTTTGCCTTTGATTCTCACCAAACTAGATCTGGAAGCAGTTGACTGTGATTTGCTTGCGGGTATTGCCTTTGACTTGTCTTCCCTCTTATCCTTGAAGCTTTTGCAGTTCTTCTCCAGTACATGCACCAGTGCAATGTTTGCTGTAAATAATTTAAAAAACTCATCATTTTTATTTTTAATTGCATATGAGCAATTTAAAATTCTGGAAAACACTCTGAGTGAATGCAAATATAAGTAAATTCAATGAAGGCTTCAACTGGAAGATTGGGAGCACATGCACAAGATCCTGGAAGGAATTTTCTATGCATTGACTAGAAACAAGAGGATGAATTTTTGCGAAAGCCTTTGCAATTATGAGATCTGGATCTGTCAATTAAATCGGTGATAGGTTCAGGGCCTATGTCTGTATCATTGACTTCAACAAATCTGGAAGCTATGCATGATTCTGCTGATCCTTTTCTTTCATCATGCTTCATCATGGTTGGAACAATCTTTGTCTGAGCTCTTTTTCTTTTAATTCTGCCGGAATCCCTTGCAATTGGATCAATTTGTGCAGATCTGACAACTTCTTCAGATTCAGAAGATATATTCAATGTACCTGACATTGATTTGAGCACCTGTGATGAATACCTGGGCACATATACCAACATGCAGATACTCAGAATGACAAAAATTAGGCTATTCCAACCCTAGGCGCCAAAACTGGAAGCTTCCGACAAAAGAGAAAATATTTATTAATGCAACATCCTTCTTTTGGCGCCAAAACCCGTCCGGTTGTAATCTTCATAAAAAAGTGCTTCTCCTTTATGGCATCCCATGCTTATATAACCTCCAGCATGCTATTTTTAATAATTGCCTCTTCCTATTTCTGGCAATTTAATTAATTAATAGCCATGTCTATTCATCCAATTTGGGCGCCCAATTATGCATGTTGCTGGTTGCTTTTTAATAAATTTATTTTATTTATTTTTAGCATGCATCCATGACTTATCTTTAGCTCACCCTTTTGCCTTGACTTTTCTTCTATTCATGGTGCCAAAATTGGATTAAAAATCATTAATAAATATCATTAAATGCATTGTTTAATGCCAATGTGGGTTGCACTTTTTGGCAGGGGTAGATGCTAAAAATTGGAAGTCAACTTGATGAGAATTTTCACCCTGCACTGCAGCGCCAAAAATCCCCTCTTCCACTTAAGTGATTTGACTTTCATCATGAGAATTTCTACCTTGCAAGGCAGGGAAGAAATTCTCACCGCCCGCCACGCCAAAATTCCCACTTGGTAGCTTAAATCCTTCCTTTCAAAAAGTGCGACTTGCATGGGTGAGTAAACTTCTTTGATGGGAAAATTCAATTTGCTAGGCAGCTCCAAAATCCCCTCTTCCACTTAAGTGATTTGACTTTCATCATGAGAATTTTTACCCTGGAAGGCAGGTAAGAAATTCCCGCCGGTGCTTTAAGTGATTTTTTCTTTTATAATTAGAATTTTTACTTTGCAAGGCAGGTAAGAAATTCTCACCGCTTGCCACCTCTAATATTCTCATTGCATAGTTTAAGTGACATTGACGTCATGGGAAAAGTTCCCTACAAGGGGTAAGAAATTCCTGCCCGCCCGCCACTACCAACATTCCCATTCAGCTTAGATTTATTTATTCCAAAAGTGCGACTTGCCAGAGAGGCTATTTCTGCTTGACTTCATCTTTTTTGATAAGAAGTTTGCCTTTTGAGACCGATTCCTCCGGTATCGCAACTAGAAATGATCTCCAGATGTTCCGACAATTAAAAGACTATATACGAACAAAGAACAAATCAAGGGGAATTTAATAGACAGAAATAAGAGAAAACCGGAGAAAAAATGCAAAAGAAATAAATAAAAACGAAAAACGTTGCCAGAAGTTGCAAACAATGCTCTGAATTCATTCTTGGTGAAAACCCTATTGAGATGTGTGAATACTGGCATGCAAAACTTCAACAAGATTCAATCGGGCACAATTTACTTCAAACGAGGCTTTATTTATTTAATAAATAATTAAATAAAAATTTCCGTAGACAAAACTTGGCGGAGGGATAAAATGAGTTTCAACATCTGGGTATTTGTCGAAATTGGCTCATATGATTCATTGGGAATATCTTAACGTAATACAGACATCTTCTGGCAATAAAAACACAAAAGACCCGTTATTTTAAAAGAACGAATTTTTTTAAACATGGGGTAGTCTTAGATTTCAGGGTAAAATCTGGAGACACCAAAACCATACCCAATAACCATCAACGTCACTAGCCTCTTGGGCATGACCAAGGCTAAGACGGATGAAAAGCCTCTTAGGCCATCTGCTCGGAATTGGCGACATTACAAGAGGTGTAGAGTGCATTCTATGGAAGATATTTTTGTTTTCTTCTTCGAGAAACATATGTATGCCGACACTTTTATAAGAAATGATGTGATTGAGAAATTTATATAAATGATGTGATGAGACTCCACAATTTTTGGTAAGTTTACTAAAGGTATATCTTTCATCTTCATAGAGAACAACAAATGATGTATGCTAATCATTGAGATTCTTTTCTATGCATGGGATGGGTGAAACTACTACGCCCTTAGTCTTAGGCCATATATCAGGATATGCATAGATGACATGTAGCTAACATTATCTCCTAACATGTCATATCATATTTATTTATGTTTTCATATGCTTAGTAGTTTGGCCTTGGTGCTTTACATAGCATAATAGGGTATATATATGAGTTAGTAAGTGGTAGATGATCATCATATTGAGCACTTGATTCTTATTGTATGGTTTGGAGGTTACCCCTCGAAGTGGCTAAGTCATTATACTCGCATATTGTGATCATTTATTTATATCTTGGTGTTCTTTGGTGTTATATTACTTGCTGATATTTAGACCTAAGTAATTTCATTACAGGGGTTATTAGAGCCTTGATCTATAGCTAGAATTGGGTCGAAACTTAATTTTGAAAATTCGGCTATATCTACAAATAGGTGGCGAATTTTTCTGCAATTTTTTAATTGAAGTTGTAAAATTAGTCAAGTAAGGTTCTCTAAAAATTTCAATTTTTTTGACTTGTTTTACACAAGTTATATCCATTTTAGGGTTTTTCATAAATTCACTCCATAGGCTGAATTTGTTTGAATGTTTCAAAGTTAACATTTTAGGAAAGATAAAAAAAAATAAAAGGGGTTTATTCTCTGTATTTTCTGAATTAAGGCTGAAATAATTATGAAATTGAACACTTAAATCTTGGTTAAAGGAGTTTGTTCTTGAAACCCTAATTTTTGTGCAGCATGGGGATGTGACCTTTTTATGAAAATGGAGTGATTAATGCTAGGGAATGGTGGTCAAATTTAAGACGAATTAATTTCATCTAGATGGACATGGTTTTGGTTTTCATTTTTGCTTGGTGGTCCAGCATAGAGTTAGGTCTCTCAATTGAATCAAGAGTGTTCATATTGGTCTTGGGAGGAAATAAAACATGTTTTCTTAGCCGGGTGGAAAAAGAAGAGGATGAGAAAGAAAATAATGATGTTGTGGAAGAAGAAGAAAAAGAACAAGGAAAAGGAGAAGGAGAAGGAGAAGGAGAAGAGGGAGGAGGAGGAGGAGGAGATGAAGAAGGAGAAGATTAAGAAGAAGAAAGAGGAGGAGGAGAAGGAAAAGGAGGAGGCGGAGGTGAAGAAGAAGAAGAAGCTATGGGTGATGTAGAAGGAGAGGAAGAGGATTAAATTGAAGAAAAAATAGAGGATAAGAGTTCAAAAGTGTAGCTCCAAATATGGAAGCTTCAATATTTCAATTTGAAGAGTGCATCCATAGGAAAAAGAATATAAAGGAAGTTCAATTGTATGGTGAGAATAGAAAAAGAGCTTTCTACTTTTGTACACCTAACACATTTCTTGCTCGGAGAATATCATTGCATTTTAGCCTAGATAGAGTTACCTGAGTTGGATAAAGAAGGCCAAATTAGTTTGAAACATGAGAAAATTATTCAGATGCACATTAAGAGGGTGAAGAAGAGAGTAATTACTGAGTATCTAATCAAGTGGAAGAATCAAGACAATGCAACAGCAACATGGGAGGAGGAAGATTTCTGTACTCAATATCTATATATCATCAACATTGAGGACTATACTTGTTTGAAGAAGCCTCTTGAAATGGTCAACATTGGGGACAATGTTACTTTGAAGGGAGGGGCATGTTATGCCCTTAATCCTAGGTCATATATTAGTATACCTATAGTTGACATGTGGCTAATCGTCGAGAATAATTCAAGGATCATAGAATTGATGTAATCAAGGAATTATATAGGTCAGTATCATTTATTGTGAATAAAAACTTAAGTTTGAATATAAACAATTGAATACAACACGATTTTAAATAAGAACAAATAACACAAGTAAACACAAATTAATGTGGGGAAAACCCTTTCGGGTAAAAAAACCCCACCAGAGGTACTATTCAAATATATTAAAAATATCTAAGAGGAACATACAATCAGTTTGAATTACAGACTATGAGAACCCAACATATCTTCTCATTTCTCCTTTGTACATCCAAATACCTCGTGGAGCATGTATGTCTGAATTTAATGAATTATCTCTCCTGATCTAAATTCTTATAAAGGGTAAGTATGTTTATATAGTGGGTAAATTGGTTGCACCCATTGGGGTCATACTGTTCCACCTTTTCTAATAAACATAAGCGTAATATATTAATACACTTTTTATTTCAACTCTTATTGGGGTCAACATAAATGAATCCCCTTATTAAAAGGGTCAACATTAATGACTCCCCTAAATGTATGTTTGTTATAACAGGTCAACATAAATGAATCCCCACAAACATTACATGTTCCAACACTCCCTATTAAGGTTAAGTGGGGATACATGTCAATATAACCTTTTTATACGAAAGGATTTACAAATCTATAAACTATAGTGAAGATTTAGGTTAGCATGCTTGTGGACAATACATGATATACATGAAAAGAAATATATTAAATGCTATCGGTGTTAGTCGTCCCCGATACATGTACATGATGGGTGTCCCCAATTGTCAAGTGATATGCATTTAATATTATTCTTTTAGTAATTACATACTATTTTACATACAAGGACTTTCACAATTACAATGCTTCTCTGGGTTCTCTGTAAACAAAGTTATGTTTACACAAAATCACTTTGATATGTTTATAGAGAGATGCAAACAATGATTTTACAATGCTTTTACAATATAGAAGTATAGAGAAGAAGATACATAAAGCCATTAGGAGGTGGCATTGTCATGCATACTCTCCCTCAATGGCAGCTTAGAAAGGCCTAGCATTGCTATGAATATGTAGAATTTTGTGCCACGAGATTTGTGAAGATATCTGCAATTTGATCATCAATAGGACAAAATTGTAGATCAATATCACCATTGAGGACTTTCTTTGATAAAAGCTGCGTATGGATTTCAACATGCTTTATTCTTTGATGTTGAACTGGATTTCTGTCGAGCAATAGAACTTTGGCTGTCACATAAAAGTGTAGTGCTTCATTTGACACCCATATGGAGTTCTTTTGACAAATTTTTAAGCCACATTGCGTCTTTGGCTTCTTCCATAACACTTCTATACTCAACTTTCGTAGATGAGATAGATATTGTTGGTTGCTTTTTACTACTCCAAGTGATAAACACCTGTACCAAATTTAAACACATCCAAAAGTAGATTTTCTATCTACAATATCACCAACATGGTCAACATCACAATAACCAAATAATTTAGCATTATCAGAGAAGGAATAATAAAGACCAAAATTAAATGTACCTTTAATATACCTTAGTATTCTTTTAGCCATTTTCCAATGGTCTTGATATGGATCCGCATGAATTTAGAAGCAACTCCTACAACATAAGAAATATTTGGCCTAGTAATGGTTAGATAAATTAAACTTCCAACTAGTTGCCTGTATAAAGTAGGGTCAACTTTTTCACATGCGGGTTTAGGATCCAATTTAATACTAGCTTCAAGGTGGGTATAGAAATAGGTTTGTAGTCAATCATATTAAACTTAATGAGTAAGTTATGAATACGCATTTGAGATACCACAATCAAGTGTTTATCCTAAGATATGGCCATGCCTAGAAAGTGATGAAGCAAGCCTAAATCAATCATCTCAAATTGTTGACATAGCTTAGATTTATATTTAATAATTAAGCTAGTCTGATTGTTAGTTATAAGAAGATCATCAACATATAAAACAATAAGAATAATATGATTATCTTCTATTTTGACAAATAAATCATTATCAGAATAACAATTTGTAAACCCTAGTTTTAAAATAACTATTAATCTTTGAATACCAAGCTCTAGGAGCTTGTTTTAGGCCATATAGGGATTTCTTTAACCTACAAACATAATGTTTTTTATTAGGTTCTTCAAATCCCTTAGGTTGAGACATATAGATCTCTTCTTCTAGATCACCATTTAGGAATGCATTTTTAACATCTATTTGGTGTATTTCCCAGCCATTTTGGGCTGCAAGAGCAATCAAAATCCTGATTGTGTTCATTTTTGCTACAGGAGAAAATGTTTCCACATAATCAATGCCCGGTTTCGAGTGAAACCATGAACAACTAACCTTGCTTTAAATTTATCAATTTCACCTATGGAGTTATATTTGATTTTATATAGCCACCTAGATCCAACAATACTTCTTTTAGGAGGAGGGACTAGATCCCACGTTTGATTCTTGATTAGAGCATCATATTCAGATCTCATAGCATCCCTCCATCTCTTATCTTGGTTGGCTTCCTCAAATGTTTAAGGTTCACATTGATACAAGGTCATTAGAGCATGATAAGAATGATGACTTCTAGTCATTTTATTATGATTACTAAGGTCATAATCTTGCAAAATAGATTGAGCCCATCTAGATCTTTGAGACTAGTATTGAGTTAGCTCCCCTTAACCTCACCATCTAGACTATCCATAATTGGATTGCCTTCATCTAAGTCATTGCTTTCTTCATTTAGAGAAATTTGAGGAGGTTCAGAGGAGGATACACAAAATGTTATATAAAGGACACGATCTTTCCTATTTTCAATGATTTCTCTTTTAGATGGATCATAGATTCTTAAACCTTTAGTTTTCCCTCCATAACCCACTAATATACAAGGGTAGGGGTTGAATCAAGTTTTTTTCTTTTAGATTTAGGAATGAAAGTAGAAGCAGGGCTACCAAATATTCTAAGATGAGAGACATTTGGTTTTTGATTGGTCCATATTTCTAGAGGAGTGGTTTAATGTAAGGCTTTAGTAGGAACTCTATTTAAGATATGAACAATAGTGTTCATAGCTTCGTTGGTATCCAAATTCGTTCTCCTTTTCAAGCCGAGCAACAACACAGATTCGACAGGGAGCTTAGAGGCAGATAGATCATAAATGTGTATCGTTTTGTAGCCGGGGATGAAATCTAACTGACCCTTTATTACTCGGGTTTGTGGAGAGATGGATAGCACCTTAAAAGGATGTAATCTTATCTTAACTATTTTAGGTTGTGCCTTTCAACCAAGGTAAGAGAACCTATTTTGTAACCTTTTGTTATTGAAGGAGACGCATATACACCCCAAATCTGACTCTCACGAGTTGTCACTTCTAGAATAAGGAGATATTTTCAACACAAGGCTAAGGTTACTAAAGACATTTGGAACCCTGATCTGTTCTGCATACTTAGCAAATGGATTTTGTTCTTTTGTGGATATACAGAGCAAGACAGATGTAGTTCGGGGTAGGATTGGTTAGTTGAAATAAGTTTTGGTGGGAGATCAACAAGATAGATTGGACTTTGTCAGATCCTTGAGAAACTTCACAACAAATGGAGAACCCAATAACAGAAAGCTTCAAAATAGTTGAAACATTCCTTCAACCGAAGGTGTGCATTAATGGAGGCCTGACATACACCTTTTACACAATCTTTGAGATTCTAAAGACGAAGGCCCGAGTTAGAAAATCCAATAAAACATCAAAGTCTAAGATTAGTCACGCCTGAGGTACACCCAGAGGCTTACAAACAATCTCTGTCAACAGATGAAAGAAAAGTGATTTTAAATCGTTTATTTCATTCCCAGATGAAAGCTCTTTTGAAAAATGAAATTGCAAATGCCACTAAACTATCACAAGGATTGAGGTCTGTGTGATTCAAAGAGATTTTGATACAAGATTGTAATAGGAACAAGAAAAACTACTTGCAGACATTCTGAAAGTGAAATAAACTCAAAATATGCCACAGATTAACTCAAAATTTATCAGATTCATCACAGGAGAGTTATTTAAACAATCTTAGAGCTTGTTGATGGCTATACACTTGTAACCAACTCAACATGAATGAAAATCTAACACAGAGGAAGTTAACTTGGTTTCTCATAAAGTTTTCTTAGAGGATGAGCTTTTCTCAAAATTTTCTCGTGAAAATGAACTCCCGACCATTTGCAAGAGTAATCTCATTGCATTTATAATACACCTTTTACATCCAATTCCCCCAAAAGAGGAATATTCAAAGCACCTTTGTTGCACATATCGGATCATGATTTGCAGAAGGTGACATTCAACAGATTCGCAAAAAGGTTGCTAGGTGTTTTCAAAAAGGTGAATCATTGCAAATATTTGCATCATTGTTCTAACTGGAGGCATATTCTTCATCCTTGGTGCCTGCAACACCTTTTCCCCTCAAAAGAGAAGAATATTCGAGGGACCTTTGCTTGTTACCAATTTGTTTCAGACAGAGACATTTAACAAATTCAGATCCGAAATCTGCTGCAGGTGGACCAACTGTGAACAGATCACGTTTCTTGGGCCCTCGAGTCTTGACCAGGATGCCATGCCACAACTTCTCGGGAGTCCCTTTAATCATTTCATCCTTTTTCCCTCTGAAATTTTACTTTGTAACTTCCGGATCTGGCGTCTTACTTTCTCACATGAGCCCGAGCAAAAATCCATCTCAAAAGTACTTCAGATTTACAAATTGAGCTCCCAAATTGATTCAATTGAACTTTGCAGACCCAAACGACACAAATTTGCCAAAAATTGATGAAGAATGATGCAAAGATGTGTCTCCAAACATCCTGGAGCTTCAATGGTGGCAAAATCAAATGAAATGCACAACTACCATTGATCCTGCATTTCAACTTTTAATCTGAGCCCTCCACATGGCAAAATGCGATTGGAAACGGGTTTGGGGGCACCTTTTGACATTTTATAACTTTTGGAAAAAGGAAAATTTTCCAAATTTTCCCCGCAGCTCCGCCCTTCCGCCTTTAGCCTCTGATGTGGGTCCCAGTGGACCTGCGCTTCATTTTTTCATTTTTTATTTATTTTCCAAAAAGGAAAAAGTTCCACATTTTTCGCGGGCCCGCACCTCCGTTTTTGACTATTCATGCTTGGCATTACTTTCCTGTTGGGGCCACACTTCAACTTACAATTTTATCCCTTTTTACAAAAGGCCAAAAACCTTAAATGACCCCGACGCTCCGCTTCTCCATTTCCCCGCCTGCTACGTGTCTCAATGGCACACTTTGAGATGGTCCCGAAAAGTAGAGACCCCAAACATGTGCGGTCCCTCCACGTGTCCCAGGCCCCTTTAGGAAGTTACGTGAAAAGTCTTAGTACGGGAAGGCCCGACGGAAGCCTCCACGTGGACATGTTTTGTGTTGAAGTGAGCCTTGGAATTTTTAAAGTGCCCCGTAGAGCCGCATCCAACCAGAAAGGGCCACTTTTCAACTGATGCCAAGAAGTAATTTTGACCGGGAAATTACACCCGTCAAACCGTAAAATGCAGGACAACCACCATTTGAGCCTGGGGAGACAGAAAACATAACAGAGGCCGCAATCTAAAGAATTTTAATGACAAATGGGGTGAGACAAATTTGAGCACCAACAACTTTTGCGCGTAGAAATTTAGGAACTTGGGTAGAGTGAATCATGGTTCTAACCATTTCAAGAATGGTTCGGTTTTTCTTTTCTGCAATTCCATTTGTTGTGGAGAATGGGGAGTGGTATGGTCTTTTCGAATTGCACAAGGTATGCAAAAGGCATCAAATTCCTTACTAATATATTCATCTCCATTATCATATCTTAATTTCTTAATTTTATGATTAAAGATATTTTCAACTAAATAGGGCTTATGTGGCTAATAGTGTAAGAATAAAATTTCCAAATTCAAACAATGGCCATGCAAGGTTACAAGTGGCGAAGGTGTAAGAAAGAAAATTTCAAATTCAAACAATAATTGACATGTTAGGCTATAGTGGTCGATGGCATAAGAAAAAAATTCAAATTCAAACAATGGCCACGGTATGCTACAGTGGCTGATGGCATAAGGAAAAAATTTCAAATTCAAACAACAATGGCCATGGCAGACTACAGATTTAATGCAAACAACAATGGCTATGCTAGGCTACAGCCGATGGCATAGGAATATATATACATTCTTTCAAACAAGATTGACCATGCGATTCTACAGTGGTCGATGGCATAAGGAATGAAATAAAAAAATGAAAAATAAACACCGACCTCTTAACGCATGGTTAGGGTTCGCGGTTTTTGTGGGCACGTTCGAGGCTTTATTTTCTGTTGCCTTTGCTTTATAAGATAATGTTTTATTTACTTGCTCTTCATTTGGCTGCCACATGTAGAGGAGCGAATGGATCAAACAGAGGACATGTTTCCCTTGCAGGAGAGAGAACCAGATCTGTAGAAGAGCAGGTTTATTTATGAGAAAGAATGCACACAAAACAACACAAGGGCAGCAAACTCTTCTTTTACAACACACAAAGAAGGAATTATAATAGATTTATTTGTTGTTATCCTTGTATTATATTAAAAATCAGATTGTAGGTAGTTTTTTATTAAAAAGTCAATCTACTTTTGCAGGAACACAAACATATGAAATAAGGGAAAAATTGATTGAAACTGCTTCTATATACTTCAATTTCTTCTACACTGTCAAAGATAGGGAAGAAATTTTTAGTTGCTTCTACCACTAAAATTTACAGTAGAAACTTTACACCATTTTCTGTAGCTAGCAAACTCCCAGACAACACCACCTACTCTGATACAATGTGAGAACAATTCAAGGATCATATAATTGATGTAATCAAGGAATTATACAGGTTGCATGATTTACTGTGAATAAACAATTAAGTTTGAATATAAACAATTGAATACAGCATGAATTTAAATAAGAACAAATAACATTTATGTGGGGAAAACCCTTTTGGGTTAAAAAAACCCCACCAGAGGCACTATTCAGATATATTAAACATATTTAAGAGGAACATACAATTATTTTTAATTATAGACGATGAGAATCCAACATATCTTCTTCTCACTTCTCCTTTACACATCCAAATACCTCTCATGCATGTCTAAATGTAATAAATTTGTCTTCCGATGTAAATACTTAAAAAGGGTAAGTATGTTTATATAGTGGGTAAATTGGTTGCACCTCTTGTGGTCATACTGTTCCACCTTTTTTAATAAACATAAGTAAGTGTAATATATTAATACACTTTTTAATTCAACTCTTATCGGGGTCAACATAAATGAATCCCCTTATTAAGAGTATAAGTGGGGTCAACATCATTGGCTCCCGAAGGATATAAAAGGGGTCAACATTAATGACTCCTCTAATTGTATGTTTGTTATAATGAGGTCAACATAAATGGATCCCCACAAACATTACGTGTTCCAACACCAACATTATCTCCTAACATGTCATATCATATTTATTTATGCTTTCATATGCTTAGTAGGTTGGCCTTGGTGCTTTACATAACATAGTAGGGTATATATAGGAGTTAGTAAGTGGTAGATGATCATCATATTGAGCACTTGAGTCTTATTGTATGGTTTGGAGGTTGCCCCCTCGAAGTGGCTAAGTCATTATACTTGCATATTGTGATCATTTATCTATATCTTGGTGTTCTTTGGTGTTATATTGCTGCTGATATTCAGATCTATCTAAGTAATTTCATTACAGAAACTGCTTTTTGAGAACAACTTCCATTGGTTGGGGCTTCTAATCATTGGCAAAAAGTGGTACAGGAATATATTTCTTTTCCACACGTGAACCCAAAATTGTACACAAGGAAGTATACCTCCGGGAACATAGAAAACAAATTTGGTGTTTCTTAGGAATTAATTGTAATCATTGGTGAAGAAGTGGTAAAGAAATATATTTAACTTTCCACACGTGAACTCAAAATTGCACTCAACGAAGTATACCTCCATGGGACATGGAAAACAATTTTGGTTTTACTTAGGAACCAATTGCAATCAAGGAACATATGTTTGATAGATCCCAGAAATCAACTCTGACTATTTGTACCAGCTTATGTTAGGGACAAGCCTTAGACCTTGATATTGTAATTTTCCTACATGCATGGTATCCTTTCTTATTGTATGCTCTGTATCTCTTCTTTATATGGTTGAACGGGTAAATGATTAAGTTAGCAAAACATGCTATTTTGTCTCAAATACATACTTATTTTTTCTCCCCACAGGAAAAACTGAGTCCTTAGACCCAAAAACAAAGATTGAAGTACCAGAAGACAGATTTGGTCTGTATGCTTGTGACATCCTGGATCCGGATTTGGTATAGTTTCTTACTTAATCTTGTCTTATCATTTGCCCCTTTTTTTCACCATTGTACATACCAATAAGCTTACATTCATGCTTTGTTCTTGGCATGATTCCATCCTTGCATTTTTTTACTATATTTGATTAATTAAGGTCTCTCTGATCAGGGATTACTCAACTTGCATTTCATTCTTGCAGATTATTCGGATGAATGTAGTTTGCTATTTTCATGACATGATAGAAAAAATGTTGGGTTGGGGATATGAGGAGGGTACCACACTTTTTGGCTTTGGCTATGACTTTCGTCAAAGTAACAGGTATGATTTATTGCTTCTTGATGAAAAACTTATATGTTTATTTTCTGGAACTGTAGTAGTACACTATGCGGTGGATGAAATGATATGGAAGCAATAGATAAAAGCCTTTTAATTGTTTCTCCCAGACTCTTCCAAAATTTGAGCTTATACCTTGGGCTTGATTTCCCAAAAATGCTTACTTACTATGCATATTTTCTTCCTTGTTTAGGTCTATCCAGGGAATAGATCTAGAGGGCCGAGATAATGGAACTAGTTCTAGTTTTAACTCATATATTTAATGTTATATTTTTGTCATGTATTGTCTTAGCATGCTTAGATTTCTAGTTGCAAATGGTCTATTAAATATGCCACATCTAACCACGTATGAACTGTATTTCTCTATTCTCATGGGCAGTGTACTAAACTTTCCTTCCTTGCCACTATTCAATGCCTTAAGTTTCCCTGAATGGTCATTTTAACTTGTTTTGCATGTTCTGTAGCACCAGATAAATATTTTTTTAGCAGCTAAAAGATGTGAAATTGCAATGGTATTTTAATATACAAATGTTGCAAATTTAATTGTATGTATACAAAAAGCATCATACTAAACAAGATGATAACCTATTAACGGTCATTTTAAGCTGAAGGCTGTCTTCTTGAGGCTTAGATATTTCGGCTAATTTAGGTGGTGGTGGAAATATTACTGATCCCTCTCAATGGGTCTATAAAATAAGTAATACATGGATATGAATGAAGCTGAACAGATGCTCACATTTTGATTCTACCTTTTTAACTTTTTGTCCAGCAGTGCATGTCCTCAATATACTTTCTGTATGAATATCTGCATATTTATTTCTATATTAGGATTAAGGTTTAAGAAGGCTTATTGTGAATGGTGCTTTAAGATAGTTTATCTAATTGCCTGTTTTTAAGGCTTCAAGAAACCATGGATTGTTTAAGAGCGAAGTTGGAGTTCATCCATAAAGCTTCTGGAGGAAAGAAAGTTAACATTGTAAGCCATTCAATGGGAGGCCTTCTTGTAAAATGCTTTGCATCTCTCTACAGCGATGTAAGGAAATTGTTTATGCTATTTGGCATTTTCGTTTCAGCTATATGTTTAGAGGCTTTCAGATTAATAGGCATTGCAATTGTATGGTGTCTGGGTTTTGTACAATTGATTATGCAAGATATAAGTAGAATACAATATTCTTTTGCAGGTATTTGAGAAGTATGTGAGTACTTGGATTGCAATTGCTGCACCCTTTCAAGGTATTTCAAAACAGTATGAGATGATTTCTTATGTTTTGATTGCCTAACAGAATTTTCTTTTGCTCTTTCATTTGTGTGTGTCTGTAATTCAGAAGTAAGGCACACTTTGGTCTCATAGGCATTACTTCAATTGTATTAGGTGAAAATGATATCTTAGCCCAGAGCCAGTAGGAATGAGTGCGGGTTTAATATCATTATCAAGTTGGATTTATAGAGGTCAAGCAGTAAGTGGTCTGGATGGCCTTGGAAGTTTACTTTTCTAAAGACTCTACATGCATCAGTGCAAAGGTTCCTTTCTTAGCATGTAAAGAGATAGTCGGTCCACCATAATAGTGCTAAGATATATAGCAAATAGTTCTGGTTCATTCGCTTATCTTTCAAAATACAAGGTGAAACTTATTCAGACTTTGCAACCTTTAATATATAGGCAAGAAACAATAGTTTTTCTTATCTCTGTGGATTATTTCTGCATTTTCATAACTTCCCATGGTGAAATTCTTACAATGCTCATTTCCTTTGCAGTCGCTAGATTTTTAGCCTTAAATTAGTAGCTAGGAAAACTAAATTTCTATTTGAGAAAAGAGGCCTTTGGGAAACTGTGAGAAACTTTTTGATCAACATTCTGGATCACATCTTGTGATCCATTATTAAAACATATGTTAAAACATCAGACCTGAGCTCCCTATATAGATTGACCTCTAAGGGATCACATAGGAGCAAATTTATTAAGTGCAAAAGTAGCTGTTGTATGCAAGTAAAGAATGGTATAATAGAATATTCTCTTTCTTTTGGATAACATAGACCGGGATAATGAAAGGACCATTCTAAAGCCACATACAAGAGGGTTGTAGGTTAATGAAACTGTGGATCTCTTAGTTGATAGTCCACACTCTATAAAAGGCATAGGGTTCCAAAGCCTAGAGCTAGGACAAGGGAGTGGTGTTTAACTAGGTCCGACTATAGATTGATTGTGCAAATATTTAACAAGATAGAGATATTTAAGTTAGGATTGTAAGGATCAATTCTCTTGTAAACCCCAAAGGGTGGATTGTAAGGTAAGTTCCAATAAATAATAATGTAATAGATTAAGAATATGCTACTTTATTCTAACCTAGCATGACCAGTCAATCAAATATGAAACAAAAAGGAAATGAGAGGTTAGCGATACTTAATTTGTGCAGACACCATTGGTGCATTAACTCTCTTTAGGGTTAGCAACACCTTATGAGAGAGTTGATGTGGGGGACCACAAATGAATAGAAGACCTAGAAAAGACCTTGTGTGGAAGACTCCAAAGACTGGGCAAATCATGGAAAGTGCAACTCGTGTGCTTGAGAATCCTAAGTACCCGATGCACCAATTGTAGATTCTAAAAGACAAGTAAGACTAACTTCAAGACCTTACAAGCAGATTAGCAAGCGCAAGTTGACCAAATGACTAATGATGATGTGTTGGTAGAAGCACTCAAATACCACGTATATATAGTGAACATTATTATACATTACAACTTTAGTTGATAACAATTGTCAAAAATAAAACCCACACAACATCGACCATGGTCAATGCTTCGGTTCGGGTTAATGTGTCATCATGGGGCCCTAGAAGGAAGTCTAAGAGGATGGAGGAAGACTTTGGAGCTGTTGAAAGGTGATAGGACAAAGGTATAAGTGTGCTGTAAATAGATATAAAGGTGATTGCAAGAGGATAACAAGGTGATGTCGTAGGGAGACCTGTAAAAGGATGACTATAAGGGTGTAAAAGGTATCTAAGGTATTATAACAACTCCACATCAAAGTTCTCTCACAAGTACCACCACTAATCAACCCAATGTAACCATTTCCAATAGTTATTTGATATCCACTCTTTTCTTTACGTGCAATTTTACTTATTCTACCCGTTGCTGAAGCGTTATATACTGTATTGTTGCTCTTGCTCCCATCGGGATAAATTTGTCCTCTTCCTCTATTACCACCCAAATATATAGGATATTTCAGGAAGTGAACTGCTTTATTAGTAGCAGGATTTGGTGAAAGGATGGGAAACACCATTTGACTATATTTTTGACCAGGAACAGGACCTATTACGATAATATTTTTTTGATTAGACCGATAGTTCTGAAAATAAAGATCTGGTCGCGGACGGGCCTATCTCTCTATAGGGCCCCCCTATAGAGAGATTGGATATTGGGCCGCTATATAGAGAGAGGGGGCCTCGATTTATCATTTATCGATCGAGTGCCCTCACCTCGAACTATCGTATCTTTTAGTTCTAGATAGGGGGCCCTCTCCTCCCTAAATAGAACTCGGGCTGGGTCGGCATGGGGCGGAGAAATGACCTTGCCCCCAGGGCAAAATCTAAAGGACATCGCCACAAGGAAGTCAATGTGCCAATAGTGCTTGTGAAGAGCAAAAGTCGGTAAGAGTGAAAAATTAGGTGTATACATATACCTCACTCAAAGATCATTATGTCACAAAAAGTGTACATGCGATGGTCTTCAGGAAAAGAAAATGTAATCTCAAAATCAAAATCAAAACTAATAAAAACATGAACTCAAATAAAACATACCTTCCTTCGAGTGTGTCTGCGCATAGTGAATCACTAGAATGTAGAGAGAGCTGTTAGGTGAACCCAAGTAATACATAACTGAAAAGAAACGCTTGAGGATAGATTAGATAAATAAGCAATAGACCCTAAGCTAAGGGGGAGCTCGTGGAAGGATGATAACATGGTGCTAGGTAAGTAGGTAGATGAGTACGGTAGGTCCTAAGTATGAGTAAGATGAATAAAGGTGATAAAAGGCACATCGATGGGAGGAATGCCGCCTAACATGCATGGAGATAAGAAAAATAGGGAAAAAGGATGATAGAAGGCATAAACACAAACTAGGAATGTAAGGATTACGGGCTTGAAAAATCAGCGTTTTAATTTTTTTTTGGAAAAATATTTGCAATATTCGATTGGATTTGTTATGAGAATACGGTCCGAAGTTCCGAACGCTTCTTCCGAAATAGGAATCGGAGTTACGGTTGCAAAGATATCTCAATTTTACGAAATTTGGATGTTGTGAGAGAAGGTTTGAAATATTTGGTTGAAAACCTATAAAATAGTAAGTCAACCTATTCTTTTGTCTCTTTGTGCTTATTGATTGTGAGATTCTAGAGCTCAATTGTCCGATTTAGACAAATCTAGATTCGATGATTAGATTTCGAGGTGGTGTAGGTGGATGAGGCAAAAGTTGAGGAGGGTGCATCGGGCCGGATCCAAAGGTATGTTTTGTTTTTAAATTGGGAAATGGTAGCTAGGTGAAAAATACCAAAATAAGTCCTAGAGCATATCCGGGTAGTGAAATATTCCCCAAAAGGTGTCAAAACGTAGGTGTCAACAAACTTTAGGTGGGTTTGGGAGCATATTACATTAGGAGGTCATTACGTTAAGATTTTAGATTTTGAAGGGAATAATATGATTTTAGATTTTAAATTAATGTATATGACAATATTTTTGACTTGTGTACATGGCTTTTGTGATTGTATTATGTTGGATTTATGGCTGTATATTTTACATATGTTTGCACTTCTATATTTGCACAAATGTAATGATATCTATGGCAAAGAAACTGAAAAGCCAAGGATAAAATAAATGATAAAGATGGACATCTAATGTAGATTAAAAGATGTGTTAATCGGTAGGTAGAGATGATATCTAATGAAATCTAAGTAAGCAATCAAAGAAATCAAAAGATAAATTAAAGGATTGTAAAACACCTATTAAAATCTAATAAAGAAATCAAAGAAATTACAAGGCATGGTAATGATTGTAAGACACTTGCAGTAAAATAAAAGAAACTAAAAGATGTGAAAGAAAGGCTTTAGTAAATATCAAATGATAAGGCACGTGCAAAACAAAATAAGATATGCTAAAAAGGATGATAGTAAATATCAAATGTAATCTAAGCAATGGACAAAGAAAACATAGGATATAATGACAAAAGAAGCACCAAAATGAATATGATCGCAATCAAGGCTTGTGCTGATTTTTTTAAGAGATAAAACACTACCATCCATAGTTCAAAAAAATTGTACTGCAATTAATTAGGAGCCCAAAATTTGACTTGGAAATTAGGAATTGACAATTTCTTGGCATTACTCGACAATTTTATCCCTACTTTAAAAACATTTAAATTGATGAAACAAACTTAAATTAAATGTAAACAATTGTTAAATGACATGAGAAGTGAATGTATTTAATGTTATGAGTATATTTTCTTTTAATTTTGACCAAAAAAATGAAATTCGTTTGGGAGCTATAGATTGCTAACATTCAATTTGATTTTCATATTTTTTTTTGGTGAATTCAGAGCTCCTTATATAGCTAACTCCATGTACATCATGAAGTGGGAGTCCCTTACAAACACTATAGAGGAAATAATTAATACTTAAACTTCCTTATTTTGTGAATGATGGGCTTCTACGAGTCATTTAATTCCAATTGTGGAGCATCCCAATAATGGACAGGCACGAGGGATTGGAATTAAGTGAAATTAAGGAAGGCCATCATTCACAAACTAAGGAATGCATGTATTACAGATAATAATTAATGCCTGGATAAATAACAATAATTGTTTTTACAAACATTAATTATTTCCTCTATAGTGTATGTAAGGGATTCCCACCACATAATGTACTTGGAGATATCTACACAAGGAGCTCCAATCTATAATCTTGTCATTCATCTTGATGATGGACAAGAAAGTGTTGTTCAAAACACTGATTCTATTCTCTTCTCCAAGCAATTTTTCCCAAAGCTTGTTTATTATATATAAGGTTTTGGAGCAATGTTGACTTTCAAAACACTTAGACAGATACTAATTCGTGAAAATTGAAAATAAATTAAAATGATTGTGGTTTTGTAATTTGTAATCACTACCTTACTAGGTTGTTCCTCTGTATTCCCGAAGGCAAAGCTTGATCTTTGAAACCCCGATAGACTCAAACCCTAAAGACGTAGTCACCAAATTCCAAGAGAGAAATCATTGAGAGAATAATTACAATAACACACTTTGAAAAATGATGTTATTTCCATTCGGGAATTTAATACTTTTCAATGGCGATTTTTAACGATTTAGTTAGCATTTTTGGTGAGTAATGATGAAATTACTTGCCGAAAATCGATGATTAATCGCCATTCCATGAATCACAATTTTTATAAAGATAAATTGTTTCAAGCCTATATCGTGTTTATATCGTCGATTTTCGGCAATTTTGAATCAAAGCTACCATCAAATGTCATGATTAGGATGAATAAAAATGGAGTGGATGTAAGATATATATTTGTGAGGAAGGCCCAAAGGTCTTACAATCTTACTCACAAATTTATAACAAGGGTGATAGGGTCGTAAACTAGATAATAATGTGTAGTAAGATAGTAGAATGTAAAAGACGTATAAACTCATGGTCAACTACTAGCAATGTTCATCAAGGGAAATAAAGGGAGTGAACATGAAAGAGGATAAAGTAAGGTGCCGTGATAGCGATACAAGATGTTTAGCGGAGATGAGACACTCTAATCAAAAGGGTATGACTAAAATTTTTCTTCATGTAAGTGAGAAGTAACTTGAGTAGGTGGGTTCAACTTGGGTTAACTAATGAAGTATGAAGGTATATTCCAAGTTAGGTATGATAGTATATGGCAAGTAAATGATGTATCCTACCTTCCCATGACATTATTCTAGTTCCTTGAGACCTCACTTAAGGAGCTATAGGCCTCTGCGAGGATTAGTTATTGGTGTGAAAAGGTAAGGGCACTTTGAATCATAAATATGCGACCTTTTACTTGATCGAGAATAACCTAACGCACTCGTACGCACCCAAAAATTACGGTGCTGCAACAGAAAGAACGCGATAAGTCTCCAATGATGAGGAAAACCTTTTCCAGGGTAATATTGAAGTCCAGATCCTTCCCCTTCTCCTTTCCATGCTTGTTATGACTCAGTTTGTCTTCTTTTCCAAGTTAAGTAATTCATTTTTATTTGTAGGCCACTTTATGCCCCTTTTGAGCTTCTTTGTTTGCGACGGTTGCGCATAACCACCGTGGCGGTTCTGTAATCGCAGCGGCGGTCCTTTCGCCTTAAAACCGAAAGTTAAAACACTGCGTTTTTCAATGCGTGTTTGGATTTTAGGAGTGATTTTCTCACTTGTTTCTCAACCATTTCATCTATTTTTAGGCTCGTTGGATTCGTATTGGAATTCTCTTCCTTGTTTACTATGTTTAGAAAGTTGACTGCCCCTCATTTGGATGATCTGTCACTTCTTGATCGACACTTGTTGGACTTCTTCTTTCCCAAGATTTTATAAAAGCCAAGTTTTTACTTGTATGATGGGTTGGATATCTTACATTTTTGGTGAAGTGTTATGTTGCTGAAATTTAGAGGGACCACACAGATAACCAATTCTTTGCTCTGTTCTTTCTTGCTATATGCTCTTAGCCATTTCTTGCAACCAAGCCAGCCACAACCAAGTTCTTGCTTTTCTTTGTTACCAACCAACATCTGCACATCCCAGGATCAATTGGACATCAACTCGGAAAAGGACACAAAGTTGAGGAGACAACAAATGCAAATTCACATCTGGGAAGCTATCACAGAACAATAGTAACCAGGTTGGAGGTGTAATTGAATTCTTTTAAAGCTTTGCATAGTTCTTTCTTTACTGTAATTAGAAGAAAATCATTTGTTTAGATTAATAGAAGTGGAATATCCCATCACTTCCCAGATTCATTCCTTGTTTTGTATTGTTATTAAAACATTGCTTGCATAAATCTTTTGTTGATATCCTCTTCCCTGCTTATCCTTGTGGATCTACACGAGAAAAAGGTTGGAGGAAGATATAGTGCCAACAATCTTTTTTATTTCTTCATTTTTATTATCTCGTGTGTTTCAAATTCACTCTGTCGGGGAAAGTTTTACGAAAAGAAGAAATTGCTTTCAAGAAGCTTTTTCCCTTTCCGGAGAACCCGAGGCAGAATTCCTATTAGAAGAAATTCACTTTGCCTAGATTAATAACTTTCGAGTACATTTTGTGTTTAGAATAGCTTTTGTTATACAACCCTTTAACAAAGAATAACTATATCCGGGTATTCTTTGTTTAGGTTGATTTCTTTAGAAGTAATTGCTTTTATTTTAATTATTTCCTTGTGTTTGTGTCTGTAGCATTGTTTCTTTATTTATTTTATTTAAATTCGGAAAAATACAAAAAGATTTCAGAGACTTAGCTTGTTTTATTTATTTTATTTTATTTAATCTTGGAAAATACAAAAAGACATTAGGAATTTAGATTGTTTAATTGTTTTATTTTATTTCGAAAAGCCTCATCAAAAACAACAAAAAAGGAATTAGTGTAGTTAATGCATTTCACTTTATTTAAGTATTAGTGAATGTAGTTTAATTAAATTAAAAGGTAATTTGATTGTCTTTTGTTTAATTTAAACTCATTTACATTGCTTATTTAAAGTTAGGAACTTAAAATTTGCTTAAAGGTTAAAAAAGAACGCAACACCCCATTCCTTAGCGGCTTAGACTACCCGTACTTAGTCCTTAGCCCTCATTTGTTATCAATTGTCTAATTTCTTTCACCTTGCTCACGAGTTGGTGTCCCATATGACCATTTTGGGCCCACTTGAACCTTGTAGAAGGATTTTCGAACCAATCATCCACCTGCCAAGCATTGACCGATACCAAGGGACATAGACTTGGGTTTGCAGGCTTTAGTTTTCAGATCAACCCCTTTGCCACCACAAATTATCAGCCAACTTGACGCTCTCAACGAGCAATTGACCATAGCCGAACAACACTGGGATGATCTAGCAAATAGGATTAGGCGACAAAACTCCTAGTTTGCCTTTAAAACATCCCCTCTCATTCTTGCATGACCCTCTCTGGAGAGGCATATTTGGAGGCGGAAGAGAAATTCACTCGAGTTCAGCAACTGGGTCGAGGCATCCTCGGTCTTACTGACATTGACCGAGAATTGCGGACAGCTATCATTCTCAACCGTAGTATCACCCCCTTAGAGGTTAGACGAGTATTCGTTTCCCTCGACGAGCAAGTTAATAACTTGCAAGTTGAGCGTTGTGTTTCGCTTGATCCTAGGCTCTCAAATCATTACCATTCCCACCTACCCTATCTATACCATACATACCCATCCTATTTCCACTTCATTTCTCCTATTTCGACTGTCTCAGCACGACCTCGGGAAGTCGAGTGCACCTGGAATAACATGTAGTTTTTCTGGTGTACACACCCCAAAAGACCTCAAGCTATGTAACACGGCCAACATGGAGTTTGAGCTTTCGACTAGGAAAGGGGGTGTGCCAAATATGACTATATCACTTTTTTGTTTGTGACTGATTTGTTTGTAATAATTGCCTTTTTTCTATTGTCTTTTGTTCTTTTTTTCTTTGATAATATGGCTTTTAGCTTTTTACGGTTCCTTCCCCATATGGATTCGGAAGGTGGATCATGTGTATAAAAGATGACTAACATAAGAGAGCTTACACCTAATCATTACCAAGGAGAACCTAAAATCCATGATGCTTTGGTACCTCACCTCTAGAACTACCCTAAGGAAAGAGTGCGATCTCATCTTTGACCTAAGTGTGCCTCAACCGAGAAGAGTAGTAGGATAGGTGAAGTGTAAGGATATAAGAGTGATAAATGATGGATAAGGTCGATAATAGATCATAAGATATATAAAGGGTGTTTTATATAGAATCAAGGGTAGAAAGAGACAAACTAGGTAGTATAAGAACTGTAGATCACTAGAGATGGCAAAAGATATAAGTGTAAACCTACGTTATCAGTGCACGCCAACGCAGGGCATGGGTATAGGTACGCTTCGCATCCGGTATGCAAGATGGGTATGGTACGCTAGGGGTACGTCCAGGTACCTCTGGCGGCTGTGTAATGTCCCCATTTTTGAAGACCCTTAACCTATCTTTCCCGTGGGCTTTGGGATGTTGCAAGGGGAAAATTATATTAAATAATTAAATAATATTGCCTGGAGAGTGATTTTTATCATTTGACATTATAAAACAATAATTATTTAATTATGTAATTTATTTAATTTAATTCCCAAAATGCAAAATTAAAAGGGGAATTAATTAAATAATATTTGGGTGGCTTTTAATGTTAAAATCACCCTTAGAAAGGGGACACCACACATAGGGAGGATAAACTATTTTTATTTAATAATTTCCCTCTCCAGGGATTTCGAATTTTGTGCCTCCTTGTTTATAAAAGGAGAGCTTGGGATCATTGTGAAACTTATGCTATGATGAAATTAATTTGATACTCCATGCTTGGAGTTGGGATGCATGCCCATTGATGTTTTTTCTCTCTCTCTTGCGTGGGAGATTATTGAGCTGGTTTTGATGTTCTATTGAAGTATTTTTGTATGCTTGCAAATCTACTTGTTGGTATCCTTCATCTCTAGTTTCAACGACTTGCTTTATGATGTTTTGGGATTGATTTGAATGCAATTTCAGTTAGCTGGTTGTGTGATCTTGTAGCTGGTTTGTGATATGCAATTGGAATCTTTCATGAGCTTTGCAAATCGACTGGGTTGTGACTTGCATGCCAGCCCTAGCGACTTGTTCCATAGTGTTTGTGGATTGTTTTTGAGTAGTAATTGATCAGATTTCTGTATGCTCATGTGTCATAATTGCAGCGACCAGCCTGGGCATGTTTAGTGACTATTTTGGAGCATTTTTAGCAATTAGATCTGTGTTATGTGATTCTCTAACCCCAGCAAATTTCCTCATGGATGTTTAATGCATTGTTAGAGTGACACGACTTGGGTATATGCATGGTATTGTGAAGTTATACCTTCTATATGGCAGCGACTTCTTCCATTATGTATGTGGGCTGATTTGGAGTATTATTTGGAATGGATCGACTAAACTTGTGCATGGGTTTTAGTCTCTTTATTGGATAAGTGGTAGTGGATCTACATGATAAATAATCTGATTTCTATCAATAGAGTTTGCTGTTCTTTCCTTGCCCAGCTAGCTCATCTAGAGGGACATAGTAATCAATTAATAGAGCTGTTCTTTCCTGAGAGTCAACGACTTACTTGGAAGTAAATATTGAAGGTTATTAATGCATATTTGAGCTCCATGTGTCCAACAGATTGGTAGTATGGGTTGCATATGCCTAGCGACTTCCTTAATGTGCTTTTGGCAATGATTTCTATGTTTGTTTGTATCACTGATATCTAAAAATGGCGATTGGGTTTGACATATGATTTAAGGATGAATTGAAGTCATATTGGCAGCGATCCACTTGTGGTTGGTCTGGTAATAATATTTTGATGTCTGAGCATAGTTTGATTGAGGTTTTTGAATAGTATTTCAGTCTTCTTTCCCATGATTGGTGCAAGGCAGAGCTGGTAGTAATTCATATAATTAGGAGGTTGTTTTATTTCATTTGTGTTTACTTAATTTTAGGCAAACAATAGATGGCTGGTTGGAAATTGTAGGAAGATCTTTGAGGAAGATTACAAGTATTTGATAGCTGTGTCACTCTTTGTTTGAAGCTCAATAATAGTGATTTGCATAGATCTGGTTTTTAAGTTCAGTTTGGAAGTAATTGTGTGAGCTAGAGGCCATTAAACCCCTATCTTTGGGTTTATTGAGTCATCTACTCAACTGGTTCAAGTGGTTGTGATTATATTTTGCTATTTTCAGTTGATTTGAGTATTGAAGGGGTTGTTGATTGCCTATTTCCCATTGATCCCGGAGTTGGGACATTACAACCCATCTACATCCGCACTTGGTGGAGGTACCACCCGCCATACCACGTAAAAGCAACAATTTTTATTTGGGTCAATAAAACTCAAAGTGGATTTTTAACATTATAAAAGTCTTCTAAACCCTAAAACATGCTCCCAAACTCTATTTCAACAACACATTAACCTCACATTTGCATACTTGACTCTCACCTTCATATTTTCTCTAATTTTCAATTGCTTAGGGCTGATTACAAGTGTCATATAGTTCAAGGAGCTTGCAAAAATGGTTTTGGTGATTTGAGGTAAGTATTTTGTAGTTTTTTTATTTAAATTAGTTTATATTTACTATTTTGTAATTGTTTTTTTTTTTTGTTATTATAATATTGTTTGAAGCCTTATTTTTTGACTTTTGATTTTAAGCATTCTCTCAACACTTAATTGTTTTTTTAAATGCATTATGGATTTAAAATCGCTGGATGTTCTAGTTTTGTGGGCCAAGGTATTAAAGGTCTCCATTTCAAATTTGATCCATACTTTACCCTTTGGAGGCATGTCACAGATAGAACAACTAAAAGGTTGGAGGGGCATTGTTTGCTCACAATGTAATATACAATTTAAGAGCTCTTATAGTCGGGAGAAAGCCCATTTGTGTGAGGTAGTTGGCCACGAAATTAGACCATGCGAAGGGTTGGAGGGAAAGGGGTTGCCACGTGCAAAGACCCTTTCATGCATCAAATAGCAAGAGGAAATGAATGTAACAATTGTCCTAAAATTCAAGCATCCTATGGCAAACAAAGGAAGATCAAGTAACAAGCCACCTATTTCTCCTTATGTTGATGTTGTGGCCTTAGATCACACATTTTTGTCTACACTCGTTGCGGCAGCTAGAGGGGGAGAGGATTCACCTCTTTCTAACAAAAGAACAAAAGATGTAGGCCCATTAGAAAGTGCATTCGGAGAATGAAAGTAGAGACAACCGATCAAGGTATTGGGCATTTTATTTATGCATGTGGTTCGCTATTAATGTTGTTAGATCACCATATTGGTGGGATATGGTGAGATGTATTAATGAAGCTTTAAAAGGTACACTAGCCGAGGGTATGAAATGGTGCGCACCACCTTATTGTCAAAAGAAAAAAAAGTTGAAGAGGTATTGTTTCTCATCAAGAATCAATGGCTCAAAACAAGGGTGCCCATCATTTTCGGCGGATGTAAAGATATGACAAATAGGCCATCGATCGATGTGGTGCAGTGTGCCCTATAAAGGCAATGTTTTTTAAAGCTATGATTGTGAGGGGGGTGAAGGATGCCTAATTCATTGTCGACATCTTCATAGAGTCCATTGAGGTGGTGGGGCCTCAAAACGTTGTCCAAATGTAGAACGGACAATGCAAAAATTGTAGAGCTATAGGGATGTTGGTTGAGGCAAGGTATGGGCACATATTTTGGACACCTTGTGCCATTCATTCCCTCAACTTAATGTTACAAAAATTGCTTGGATCAAACAAGTCCATGAGGAGGCGAGTGAGATTCAGATGTTCGTCAACAACCACCACATGTCCCAAGCCATCTTTCGAGAGATTCTCGACATTGCAACTATTAAAGGTAACATTCTTTTTTATTTTATATAATTTTTAAATTTTATTTTAATAAATTCATTAAATTAATTTTATAAGTTTGTAATTTGTAGAATTTTGATTTTTGAATGTTTTAAATTTACTTGGCTTAATTTTATTTGTTCTAATTTTTAGTAGGGTGTTGAGACTTGATTTGCCTCCCACACGCACATCTTGAGACAACATGTGAAGATGTGAGCGACATTAAGTGGCATGGTTATCAGTGACCTTTGGGGTGTATGGAGGCAAGAAAATGATGAGAGGGCAAAAAATGTGAAATTGTTGATCCTTGATGATGCATGGTGGCATTGTGTGGAGTTCATGCTTAGTTTTATCGAGCCCATCGTGAGTATGCCGAGATTTGTTGAAATGGATCATCCATATATGGATGAGATTTATGATGGAATTGACTCGGTGATTGAGTTGATTAAGACTATCATAAATGTCAAAGAGTAAGATCCTATAGAGACTTTCTTCAAGGAAGTGTTGTTTCATCCGATTGAAAGGTGGAATAGAAGACTTGGTTAGAGCAGAGTTTGTGAATTTCATATCCTCCAAGGATCATTAGCGCTCTTCTTGACAAATACAAGATGGATGCTTATTTGTGGTGGTACTTCCATGGGCAAGCATACACCTACCTCATGCCACTTGCAATAAAAGTTTTATCACAAGTAAAGATTTTAATAAAGTTAATTTCTTAATTCTTTCTTTAAGTTTTTAAGCTATTACTTTTATTAAATTAAAATTTTAATTTTGCATTGACTTTGCGACTTGCCTCAATAGGTTGCGAGTTTTCTTCAACTAAGAGGAATTGGGGTACATACTCCTTTATCCACTTAGTTAACTGCAACAAGTTGGGAGCAAAAAGGCGGAGAATTTGGTCTTTATGCATTTTAACTCGATTAAGCGCAATAAGCAAGGCCAACAAAGTGTTGGGATATAGACCTAAAGACTCCAGAGACTTGGATGCTTTCATTGCTCAACTTTCATTGCTAGACCCGGACCTAGAGCATACTTTGCATGACTGCGCATGGTGGAGCTAGCGGGAGCGGCATTTGCGTTGATGCTTGTGGTTTTACTCGATGCTTGTGGTTCTAATGAACCACATGATGGTGATGATGCTCGTTGAAGACATTGGAGAAGATGCAAAGCCATTTGATCATGATTATAATTAGACTATGAGTATGCTGATTTATCTTGATTTTTGTGTATGCATTGTAACATTTGAACAATGTACTTATTCTAAGTTCGAACAATTAATATTATGACAAAATGCATTGAATTATCAATATGTTTTGTGGCTATTTCACTTATATTCGTGGATATTTCACTTAGTTAATAATTTGTTTACTCTATGCATGTATAAGGCTGAAATTTTACTTATTTGGCTATATTTTTTAATATATTTAATATTATATATATTATATGACTGTACCCAAGTGCCGTATCGAAGCCCTCCAAAACTTGACGTACCAATATATCGGACCCCGCACTGCGTGCCCGAACCGTACCTCATACCGGCTACCTAGGTGTAAACTTTTGATAGGTCCAACACAAGCATAAAAGGTGATAATATCGAGTGAAATATAAGATCATAATATGGATAAACAACACACCATAAGATCAAGGAAGATGTAAATGATAGAAATAAACCCAAATGATGTCGCAAGGAGTTTGTAAATCATGAAATATATAAAGACTATATATCGATAAACAACATACCAAGAGATCAAGTAAGATGCAAGTGGTTGAAATAAATCCAAAGGATGTCGTAAGGAGTCTATAAATCATGGATAAACAACATACCAAAAGATCAAGACACAAATGGTAAAGGTAAATGCAAAGAATGTCATAGGAGTTTGTGAGTCATAAAATATATAAGATTGTACATGGATAAACATACCAAAAGATCAATTAAGACACAAATGGTTAAGGTAAATCCAAAGGATGTCGCTAAGGAGTCTCTGTAAATCATAGAACTAGGATGTAAAGGGGTAGCCAACATATGTGAACCAATTGGCTTTTGTGTAATAAGTAGATTATATAGGATTTTAAGGGGTAGTGAGAACAATAAACTAATCAATTTGTGCTAAACTATGGATTTTAAGGGTACCGAAACATCGAGCTAACCTATTACGATCTATGGATGTAAGTAGTAGCTAAAACATTGGACTAACTAACTTGTTCTAAAGCTATGGATGTTAGGAATATCCAAAACATCAAACCAACCAACTTGTTATAAACTAGGTATTGTAATGTAGGAGTGTAAGTAGTAAATGCAAGAAAGTAAAAGGTAGTATGGGGACAAGAAAACATGGTCGGAGAGGGTATGCAAGGTAGTTGCGGGCATCCTTGAGAGGTATGCAAGATAGTATGGGGACAAGAGAAAACAAGGTCAAAGAGGGTATGAGGTAGTTGCGGGTGTATCCTCGATGACCTCATGAACTTGTCATTTGGATATCACGTGTGCAAATCATGGGTTCCTCAATATCTTTGAGGACATGAGAGACCTTTTGATGGATCTCATGATGCTCATCCACCATGGATTCCTCCACTCTCATGGAAATCCGAGATAGGTTCTCATGGCATGTCCATCATAAAGGGTGGAAGGGGGGGAAGAAAAGAGGGATCTCTACTGAGGAAGATAAAAGTGAGGATGTGGTACCCTAGCTGGTCTAAAGGGTATACATGTAGATGGGTGGACGATAAGAGGAAGGCCGGAGTAGGTAATATAAGGAAACAAAATTCTTTCTCAAAGTGGAGGAGAAGGTAATTACTAGTTGTTATTGCCAAATTACTTGACACTTAGTGGATGATCGAGAACAAACACCACGATGGGAATAAAAGTGCCAAGGATAGGAGGCAAACGAGATGGTTGTTGCTTTAGTTCCTTACGAACTTCAACTTCCATTTTATTCATGTGTCGCGATAAGAAGCTCGCAATCCTTTACGTCATGCCCGACGCCTCATGCCATGTACAATACGACACAAGCTCATCTAATGAATTTGTCATTGTCATGACATGAGATGCGCAGTGTAAGCATAGAGGAATGCTAGGGATAGATCGAGCTAATCTAAGGAACCAAAATGTGTTGTGGCTTAGGCTTTGAGTCATAGAGGATGATGATAATGGGCGAGCTAGTCGAGGAACCACCAGAGATTGTGACTTGGACTTTGATTCGCTCGGTGGAGGGAAGTCATAAGGCTCAAAACCTTGTTTTTTTGTTTCAAGGTGAGGAGGTAAATCCTATAGCGGAGTCATCCCACATTAGATCATCACATTCGGACTCAAAGTTCAACCTTGGGATTCGAAGGAGTGAGATGAATGTATTAATGTATGATTAAAGGATGATTTAGGGATTATGGAAAAGATATAGAATAGTAGGTGTTTAAAGAAGAGCATAATGATTATTGGTATCGAAGGACCTTTGCATTTTTAATTTGTGCATATTCAAACAAGAAGGGGTCGCCAAGTGAATAACCGTCATCATTCTCAGGGGTAGTGATATATGAGGTTAAGGGTTTTAATGACAACTTCACTAGGTGTGATGTAGGCAACTCCTTGGTAGGAGGTGGAAAAAGAGATAAGCGATGGGAATTGCATTAGCTGCCTTCTTGCGAGAACATGGTCAAAGTAAAGGAGCAATGATAAAGTCGGGAAGGTCTAAAGTCTTGATCTTAAGGTTGATCTCATTAGGGTCATCATCATTCGAGTCAAGGAGGTTAGCAGGGATGTTTTCGATAAGCTCGAGGTGACCACTATATCCTCGAAGGGAGTTGATGGGGTAGTTAAAGCATTGATGCTCTTAGAATGCGACACAAGATAGTTCCTCGAGAGTGGGGATTTTATAGATGTTGCGTTGTTGAAAGTATTGAAGCTCCATGGGTTTGTGTCACCCAAAATCTCAAACACGGAGCCTAAATAGGGAAACTTGACGTGTTGATAAGCAAAGGAGGCGATTGCACACATCAAATGTGTCCATGGTCGGCCAAAAAGGATGTTATATGGAGGAAAGTTGAGGATCATAACTTTCACTCTAATGGTACGAGGGATAGTAATAGCTAGCCAAATGCAGCCCATGGCTTTTGGTTGCAGCCTTGACTCGTGGTATGAGTAGATTTTAAGGTCATGGTGAATATCCCAAGGATTTGATGAAATCCAAAGAAGCGACACATGTGCTCGAACCCTTTTACGCAACAGCTCGTTGACTTGCACGTTTCGATCTTGACAAAGATAAAGAGAGGATTGTTTGCTTGGAATAAGCAAGCTTGTTCGAGATCATAAGGTTAATAGAGGACGTGAATAGATAGAGATTGATTTGTAGTTAGATTGTTCTAGATCATAAGTAATTCACATCGTTGAAGTATACTCTCATATGAATCATGACAAGAGGGATTGATGCTCCAAATTTTGTCTCATGCTTGGAAGAACAACCTCTTAAGAGGAGAATAAATATAGATTGATTTGTAGTTAGATTATTTTGGATTATGAAGCTCTTTACATCGTTAAGTGCAAGTATACTCTTATGATAATCATACAACAAGGATTCTTTCCCCAAAGTTGGTTGTGGGGATATTCATATCGATGGAGAGCCTTCATAAGTCGAATTGCGATGTTTAGGAGAAATCATATTAATTTGAAGAAAGGGATTTGGCTTGGAAGGTTTGAAAGCTCCATGATTGGAGATCCCATTCATGCCCAAGCTAGGTGATGAAATATTGAGTTGGACCTAAGGGATCTCAATTTGAATTTGATTTGAAGAGTCTTAGAGCTTAGGTTGAGGAAGTTTTATATATTTTTGTTCATACTATATGAAATTGTTCGCGTAATATGTATAGTGGTCGATGTTGTTGTGGGATGATAGAAACAAATGACATCAGCCCGTGTTGGTTAAGGATGGTTGATGGCATCGATTTGGATAGTTTTTCAAATTTTGGTCATCTAGAAGATGAATTTTGAAAGTTTGACCTATAGGGTAGAATTGAATAGTCCTTTAGGTTTAGTGATGAGGAGAAGCGAGGAAGTGGTATCAATAATGGCAATCACACGTCTTATGCCATTCATGCTAACCACATTCTCGGTGGGCTCTAGTTAGGATTATAAGTGGTTTCTATAGTGTTAGTAGAAGAATATGTTTGTTGTTTCTCATTTCTAAGGTGAGAAGTTGCCTCAACCTAGGAATGATTAGGTAAGGGATCAGTATAGACTTTAAGATGTTCATTGGCTTGATTAACGACATTGTGATGGTCATGAGTGTGGTCATGGGCCACAATGACTTTGTCAAGTATCTTAACCATACCTTAATGATCGAAGTTGGCACCAAGTAAGAAAATATAGGTGAAAGCGTAGAAGAGCTTTGCAATTCTCATGTGAATGACCCCAATTGGCGTGCCACCAACAAAAGAGATTCTCATTGTATTATTGGGAGGGGGTGAGTAAGGGAGGGAGATCTTCATGTCAACTCCTCCATGGAGAGAGATCGATGAGAATCCATATGAGAGGAAAGGAGGAAAATAACCTCCCTTTGATTGAGGGGTTGGATTAATATTATGAATGTTTTTGGAAAGTGTTGTTATGATTGAGGAGCATTTTTGACATCGTCATCCGTAGCATATGATTTCGAGGTCTCATTAGAACATGTAGGTTCTTTTGAGCCTAAGATTGAGTTGAGATTGCTTTGCTTTAGGTTTCTCAAATGTGGATAAGATAGTCTTTCTTCTTTAGATGGCATTCACCAAAGTGATAGGAGAAAAGGAGCTAAACCTTGTATTAAGGTGAGGTTTTGGGGTGCGAAGGAAGATTTGTAAAGAGTATCGTAGGTAAAGATGTGGTTGATCGGTTTTGTTACAAAGGGTTTTCCATTGCTTAATGAAGGATTAGGCAGTTTCATTCTCACCTTGTTTACAATTGACAAAGATGTTCAAATTGTTTTCGGGTAGATCTTGAGAATGAAATTCCTTGAGTAGTAAATTTACTAATCCCTCAAGTTTAATAATGGTGTTCTTCAGAAGAAGTGTATGGTACCAATCTAAAGCGTTGCCCATAAGGGTCTTAGCTAAGAGCTTGGTAGCGGCATAGGAATTATCTTTGATCCAGTCCTTGTAGACATTGCCAAAGGCCTTAATGTGAAGATTAGGGTTAGTTGACTTGTTATAAGTGAGAGAAGGGGTGATACCTCGATATCCATAGTGGTATATAGGGAGCCAAAGGTTCCTTTTGAATAGATTGGAGCACCTTATTGGTTATGGGAGGTTGTGGAATTGAAATCCCTTGGGAGTTCTGATAGGAGGTGGGGATGGACATTGATTTGACACGCCCCATTGAATTTGTTGAGGTCTATTGTTCATGTGAACAAGGTTTGCATATGCATTTGAAGAAATTGGTTGTTAGTAGTAGCTTGTTGTTGACTGATTTGGTTAATGTTGCAAGACCATTAGGAGGATTTTGTGGATTTTTAGATAGTTTGGGAAGGTGCATTGGTGGTACACTTGTACGGTTGAGAAGTAGTTTTAGAGGTATAGGCAGGAAAAGACATGCTTTGGCTTGCCCCATTGGTTGAAGAGTTATTCCAAATGGATCTATATTCCTCTACGCGTGCTTGAATAGCCTTAGGTGGTTGTTCGGCCAAATTAGTATAGCTTTGGATGAATTCGTGCATTTCAGGAATTTAATTGGCATAGATGTGATCTATGTCATTATCCTTTTGCTCGAATTCTTCCTCTTGGGGATTATTGAGATTAGATCTATATTCTTTCCATTGGCTGCAATATGGGCAATCTATCTAATGTTCGTGCTAGCCATGTCAATTCAAAATAGAAGGGGGTTGGTTTAGGAATAATATTCAAATATTTGTTTTGGGAATATTGACATTTTGTTGAATATTTTGATAAAGGAGATGATTCATCTTAGAAGATTTTAGGAATGCTTAGGGAATATTTTGAAAGGATAAGATGAGAGACAATAATAGATTTATAACGTGAAGAAGGCTCAATTGGAAGAGAGTAAGATTCATGTCGGGTTCACTAGAATTTATGGAAGTAAAGAATGACCTAATAGAATATCCTCTTTCTCTCTTGGATAACATAGACTAGGATAATGAAGGGACCATTCTAAACCTACACACAAGAGGGTTGTAGGTTGTTAAACCGATAGATCTAGTAGGCGATAGTCCACACTTTATGAAATGTATTGGATTCCAAAGCCTAGATGCTGGGATAGGGAGTGACTTGTAACTGGGTCCTAATTATCGATGGATTGTGCAAAGATCTAACAAGAAAGAGAGACTTAAACTAGGAATGTAAATAAAGATTTGTAAGGATCGATAGATTGTAAAGCCCAAAGGGCGGATTGTAAGGTACAGGACGATAGATAATAATGCAATAGATTAAGAATATGCTACTCTATTCTAACCTATGCATGACCAATCAAACAATCAATCAAATCTGAAATAACATAAAGGAAATGAGAGGTTAGAGATACTTACCTTTGTGTAGACACCATTGGTGCATTAACTTCCCCTCGGGATTAACAACTTATGAGAGAGTTGATGTGGGGGACCACAAACGAATAAAAGAAGACCTAGAAAAACCACTTGTTGAAGACTCCAAAGACTCCAAAGGTTGGGAAAATAATGGAATGTTAGGGAATCCTATGTACCCAATGCTCAAGTGTAGACTCTAAAAGATAAGCAAGACTAACTTCAAGACCTTTAAGACTTTAAGAGCAGATTTGCAAGTGCAAGCAAACCAAATGATTGATGATGATGTGATGGTAGAAGCACTCAAATGCCACGTATATATAGGGATCATGATTATGCACTAAAATTTTGTTTAGCTGATGACAGTTGTTAGAAATAAAAGCTAGACAACATCGACCATGGCCAATGCTTTGGCTTGGGGTAATGTTCATTATGGGGTCCTAGAAAGAAGTCTTAGAGGATGGAGAGAGACTTTGGAGCTTCTGAAATGTGATATGACAAATATATAAATGTGTTGTAAGTAGATATGGAGGTAAGGACCAATAGATGATAATGCAATAGATTGAGAATATGCTACTCTATTCTAACCTATGCATGACCAATTAAACAATCAATCAAATCTGAAACAACATAAAGTAAATGAAAGGTTAGAGATACTTGCCTTTATGCAGACACCATTGGCGCATTAACTTCCCCCTAGGGTTAGCAACACCTTATGAGAGAGTTTACGCGGGGGAGCACGAATAGAAATAGACCTAGAAAAGCAACTTAACGAAGACTCCAAAGACTCCAAAGGTTGGGCAGATCATGGAATGCTTACGCAATGCTCCAAGTTTAGACTCCAAAAGATAAGCAAGACTAACTTCAAGATCTTATAGGCCTTAAGAGCAAATTTGCGAGTGCAAGAAGACTAAATGATTGGTGATGCCATGTTGGTAGAGGCATTCAAATGCCGCATATATAGGAAACATGATTATAGATTACAATTTCCTTTAGCCAATGACAATTGCCAAATATACAAGCTAGACAACATCGACCATGGTCAATGCTTCAACTTGGGGTAATGTGTCATCATGGGGTCCTAGAAGGACGTCTCAAGGAGGTAGAAAGATTTTGGAGTTGCTGAAAGGTGATACGAGGGAGGTATAAATGTACTGTAAGTAGATATGGAGATAAGGATTAATAGATAATAATAAAATAGATTGAGAATATGCTACTCTATTCTAACCTATGCATGACCAATCAAACAATCAATCAAATTTGAAATAACATAAAGGAAAAGAGAGGTTAGAGATACTTACCTATGTGTAAACACCATTGGTGCATTAACTTCCCCCTAAGGTTAGCAACACCTTATGAGAGATTTGATGTGGGGACCATGAATGAACAAAAGAAGACCTAGAATAACAACTTATGGAAGACTCCAAAGATTCCAAAGGTTGGGCAGATATTGGAATGCCGGGGAATCCTAAGTACCCAATGCTCGAGTATTAGTTCGAAAAGATAAGCAAGACTAACTTCAAGACCTTTGAGACCTTAAGAGCAAATTTATGAGCGCAAGTAGATTGAATGATTGATGATAATGTGTTGGTAGAATCACTCAAATGCTGCGTATATATATGGAACATGATTATACATTACAATTTTGGTTAGTCGACGAATGCTATTACAAATATAAGCTAGACAACGTTGACCATGGTCAATGTTTCGGCTTAAGGTAATATGTTATCATGGGGTCCTAGAAGGAAGTCTTAGAGGATGGAGAAAGACTTTGGAGCTGCTGAAAGGTTACATGATGGAGGAATAAATGTGTTATAAGTAGATATGAAGGTAAGGACCGATAGATAGTAATGCAATAGATAGTAATGCAATAGATTGAGAATATGCTACTCTATTCTAACCTCCGCATGACCAATCAAAAAATCAATCAAATCTGAAATAACATAAAAGAAATGAGAGGTTAGAGATACTTTTGTGCAGATACCATTGGCGCATTAACTTCCCCCAAGTTTGGCAACACCTTATGAGAGCATTGATGTTGGGGACCACAAACTTATAGAAGAAGACCTAGAAAAACAACTTATTGAAAACTTCAAAGACTCCAAAGGTTGGGTAGATCATGGAATGCTAGGGAATCCTAAATACCTAATGCTCTAAGTATAGGCTTCAAAAGATATGCAAGACTACGTTCAAGACCTTAAGAGCAAATTTGTGAGTGCAATTAGAGAAAATGATTAATGATGACATGTTAGTAGTAGCACTCAAATGCCGCGTATATGTGGGGAACATGATTATACATAACAATTTCCTTTAGCTGGTGGTAGTTGTCAGAAATAAAAGCTAGACAACATTAACCATGGTCAATGCTTCGGCTTGGGGTAATGTGTCATCATGGGGTCTTAGAAGGAAGTCTCAGAGGATGGTGAAAGACTTTGGAGCTATTGAAAGGTGATATGAAGTAGATATGGAGGTGATCGTAAGAGGATAACAAGGTGATGTCGTAGGGAGATTGTAAAAGGATGACTATAAGGGTGTAAAAGGTATATCTAAAGTATCGTAAAATTGATTGCACATCGAGCTCTCTTATAAGTACCACCACTTACCCTAAGGACATCGTTTTGAGGAAGCCAATGCACCAATAGTGCTTGTGAAGAGAAAAAGTTAGTAAGAGTGAAAAATTAGGTTTATACAATGTTGTTACTTTTATATTATTTCAACTACGTACTTAATGCACATTAAATGCTCATCTTCTAACGCGAGGTTGTTTTAATCTATTAATGATGGGCCTTTTTGCAGGACTTAAATCAAAACCTTCATCTCTATTCAAATTATGTGCATGTTTATGATGGCTTCTCTTATGATAATGATTGTCCATGACAAGAACCTTGGCATCTTCATTGTGACAGAATGCTTTGTTTTGTAGGAGTGCTTGGCTAGTGGCTAGTTTTCTTTCTTCTTCAATCGTATATTAACGTGCTCTTTAATCCTTGTCCGAATGGACCTCCTGTTTTTTTGATGAAGGCATACCATAAGAGCACTCAATACTATAAACCCTGCATTTTAAGCTCAACTCCAAAGGGTCCATCATTGATTTCAAAGTTTTTCTTAACTTACTGTGGTAAGAAAGCGATCTTATTATTTTGATGCCGGATATTTGTAACTCTAGTGGACACCCATTTATATCAAGTAAGAAAGCCATTGGGGCCGTTGTTAAAGGCTCCACCCTTTGTTTCTTGTTGAGACGCTTCTTGCCTGTTTAAAAGCCCTACCAATTTGCTTTTTCCTCTATCTATTTTAATTGTTTCCTAAAAACCTCGTTTAAATTTCTTGTTCAAGGTTGTCAACATTCCAAATCCTAAAAGCCCTAGTAACCAGGGTTTTCAGTACTCTTGCTTTCTGTGTTGAGTGGTGATGAGTGGGAACATCTAAATAGAGGTCCTTGTGGGTGTATTTTTGTGCACACTGCAATCCAAAGAGCCATCTTCTTTATGAGTAAGGAGGACATTTAAGAATGGTAAGCTTCCTGTGGCCTTGACCTCCTTGGTGAATTTTATGCTTGGAATCACGTTGTTGATGTGGGCATGGAAGACCTCTAGGTTTTCTATACCATGCTGCCGATATAAATTTGTATCGTTGACATACCTCTTCTACCTTTTCCACATCTTCCACCAGTTTGGCCTAAGAGGAAAGGAACTAAGAGCCCCTTTTTCAAATTTCTCCATGAAGAGGTTGGCTACAACTAGTGACAGAGGTGAACCCATTGCATTTACTTTTGATTGCTAAAAAATGTCCCCCTTAAATGAAAATAAAGTTGACCTTAGACAAAAAGCTACTAGCCCCATAGTTTCCTCACCCGTGCAAGCTCTAATTACATCAATGACATCACCAATCGGAACCCTTTTAAAAAGGGACACTACACCAAAGCTAACCAACAATTTATCTTCCTCCACTTTGTTGTCTTCAACAAAGTCCATAAAGTTGGTTAAATCACGAATAAAGGAAGAAGACTTGCCCACCAAGGGTTTTAACTTGTAGGCCAAATAAGCAGTAAGATTGTAAGTCGATAAGTATTAACGTATAGGAAAAATGTAGTCGTCTAAAGAAATGTTCATCTCCTAACGCGAGGTTCTTTCAATCTATAAATGATGGGCTTCTACACAAGACCTAACCTGAAGCCATCATCTCTATTCCAGTTATGAGCGTTTTTACCAACTTTAGTGACTTCTCTTAAATTTCTCTTATGATAATGATTCTTCTCGCAAGAACTTTGGCATTGTAAGCGCAGATAGAATCCATTGTTTTGCAGGACTGCTCAGCTAACGCTGACTTTTCTTTCTTCTCCACTCGCATATCAGCAGCATGTTCTTCAATCCTCAAGGGAATGGACCTCCATGTTTCTCTGATGTAAGGCATACCACAAGAGCACTCAATTGAATAAATCCCACTTTTTAAGCCCAACTTCAAAGGGTCCTTCGCTGATTTCAAAGGTTTTCTTATTTTGTGGAAAGAAAGTGGTATACCCTTGGGCTTTTTGAAATCCTAGTGGACACCCCTTCGATATAAGGTAAGAAGTCACAATTCTTATTGTTTTTTTTTCTGACAAATACAACTCATATTACTCCAAAGATCAAATGATTTACATCAGTGGAGCATTAAGATTAGAAGTAAAATCTATCCTTACATACACAAATAAAGAAAGCACTTGGGCCCATACCCCAATGGGCACAAAATTCACATCCTTGCATATCTGTGGCTTTTTATTTTCTTGTTTGCAATTATTGCTTATAAATTATCAAGAATGGAAAGTACATATTGATATGGTATGAAAGTGGATTGGTCACATTCTAGGGTCACTTGACATTACAATTTGCCCTTAGGCATAAATCCATAATACATCAACCTGTAAAACAAAGGGACAGTTTTTTTGTAATTTTTAAAAACTGCTTTTCTTCTATTTTCTGTTTCAGCTTTCCTTCATAGGTATTTGTTAGTCTTGAAAATCCATGTTTCATCTTAACTACATTGCCAAAATGTTACACGGCTTCTTCCATTTCCTTGTAATTTGTTGCAAATGGTAAAATTAACTGTCAGCACGTCCTAATTGTTTAGTTTTGTGTCACAGGTGCACCTGGATTTATAATGGATGTTCTATTGAATGGAGTTGCATTTGTAGATGGATGGCAACGTGACCTTTTCATTTCTAAATGGAGCATGCATCAGCTGGTATTCCTTCTGCTTACAGAATACATCTCTATGTATATTGTCATAATTTTTTTGATTTGATATCAATATTCAATGTTTTTGGTTAGCAATAATTAGTGTCGTGATTGAAGTGTTTTTAACTTAACTAGCCTATATCTTTAGAAATTTAGAATGATATTTGATGGTTACAAATGTTTAAGCACTGAAACCTCTCCTGAGAAACTATGTATCCACAGTTTGAGCTAGTTTTGAAGCTATTTTTGATTTGAATGTGCCCTTCTGACAATGTTTACCTGACTTGTGAAATGCATATCAATTATTTTGATGTATATGATCTGTTGATAGTTGATCAGTGATTTGATTTTATAATGTTGTTCCTTGTAGCTGCTGGAATGCCCTTCAATATATGAGATGATGGCTTGCCCTGATTTTGATTGGCCTTCTCCTCCACTTCTTGAAATATGGAAAAAGAAGAATGATGGCTTTGGCCACTCGTCAATCGAGCTTGAGTCATATGGTCCACAGAACAGTGTTAATGTCATAAAGGATGCTCTTGTTAATAATATGGTAAGGGCTTATGTTGCTTCTCATGGTGCTGTAGTGGATTGAAGTTTCAGTATTTCAAACTAATTTAGCGTTATGAAAAGAAACAGAAGTTAACTTGTATCTTAAGGCTTGTAACTGGAGGATGTGCACAGTGTCATTGTCTCTTCCTACATGGGGAGAAGGATAATGGTTTTCAGCTTTAGTCCCACTTTTGCCTTCTTGTATTTTCGACTTCTGTAAAGCTACATTATCAGCATTTGTGAGGTAACCAAACTAATAGTTGATAAGAGTATATTCATTTTGAATAAGTATTTTCTTGTTACATAGAATAGAAAGTAGCCTGGCTGAAGAGCAGCATAGAGAATTGCACGTTGGGTGCTAGAATCCAAATGTGTAAGAGTACTAGCTACGACGCCAATTTAACCTGTATATTGCTAGCAACTCTTCTTGCAATGAGAGGAATTCTTGGACTTTGTGAAGGCTACCTATCTTTTTCTCTCTGTTGTAATCTTGATCCTTTTGGTTCTTGTTCTTGAGACCAGACCGAGCCCTCTTTTTCAAGGCAAGGATCAGATTCATCTTATCTTGAGCTGAAAGTATACATTTCAATTCTTTGTTCCTCTACTTTCCCATCAGCATGTGGATTTGCTTCACCTAGGGGCAAAACACTATAAGTGTCAGTTTTTAAGACTTCTAGAAAAAATCTGTATTGGCTTCTCTTTCATAATTTTTGAACCTAATCTTTAGATTTTAACTCCAATTCTTCAAGTTTCAAATTCCTCAGTTTTCTTTTGCCATGCTGACTTTTGCTTCCTTTTATCTCATGAGTTCCTACCGTCAAGCAGGAAGGATTCAAATTGTAATAGCCGTATTTGTGGTATCCTTTGCACCAAAAGCCATAGTTTTGTAGTCAAGGACCTGCTTCTACAATGTTTATAACATTGTTAGTTCTATTTTGCATGAAGCACCTCTTTTAAGTTCCATTCAGATTTTCACAAGAAAACATACTCTTGTATGGAGGTTCAACATATTTTCATGTATCACACATCCAGAAGTGAAGGGCGGGTTTTGCAATGTTCCCCCACAAATGGATAAGATAGATTATTTTGAGAAGATCAAATCTGGTGACTAGAGTTTCAACCACAAAACTGCTAAATTCCAAAACCAGAGCCCCACTCAAACTTCAGTTTGTACTTTTATTACCTGCAAAGGTGACAACAAGGAAGCATCTGATTACAAAAAGAAAGGGGAAATGAGCCAAACAGAATTCTGAAACCCACTGTTGGGTTTTTTTGTTTTCCAATAAAGCTCTGAAATATTACTTTTTACATAGTTACGAAGTTTGGAAATCCAAATTGGTTTAGAAGAGCAAAAATCTGGAAATCCTGAAAAAAAACGGAAACAAATACACACACACGTATAGATAAAATATATGTTAGACAAATACACACACATAACATAAATCATGTAAAACATGCAAAAATATATCCATCTACCAAATAATGAGCATAAAATTAAAGCTTGTAGAATTGAGAAATGCATAAGAGTTTGAAATTTGAATAACATTAAAAGAGAGCCATGGTTTAGAGCCTAAGCTCAACATTGAAATGAAACTTAAAAGTTTCAAACATTTGCAACATCAAAACCTGCTTCAACATCAAAACCTTCTTCAAAATCAAAACTAGCACTAGCATGTTTCACCATCATCTAATCCATGCTCATCATCACTATCAATATTTTCCTGAATTTCTTTGAAGGATGGTTCTCCAAAGTGAGAATCGCCATCTTCTTTTGCAAGATTGTTCTCAAGCAAATGCAAATTGTTATGGACAAACACAAGATCTGAGATTTTTTTAGCTCCCAGTCAATTCCTCTTGTTGGTGTGGATCAAATCATGTGTACTCCAGTTTCTTTCACATGCAAAAGCTCTAATACGTTGTTTGTGGACATGCACAAGCTTTTGTAGCTTTGAAGTAGAAGACTCAATCTCGCCCCGTAAATGGGGATCCATGCAGTGGATGTCTTCTTGTGCCTCCTTACAAGAAAACATGCCCTCTTGGTTCTTGAATATAGTGAGTTGCCTTCTCATCATCATCATAACCAACTTGTTTATTGTTTCCAATACACTGTTCTTTACCTCCTCATTTGCATCATGATCCACCTCTATAAGCTTAGGATTTAAATAGCACCCTGCTGCATGGATAGGACGATGTAACATATCCCAACGTATGTCCACAATGTCCCATATTCGCTGAACTTCGTCAACATCATCTGCATAAAAATAGACATAAAAATAAAGGTCGTCATACCTACAACATAAGAAAAAGGCATTCCAACCTGGTTTCTTGGTATGTTGACCAAATTTGGAAGGGTAAGTTACAAATGACTTGTATTATTAGAAGCGTAAGTAAGAAATAATGGTTATCATCCCTATAACATAGGGATACTTGTGCACATAGTTAGCATACTTGGTGAGTACTTGCCAAAGAAAAACCCAAACGAATACTCGCCTGGAAAACTCGCACACGAGTTTTCACCGAGTTTTGGCGAGTATTCTCGAGTGTTCACCGAGTTTTGTCGAGTTTTGGCGAGTATTCCCGAGTATTTTTCAATGACAATCATCATAAATTCATAGCACTTATCAGCCGGTTGTTGTATTCGCATGATGATGCGATTTTGTATTGTATTTGTATTCAAATCTAATAGAAAACACTTCTCCAACATTTTATGGACTCATTTGATACATTTTGTAGCTATATGTTGCTTAAAATTTATGTTTTTAAAGAAATTTGCGTATTTTTAAGTTTTCGAGGATTCCCGAGTATTATTGAGTCTTCTTTGAGTCAATTTTTTTGGTCTGCAGTATTTGCCGAGTACGAGTATGCGAACTATGCTTGTGCAGGCTTGGTTTTGTTGATGTTGACGAATTTTAGAGGAGTTGGTTGAGAATGTCATGTTATAAATATAACCTCCCAGCTCTAGGGAAATATGGTGAAGATAGAATACAATAGAGAACAAGAAAAAACATAAGTTTTAATCTTTGTAGGACTTTGCTGATCAATGAGAATTGGGGGCATTTGAATACTTTGTAGTTTCTTTTTTATTATTCTCAGTCCCATTCCCACTCAACTCAAAGAGGAAGGACAACTTGTTGGTATTTCTAGAGTAGATTTGTTTCTATTTATGACCATTTCTTTTATCATTGTTAAGTAGTTGTATAACCTGCAGCAGTTTAGTGTGTGGCAGTTGCTTTATTAGATTTGTTCTGGATCACTTTACTTTCAGCTATTTGTTTCCGTATGCTTCGAGTTGAATTGCTTTAAGATTTGTTCCAGCACTTAGATAAATTTTATTTGATTTAAGCAATTAGATTAGATTTAATTTGATATCAAAAATTTAAGTTTAATTAGATTCCAATAAAAGTCTTGATTCAGTTATTATTGTGAATGTTGTTAGTTAAATAACTATTCGCCAAAAGTCTTATTCCCCTATTGCAAATAGCTTTGGACACCGCCTTGAATTTATATTATTATTAAACTAAAGCGAGAGTCTCAACGACCATTATCACTTTTTGGTGTTGTTCCTTGGGATAGGTGATATTAGGGAGTTTTCATTTGAAATTGGTTTATGTGGTGGAATTTCTAGAGAGTTTTCATTCAGAAATCATATTTCTTTACTTCACTAAAGATCAAAAGTTATTTGTAGTGATAGTAGATGAACATTTCTGTGCCAATTGGAGTAAGTGAAACCTTATAGGAGTTCTCCCATAAGATATCAATTTTGTTAAAAAAGAACATTAAGTCAACAGGTTTTTAGGAACTTTGTGTCAAAAAGGCAAAATTATAGAAAAGGGAAAATAAAATTTATGAATAGGAAAAGAGATTCAAAAGCAAGATTTATTTGCCAAAACCCCCAACAACAAGGCATAGGTAGTGAAAATTCACTAGATGAGGTTGGACAAGAAGAAACCTTAGAGGGAGAATCACAACTATCATCACATGAATTTTTGTAGTCATCCCCTGAAGTAGTTACACCTATTCAAAAGAGGCAACCCTTAGTTCAATAAATTTTAGAACAAAGCATTCAGACTGAAACCCAAGCAAGTATTCTTCCAACTACATCAAACGAGTCTATAAAACCTAGGAAGGGCATCTATAATGTCTATTGGGATAATATGGAAGACAAACTATAATATAGGAAATGCAGGGGCTGGTGCGGGAGAACCTTTACTTATCTTATAATATTGAACCCAAATGAGGAAACTCTTATGAAAAGCATATCTCCATCAATATTACCTAATTTTAGGGGATAGCTTGAGAGGACCCTGATCGATTCTAGCTTGAATTCAAAGTGCTTTGTTAAATATATGATTATGGAACTGATAACCAAAAACTATAGTTGTTTCTCCACACTCAAAGATTTAGCCATGTGTTGGTTTATGGGATTACAACGAATTCCATCCACACATGGGATGAGATGGAAATATAATTCTTGGATAAGTATCAGTTTACTAGTGGGGTACACAATCGTAAAGAACTCTTTTGAATGAAACAAAAGGAGTATGAAAGCATGGAAGACTATCTTGACAGTTTACTGTTTGTCCATCATCGATGCGGAAAGGACTACATACGGAATCGGGCAAAACAATATTTCTAAGAGGATTAGAAGAGGAGTCTCGAGAAGCATTAAACCTAATGGGAAAAGGAGATGTGAATAATTCGGAATCTCATATATTATAGAGCTCGTAGAAATTACTCATGAACTAGGGCTGGAATTCAAAAGACTAAAAATGGAAAAGGGCATGATTAGATAGGACAACTAATGGAGGAATTTGCAAATCTTAAAATTGATATCCTAGTACATTTAAACACCACGGTAGACATGATCCAAGAAAAACCAAAAGCGGTGAACCTTTAGCCATGTATTGTTCAAGTGCAGAGACAAACATGCACTTCATGTTGTCCTCTTGATAAAACAGACACTTGTAGCATTTTGAAAAATCGTTTTATTGATCCTTGCGATTAAAAATCATATTAAAAAACCCAATCTGAAGAAGAGCTTAATTATGTAGGACAAAGACAAGGAAAAATGTTTTCCTATAATCAATTTCCAAATCAATTCACTCCATGTGCTCCTAGAAAGCGGTCTTCCGATTAGTGGTACGTACCATGCTCTACCCCTTAACCTCCACAACAATGGGGATCATACCCTTTTCCCCCACAAGGATGGGCAAATCAATCATGGTCCAAGCCACAATGGACAAACTAATACAAACAACAATGGGTTCCTCGACAACCTCAACAACAATGGATGTCTCAATGAGCATTCAATCAACAATTTCAAGGGCAAAAACGATTCCAAACCAGCAGCAAGCTTTATTGCCCGGTCCTTCCAACATGCCCAACAACCTCAAATGGAGCAGGTAAGTCATCCACAGTTGTTCAATTTGTGCCAAATCCAAAGAATGTCATACGGGCAGCCCTGTCAACAATGTGGACCAAGAAAACACAACCGGACTTAATGCCATAGATTGTGACAATATTCAACTACGTTTGGGGAAAATCCTATTAAAACCTTTCTCCCCACATATCATGTAATGTCCCCTTTTTCGGGATATTATTAATATTTATTTTTCATTTGCATTGTAACCCCTTGGCATGCCTAGCGCTACAAGTGGGAGTCTCTTTAGTTAGTTTAATGTGCACATAGGTTAGTTACTTTTATTTATTTGATTAAAAAATAAATAAAGTGCATATAGTCTTAGTATTAAATATTTTAATGAGAGTTTATGTTTTCCCTCCAAAAGGGAAAGGTCGGTCTTTATTGGATATTGCACCCCTTAGTTCTATAAAAGGGAGGTCGCATTTCCTTAGAGGGTTATGTTGGATGAATTATTGATTTCACTCCATGCTTGGAGTAATTGGGATGCATGCCCATTGATGTTTTCCTTCTCTCTCTCTTGCGTGGGAGTTTATTGAGTTGGTTATGAATTGAAGTATTTTCATGAGATTTGCAAATCTACTTGTTGGTGATTCCCTTTCTAGCTTTGGCGACTTGGTCTTGGGTATGGGCATATTTGTTTGAAGCATAAATCTGCATTTTTGTGAAGGGTTTGATGTACTTTGGTGATTATTATTGCTGCTGCAATTTATTTAGCAAATCGACTTGGTTTGGGGTTTGATCTATCATATTTTGAGGTTGTTTATGCTAGATCTATTTGCTGTTGTGTTTAATTAATTATTTCAGAGCAAGGGCTGATTATTTGAATATTTTGGAAGGGGTGTATGAGCTGGAATTAATTTATATGATTTACTCTAACCCTAGCGACTTGAAAGTAGATTTCTGAGGTTGTTTTGGCAAGGTTTTAATGCTCAGAAAATTCAGAATCATAGTGCATTGGAAAGACATTGGTTTCTAGTTTGTTTTGCATTTTATTTCATGGAAAAACACTGAGTATTGGATGAGTTATGAATTTTTGAATATTTCAGTTGTCGGCAAGCTATCTGGACATTATTAATTAATATTATTTCAGATCTGCAGTTTTGGGGTCAAGTTAATGTTGGATTTGGTTGTAGAAATTAGGAGGAATAAGGAGGAAGTGATTTCATAATTTTTGGAGTGAATTTGATGCCCTAAATGTGTTGGGCGACCTAATTTTAGGGCAAAATTAGGGTTTTATGTTGGCTGTGCAAAAACTGATTTTGGGACATTGTTCTTCATATTTTTGTGGCCCAAAATCCAAAGTTTGAGAATTTTTGCTTGGATGGTTAAGCAGGAAATAATTTTGGAAGATTGCAGCAGTTTGGGTATTTATTTAATTAATTAACTGCTGTTAAAAATCAGATCTGGGTGATATTAGCATTCTAATTAGTTTTCCCATCTAACCCACTACTTTGGCATACTCCAACCCCATTTTGGGTTGTATTATTGCCGACATTGGGTTATTTGAGGTCAAACTAAGAAGATCTAATCTTCCTAGGGTGATCGGGATAATTAATTTTTGCAGATTTAAATAATATCCTAAAAGGGGATACTACATATCATTGAAATACCTAATGAAGGGGAAAAACATGCTTTTCGTGCAAAACAAGTACAACGGGGTGATACTCAAGAAAACACTCCTATTGTCTCCTCAACAATGCCATTTGTTGCACGACTCAAAAGGAACATCACATGTGAGTGAATTTGAACTGATAATACATGAGCTTAAATGTCGAGCATTGAAATTCCATTATTGCAAGCCATAAGGGATGTCCCTAAGCTTAACCGAGTTATCAAAACAACGTGTGTCAAGACACTAGGCTAGAAGAAACAATACCCCAAAAACATTTAAGTAGAAGTTAAGTTAGTTGACACTTTAGCGGGAAAATTGATCCTACCCAAGTTTGGAGATCGAGGAAGTCCATTGATAACAATATCAATTGGGAAAACAAAAGTACCTAATGTTTAGATAGAATTAGGTGCTGCTTTATCAATGTTACGACAACCGACATGTTAAAAACGTTCTCTCTATCGGGATTCAACCAACATCCACTATGTTACAAATGGTTGATCAATCAATTGTGAAACCTAGGGGTTCATAAAAGTTGTTTTGGTTCTGATAGAATCTTGGAAATATCATGTAGATTTTATGACACTTCAACAACGGGGACTTTTATAGATTCTAGGTCAGGAAACATGACAATTTCAAATGAACTCAATGCTAAGATTTTTGTTTGTATCGACCAACAAGACTTTCGTTAGATTTTTCTTATAATTTATGGGTGGGTGAACCAAATAAGATTGATAATGCTAAAAGTATTTCTTCGTTAGCAGCAATCACGATTAACAAACACGCAGTTGAATTAGAAGATGGCTTAGGTGACTATGAGGAAGAAGATCATCGAACAACCATCCAACAAAGTGTTGTCAATTGGGGCACAAAGCAGCCAACAACATTTCCTAATGGCAGTTCGTTGCTCTTTGATAGGAGCAATCCCTCTAAGGAAGCTTTTTTAAGGAAATAAATTTTTATATCTTACAACCTCACCTTTGTTTTCTGTACGCAATAATGAGTGAATGTAAGAGGATTCACTCCATTTACCTTGACACAAAATAGGTTACAATTCAGCCAGGCATAACTCTTAATATAAACAGCTGGTTTTCAGATGAACAAGAGTCGATTATTTGATGTATTACACACACATTCGAATGCATTTACATGGGAGTACAATGATTTGATGGGTATCTACCCCGACATTTGTAGTCATCATATCTATATAAAATATGTAAGACCAGTAAGACAACCCCAACGAATAATAAACCTTGCATAAAGAGATATAGTTAAAACTGAAATTGAAAAATTGTTACAAGTGGGGTTTATATATCCAATTGTAGACAACCAGTAGGTTTTCCCATTGATTATAGTGCCAAAGAAAAATTGTAAGTGGAGAATGTATAGACTATACAGAACTTAACAAAGCTACCCAGAGAGAATATTTCCAAATACCATTCATTGGTGAGGTTTAGGATAATCTAGCCGGGAAGAAAGTTTTTTTCCCTTTCCTAGATGGATTCAGTGGGTACAACCAAATGCAAGTTGCAGTGGAAGACAAAGACAATACCACTTCCACTTACCTATGGGGACTATTTGCATATAGAGTCTTACTTTTGGATTATGTAATGCACCCACTATTCTGAATTTAGTGCTTGCAATATTTGCTGAATTTACCAATGAATGTGTCGAAGTTTATATGGATGATTTCACTATGTATGGAGGATCTTTTGAAGAATCCTCCAAAATCTAGACAAGGTTCTAACCAAATCTGAAAAACATCAGTGTCCTTAAGTCATGAGAAGTGTCTAGTGATGGGGTATCGAGGCATTGTCTTGGGCCATCATATTTCCTATGAAGGAATAAATGTAGACCCCAAGAAAATTGAAGTCATTACATAGTTACCTCCACCCAAAAACTAGACGCACATTAGAAGTTTCTTGGGACATGCCGGGTACGATAGACACTTCATTGAAGATTTTAGTAAAATTGCAGCACTAATGTTTTCCCTACTTGCTAAGAATAGGGTGTTTTTATGGACAAAAGAAAGGCCAACAATCCTTTGAGACGATAAAAAAAAATTTACTTCTGCCTCAAATATTAATAGGACCCAATGGGAACTTCCTTTTTACATTCAAATTGATGCTTCCAATGACTAAATGGGAGCAGTCCTTGGACATATGTAAGAAGGAAGTGGAATGTATGCCATTTATTATGTCGGTAAAAACTTAACCTCAACTAAAAGGAATTATACAAGCACTGAATTTTTTTCTTGCTGTTGTTTATGCTTGTAATAAATTCTGTCATTATATTACTAGTTACAAAGTGTTTGTATACACAAACCATTCAACATTTAAATATTTGATGAACAAACTAGTGGTAAGTGGGTGGACTATCAAATGGTTGCTGCTTTTGTAAGAATTTAATGTAACAATAATTGACAAACCTGGGAAGGATAATGTGGTTGTAGATTTGCTGTCTAGACTAAACATTTTAGGGGAGAACAAACCAGACGAAGATGACTTTCTAGATGAACAACTATTTGTAATTTCAACATATTTGCGTTGGTTTGAGACATGGCTAACTATCTAGCCATAGGAAGTTTCCATTTAATTTTACTAACAAGGTTAAGAAACGCCTTGTTAAAGGAAGCTCAAATTTTCAATGGCTTTGTGGAATCCTATTTAAATGTGGACCGGATTTTATGTTATGTACGTGTGTCAGGAAGATGAAGTCTATGACATCTTAAGGGCTTGTCATGATGAACCACTTGGAGGGCATTATTCAACTCAAAGCAACCATCTATAAGGTCTTACGCTAAGTCACCGCATTCGCCGATTTTAAAGGGAAAAAACGAAATCCGTCGAATCTCAACTCGTCGCAAGAAATTCGTCAAAAATCGTGATTTTAATACCCCTCTACCAAAACCACATTGAAAAATCGAAAATATGTTGATAAGTATGGCCTTTTGTCCCTAGCCGTCACGTTTGGAGTTGGAGGAAAGGCGGGAGCTAAGTTGCTAATGTACCCTAACACACCGGGAGCTACGTGCCCCAACGTGATTTGGTAGCTACGTGCCCTAGGCTGCAGGAGCTTTTGTAGAGGTTCTAGATGCGATCTCTGTCACTGAGCTTTAACCTTCATTGTCGTATGTTGCGCAAGGACAGCCCGATGTTTTATTTTTGTTTTATAACACGTATATGATTTGTTTTATTTTTCCTAGCTTTAGAAGATGCACGAGAAAAATACGATTTATTTTTTTATCATTACTTTTTAGAAAATACGATTTGTTTTTTATCATTACTTTTTTGTTTAGGTTTTATATTTATCATTTTTATTATATATTTATAGTTTACATTTTTTTTATATATATATATATATATATATATATATATATTTTAATGTTTTATCAGCTTTGTAGTATATATTTTATTTTTATGTTTTTATTAAATTTAAATTTATAGATGATAATCTTATTATATATTTATGTTTTATATATGTATATTTGTATTTTATATATCTATATTTTATATTTTTCAAAATACAAGTATATTTTGGTTAGTCTAATTTAATCACAAATTTTATCTCAAATATTTTTAATAACGAATTTAATGCTCCACGAATTCGAATGCAGTGACTTAGGTCTTAGGTGCTGGTTATTATTGGCCTTCATTACATAAGGATGAAAAGAAATATGTGAGGCAATGCGATCAATGTCAAAGGGTGGGCAAATGAGTAAATCCACACTTACCAATGAAATGCCCCTCAAACCTCAAGTGGTTTTAGAACTCTTTGAGAAATGGGGACTAGATTTCATTGGCCGTATTGATGCATTATCACAAGGGAAAGAGTACATTTTGGCGTGCACTTGATTATGTCACCAATTGGGTTGAAGCACAAGCCATACAACTTTTCGAGAAGAAAAGGTTGCTGATTTTTTGTATGACTAAATTCTTCAACAATTTGGAGCCACCTTGATCCATCGTTTCAAATCAAGAACTGCAGTTCATGTCGATATGATCCGAACATTCACCGAACATTATCAAATCAACCATATGAAATCATGCCCTATCATCCTCAAGCCGATGATCAAGTTGAAGTCATCAAAACAAAACTAGAGAATATTCTATCAAAAACAATAGCTATTAGTAGGAATGAGTGAGAAAATAAGTTGTTTGAAGCAGTTTGGGCCTATAATACAGCCTGAAAATCAACTACTGGATTCACTTTATATGAGTTGGTATATGAAAAAAGCCCTATACTTCCTATTGATTTCAAGAGAGTTCAAAATTGGAGACTAGGCTTTGTTGTTTGATTCCAAATACAATTTCTTCTAAGGAAAGCTTCGCACCTGCTAGTTAGGACCATATGTGATAGCGGAGATCTTTGTGACAATGGAGTTGTTCCGTTAATAACTATTGATGGAGAAAGGACTTTGTTAGTGAATGGGCATAGGTTATGATTGTACCAACAACCAACTACCAAAGAGGAGTTTACTAACCAAATGTTATCATACCGGAGAGTTCGGTTGTGTGAAAGGGCCCCCTTTTTCACCACGACATACCTTTGAGTTTGTTTTATGAAGAACATGCATAAAGGAAAAGGGTTGAAAACAAGTATATGGCGGCTCTTTTCCCAAAGATTCTACCCTTGATAAATCTATTAATGAAATCTTTGTTATTAGAATCAAAGGACTTTGACCACGTTGACATGAAGAACACGAGGACAATTGAGAATATGATTTAGGTATTTATTCTATTATTTTACTTTAATTTCATATGAGTCCACTATATAATGAACTTCCCAAAAAGAGAAACTTATCTACCTTATGCTGACCATCCAAAAAAGGGGCAAGGCGTTTTGATGTGTTTGTACTTGTTGGAAAAACACCCATGAAGTGTGTAAAGTACAAAAAGGAAGATCTGTCACAATCATAATAAAACAAAAAGGAGAAAATTAAAAGCAGATTACACGAGATTTGTATGAAATGAATTGGTTAATAAGTGTGGGAGGTGATTTCAACATTCCAATCACTTTAAAATGACTTATAAGTTGTTCTCAACAACGGTTTAATGTCAGCCACTAAGGAGCTTCCATATTTCATATTATTCTAGCTACTTCTTTGTTGCTCTTCCATTGACAATCTTGTGCTCTTGAGTTCGTTGTTTGATTTGGGAACAATGGGACACAAAATGAAATCAGAAATGGACTCCATTCAAAAGTTGTTGGCGAGATGAAACCACCACTCAGATTTTCGAGAGATGCAAGTTGGCTTAGGTTTTGGAAAAGTTTGTTGGCTAGATTTTCTGCATAGCTGAAAACCTAGGCGATCATGAGATAAATCTCCCTCATTTCTTGGTGAGGCTCCGTATAAGATTTGTCGATTAAATATGCTAGTATCTATTTGTGGGTTTTACTTTAACCATGCGGCTCATAAACCATATTTGTATAGTTTTGCAACAAGTAAGCAAGCTGCTAAAGAAAGAAAATATCGATGAAGAAGGAAATAATAAAAACACAGGAAATAAAGAGGGAAGATGTGCGACCCAATCAATAGATTACGAGTTGATTGCATGCACATAGACAGAACAATAGATATTAACACGAGAATTATAAGCAAAAGCGCTGCTTTCGAGATCTAGATCTAGAATAACACAAAGTTTATAAGTAGATCTAAGACAAAAAGTTAGAAACAAAATGCACCGTCGACACAAAGTTCTTCGGAAATCTGCTCCTTTCTATTCCTTTGCTTCAAATAGCTATCGGGGTTTAAAGACAAAGTCGGAACACAAGAATGCTGCTTACAAATTCTGATCATTAACCCGAAGGTTCTTCCTCTACTTATAGAATGTAGAAGGGAAATTACAAATGGGAAACTTAATTGAACTAGAACATAAACAAGAAGTAAAGATAACATTTGGGAATCATATTCCTTTAATTCCTCTCTAAGTGACATGCATCGGGAGTTCTAGTCAAAATTATGCACATTTGTCACTTAACTTATAGAATCGTTCCACACAATTTAAAGCAATGGTTTTCAAACCAATAACTTTAAAGTTTTACAATTACATCCAGAAATGTAAAAATAGAAGAAGAAAAAGTAGAAGAAGAAAGATCCGCCAGCTGTAACATCTACATCTTCTTTTTGCTTTGATACTGAATATACTTGTCGAACATGTAATTCAGCAACTTCCCATTTGTTTTAGCCACAACTTCTTTTTCTGTCCTGAATTGCAGCAAGCCTTCGTTCAAAACCTCGATGCACGCTTCCACATCCTTCAAGCTAGGCCCGAACTTCTTAATATTTGATTGCAGCGTTACCAGCTTATTGATGGAATCCATCGTGAAAGGCCTATGACTTCATCGATCCTCTTTTGCACCATCGGTAGAGATCTTTCGAGGGGAATCGGGCACTTTGTTAGGAATGGTCCTTTTGTATGAAGAAACGTTCCCGACCACTTCCTCATTGGTGAAAGCAATGACATTGTCTGATAGTGATGATGCCATACTCTAAAGCGCCCGCATTCATTTCGGTATGATTGAAGATCTCAAGCGGAAAGAAACCGCGAACTCAAGTTGCTTCCCCTTTTCGGATGATCCATTGGGCATAATTTGTTCGTAGTCAATCTCCCTCGCTGACTTATTTATCTCGACCAAAGTACTCAGGTTACTTTTAACTCTTTTGTGTTCATGTCCATTGTGCTTGTCACTAGTTGTTTTAATTTGAACCGATGCATCCTTCATAACCTTTAGACGGGCCGGCACCTCCCTGAGTTGTACAGAAGCTTGGTGAATGATTAGATTCTTCCATTCATCAATAGCTTTAACTTGGTTACCTGCATCTTCCACTTCCTGCATCAGATGATCACTCACCTGCTTATGTGCTGAAATTGGCTGAGTGGAAGATTTGACAACTTTGGCAATAATCTCGCACAACTGAGACACCTATTTTTGAAGTTCAACTTTTTCCGCCTTTTTTTTGTCAAGCCTAAGGAATAAAGCATTTATCAATGTCTGCGTGTCTTGCTTCAATCCTTCAGTAGTGGCTTGACCTATAGGTACTTTGGTCACTGTTATATCCGCTGCCGTGAGCTCGCCCTTCATCTTTCCTTCTGCTAGAACCGATACCTTAGCGAACTTCTGCCCTAACTCTTCGATAATCAACCTCGAAGTCACCTTAGCAACTTTAGGTCTTCTGTCTTTTCCGCCCCAAACTCGGGGCGAGCATTTGTAAGTCATGTTCCTCCAAGTTGATCTCCTTTCTAGCCTTTGGGACTGACTGTGAAGCCAACCACTCTGAGAAATATTTCTTCTTGGAGAATGAGAAGTTCTTGAATGTACCACCATCTCGTGCTCTGGTCCCTCTCCATCCGAAAGCTGCTTTCTGATGTCGTGGCTACCGTCCTCTGTATTGTCCAAAGACAAAGCTCTTTCAAATTTTGCCATCTGCAACTTCAGTGTTTCTTCAGGAAGAGGTGCTGATCGGAGTGGCTGAGGAGAAAACATAAATGTTACCGGATTGATGGAGGAACGGTAGTATCTTCTTTGAGGTGCAATAGTTGGTGAAGTACTTGACACTGGAGAAGTCGGAACTAGCACCATAGCCGTAGAAGTGACCTTTTTCCTCGAATGAGACTTCTTGTGCACTTTAATCTTTTCGGGCTTTTCTTGCTTTCTCCCTCGTGCTTCCTTTTGAGGGACTCTCTGTGCTGAGGTTGCCTGTGATTTGATTCATCAAAGCTTCTTCAAGGCAATATCCCTTTGTCGCCAACGGATTCAAAGTATTGACGAGCAGTGGAGACCTCTCCTCGATCGTGTGTGGCGACCACCAATGTTCACTGAAAGTGACTCTATCCCCTCCCATCGATGGTATGTGTCAAGTAACACAGGCCCATCATCTTTAAGATCCGTAGGTATCCGTGTTAATCCATAATCAAACACTTGTCACGCCGATAACTGCTAAAGTCTTTCTTCCTAACCGTACTCGCTCGCACTTCATCCGAAATCTTCTAATGAAGGCACATGCGCGTATTCGTGGGAGATTGTCTTCCTTGCCATCCCATATGGATCAAAGTTCAGCCATCTTTGGGAAGAACTCATGTTTGTGCTCGAGAGAACATCTCCTTCGCTTCATTCCTCGGCTTTGTGAATGCTCGACAAGTGTAATAGCCCACCTTGTGATCGGGAAGAACCCCGTAGACTTGTGCCGTTTATTGTAGGTCATGCATCTCCACGAGTTGTTTGCTCAACTCCATGATGACGAATTTGTCACTTGGATATCTGAAGGCAACAGTGGTTCTCTTGAAAAGCCGATGACCACGATGTATGTAAAGTCTCATGTTGGATGAAGATATTGCCAATTTGGGATCTGACGTCCCGAGCTTCCTTGCTTACCCTATTGGTTTTAGGATGTTCAACTCCGTAGAAGAATCCATCGTTGATTGTTATCGACCAATTTTGACTTCGCAAAATTAATTAAAAAAAAATGGAAATTTTGAAATTTTTCAAAAGTGTTACTTTGTGTGGTTTATCACCCTCATGATAACCGTCTCCTTTTTGTGATCGTTTCGGTCTTCGTTTCGTCAACTGGATTTTGCCAATTTGGGCGAGAACTCCCCTATTGGTTTGAGATCACCGTTCAACTTGCAAATGAGTAGAAGCTTTAAATTGCATTAAATTACATTAAAAAAAAAAATTAATTCAAAAGTGTTACTTTGTGTGGTTTAATTGCTCTGATTGTTTGATAAAATTAATTTTTAAATAACTTGGGAGTATTTAATTAAATAAATATTAATTAAAATTCATTCGACAATTTTTTTATTTTATTGTCGGGGAAGTAAGCTTTGTGCTTCTAACTGCCGGGAATGCCAATTTGGCTTCCCAAGCCCAGATTTCCCTTTTCCTGGCAATTTTATTTTAATTTCCCGCTTGTGGGATTTTCTCCACCAATTGCCAAATCATGGATTGGCAAACGGGCAAGAAATCTCCCAATTTCCCACATGGGGAAATTGAACGGAGATTGCCAACCCACTTTGCTTATTCCCGTTGGCAATTGGCGTTGCTTTCCCCATTTCCCCTGGCAATTAATTCCACTACCCGGGAAGAAGGGAAGTTGGTTTAGCCTTCATAAATTCCTCCGTCAGACTCGGTGGAAAGAGTCGTATGAAGCTTCTCACTTCTTCTTCTAAGAACATAATATTTTATCACATCCCACAATATTGCGAGACCATTGCAAAGGATAAAACACAGTCATAGAAATCTAACGACATTACCATTGGAGAAGGGGGAACAACATAAACAAGTATCCACGCTTAATGAAGAAGATTGTTTTTCCACGCATTGGAGAAGGAGTCACGTGCGAGTGGAAGGAGACTATTTTTTCAAGAAAGTAAAAATTAAAGGCGAAGTTTCCACGGGAAGTGAAGGAGGAAGCCATGCATGCATTGATCTTTGGTTATAATCCACACACATTTGTAGGAAGCGAGAGAAATTCTACGCAATTTGAAAGAACAAGTTTCTATGTACCAACAGGAGCGGTCAAAATACCCACGCATTTCACCTTGAAGCAGGTCTCACGCAGAGTCAAGTAGCAAGCGAGCAAGCACGTGGGGGAGAGAAGAAGATTCCACGCAAGAGCAGTTTAAAGATCACCACGTTTTTGTTGAAGGAGAACAGTCCTAATAATTTCCATGCAGTCCCAAACACAAGAAGTTTCCACGCATGCAAGAGATAAGGAGAGGGAATATAAATTTCAACGCAGCCAAAGGGTAAAAAGAGAAAATAAAAAGCAAAAGAGAAAAAACCCTCTCACGTAGGCCATAGAGAAAAGCAATTTCCCACGCCCAAGGAGAAAACTTCAACACCTTTTTTAGGAAAACACATTCCTCCACGCCTGAGGATAGAAGGAGACAACAGGAAGTTTGAGCAAATCCAAGCCAAAACCAAGCAGACCACGTGGGGGAGAAAGGGAGATCACCACGCAGGCATAAGACAAGCTTATGCAATCCAATAAAGTTCTTACACAGATCCACGCATTGGTGGAAAGCAAAACACCAAAGAAGGTCTCTACGCACTCACCCAGGGAAGAAAGAAGGAGCAGTTTGAAGATCCCACGCATTGGGACTGCATAGAGCCAAAAGAAAATAATAAACTTTGCAGAGAAGAACACGTTTTCCCAGCTAAGCAAAGATTAAATATTTTCTATTTCCGACACAAGAAATCACGCGCGTTCGAGGATTTCAGAGTATCCATGCATTGATGTAAGGAGAATCATCCGAAAAGTAAATATCAAATTGTGGGATTATTAGAATCGGGTGATTTTCACATACCAAGGAGAAATTTGATTCCAGCAAATTTAATAAAAAATCGGGATATTAAAATTGGGTGATTTTGTTTATTTTAAATTAAAAATAAATAAATAATCGTCACCGGAATCAAAAATTGTAACCTGATCAAGTTATTATTATTATTATTATTATTATTTTAAAATAATAATATATTTTTCTTGCATTGACGGAGGTTTTGGAGACTGAGACCCGACCCCGCTTGCATTGTTTTGCGTGCCTGAGTCATTCTTTTGTGAAATTCATAATGGCCGAAAAATCTAACAAATTTCTGTAGGGAGATCGAGGAAGCCAGTGGAGAAATCAAACAAATCCGCCTGAAATATGAATTTCGATGAATTATCCCTCCTAGTTCCATTAAGTCGGCATATGACAACATCATTGATACAAATCAGGTCACATCGATGTGCAACAATTTTGTGGCGGGTGGCGAAGGAAAAACCATTTTCTCAGATAGACTTTACCATAGTGGTCTACCCCAAGCACATGACATTTCTATCTCGGTGCAGTGTCGGAATTGGTTATGCTTGCGCGGAGCATTATGATCTGAGAGATGAGGAATTTTTAAAGATAATCGCGAGCCTTTCCTCTTAATCACACCAGAGCACATTGAGGAATTGCTCGGCATACCCGACTTTCCGAGAATGCGGATATCACTCCCGATCAGCCTGCAAGAACTGGGATGAAGAACCCCTGAGATGGAGCAAGATGGTTAATAACAACTGGTTAGTAACCAAGAGACCTCGAATTGATAGGCTTCCCAAAGAACTGTACCGCGTTGAGTTCGTGGAAGAAATCGGGGACATGATTACTCTCCTAAGTCGAGTTTTCGGTCTACCTTCTGCTAGGATTTTCCACCCATGGATGTATTAGTTTATCTATATCATCCTAGCCAAGAAAGAGTTTGTGGATTGGGCCACCATCATCAGTAACACCCTTCACAAACAATTGATAGAAGTTAAGATGACTGGATGCTTCTACATGACATCGTATTTGACTTATGCGGTAGCAAGAAGAAAGCTATTTTCGGGACTTGAAACGAGAGGAGTCATGGGGCCGTCAAATAGTGTTTTTCATTATTACCCTCAACTCAGTTTCAAAAATAGTTCTCACCATTTTAGAAGAGTCAACGATGCATTCACCTTCCGCGTGATTCGGAACCTGAATCGGAATACTGAGGAAAGGTTTTCTAAAGAAGCCATGAGTGTCATTTCCCAATGGGGAACCTGGTTTATTCAATTTTCATCTTTTTCCTACATTCGCGTGAGTGGCTTTGGTACCCCGTGGAAACTTCCTAAGTACGTCAGTGACAGATGGGCATTAATGGAGCTGGCACGACAATTATTCCAAGTTCACTACCTTCTTAGTGACAAGCACCGTTCAAGAATTCATTTCCCGATCCAAATCGGGGAATACCAATGTCCAAATCTTTTTAGTGCACGACTCATGGAAAAAGAGTTCGCTCTCATAACCATCCATCCATATGTGAAGAGAGCCCAGTTTGATATCAATGGATATATGCAAAAGATTATGGGAGCAAAGTATCAACATAATCCTACCATGGAAGATTTCTGGGCTGCTTGTTCGGACGAACATGAGGTAAGAAGACGAGAGTACTCTCGCCTAACACTTGCTCAGATCAAGGCCTTCCGCATCAAGAGCCCTCCCGATTCATTCATAAATGATGATGAGGATGTCATTGATCCCTCATATGATGCAGTTGCTTTTACCCCATTGCCTCGAATCGACTGGACCAAAAGAGATGAATTTTCTCTTGATAGCAAGAATCAACCAATTATTGAAAGAAGCATATCTTGGTATGACAGAGAACTTGCCAAGTTGCAATCAATTCCAGATCATGTTTCGGGATCACAAAAATTGCCAACACGAGGGGGCCTCCATTCGACCAAAGTCTCTTCTCGATCGACCTCTGTACCATCCAATCATACACAACAAGCAAGAAAGGAGTGGTTGCCGAAATCCACTTCGCCAAGTAACGTGTCACGAGGAGAAAGATCTAAAGATCCTAACCCCGAAGAAGGAAGAGAGTGTGTGTCGGATTTTCTACCTCGAGTAGAGATTCTTCTACCCACATCGTTAATAGTGCTTAGAAGCTAGTAGCAAACGATCCTCAGCCTTGCTTTGAACAAGCATCCACTCAGGTGCAGGTAATTCAAATATCAAACACTTCGGAGCATGTAGTTCATGAAGGGATTTCCCAAAATCTCCCGAATAATCAGGAAGTGGATATTGAGGTTGTGTCTCCTCAAATTGAGGTCGTAGATAGGATTCAAGAAGGATCTCATGATGTTGAAAATAATGAGAATATTGATTCGAGCTCTAGGATTTTGTATGCGGAAATAGTGCATGATACTCCTCCTGGGTTGATTCGAGGTTAAGAAAAGGAAGAGGTTGTCAAGGCAATTGACATTGATTTTGATGCCCTTTTCAAACTTTGAATGAGCGTCATTCAAAGAAGCCTAAGGTGCTTTCTCGAATAATGGTGGATAGTGACGGAAATAGGTTTGCGGATCTCGCCATCCCCGAAGTTGATAAGGAGCGTGATGCCATGACACCTACTGATTATGAAGTTTCCAGACTTGGACTTGGAAGATCTACATTAGAAAGTGACATGGCGATGGCTCGAGATTCAATTGATATCGTGCTAAAGAGACTTGAGAAATACAAGTCTCAAAACTCTCAGCTCAAGGCCGAAAAGAATCAATTGGTGGAATATGTTCAACATTTGATAAACCCCATATCATCCACTTTCCCCGTACCTGATGCAGTGGCTGCCCCAGATGAAGAGACTCTCAATTTGTCAAAAGAAATAAACACATTAGGCCATGTCACTAAAACTTGGCTTTCAGAGATTCTCGTTTTAGGCCAGGGGACGATCAAGACCGCGGTTAAGCTTCATGAAGATGTCAGTGCGTATCTTGATCCAATTCTTTCTTTAAAAGAAACTTTTGTTTCTACTATATCAAATTTGGATGAGATATTGCCCAATTTATAGGAGATGACAAGTATGGAATCTTCAGTTTTAGCTATTGAAGGAATTCTCGAATTTGAACATCGAGGGACACGTTTTCTTTGGTGTCTGCATCTCAAATCAAGAAAGACGCTTCTCGAGGATTCTATGATCCATTATGAAAGCATGTGCAATGAAGCCTTCACTTTACTCTCCTTGATTGAGAATTCATAGTTGAGATTCCTTGTAACCTCGTAAATGAGCATAATCAAAGGTGTTCATCGGAGCAGGTGGAAGAGCAATTTTCACAATTGTTTAAGGACATGTACACTCCCGCCAACAATTTCTCGTTAGTTTCAATGGAGCGGTGCATCAAATTAAAGAACTTATTTGAGAATGCTCAATCCAAAATTGTTAATTTAAATGATATGCCAAGTAGAATTCTTGAATTGCAGGTATTTTGTGAGGCTATTCTTCGACCAAGTGAACCTCAGAAGAAGAAAAGATGTTTGAAACTTTAGGAAGGTTTAGATCCTTTCAATTGGCAAAAGCGGCAGATCCTAATTTCACTGGCGGTTCAGGGAGTTAATTTTCTTAGTATTTAACAAAGTGGGAGAGTCCATTTCTCATACGCTTGAGATAGGCGGACCCCATTTCAATGGATAAAGGCTTTAGTTATTATTGTGTTATTTTAAAAGGTGTTGTTATTTGTTTTTGGGAAACTATGGATATTTTAAGTAATTTCTATTTTTGGGTTGTCTTTAATAAAGTTGTTGAAAAAGTCAAAGGTCACTTAAGTGCCTTATTTAATGATCATGTAAAACCCTAACTACTTTGTAACCAACTTTTGGGTTATAAAAGGAAGTGAGGGGCTCATTTGTAAAGGGTGACTTTGAGAGAGGAGAAGAAATACTTTTGTGTGCAAGCTTTGTTTTAGGAAGAAACTTTGTGTTCTTTTGTGAAAAACATTTTGGAGTTAATGAAATACGAACTTTGTGTCTCATTCATTGTCTCTTGTAACATTTGATGTTCTTATGTTCATTAGATGTTAGGTGTTTGAATCTTGCATGCAAATATTATCTTTGATCTTATTGTCAACGTTATTAATCGGTTGTTCTAGTTCACAGTGATCAAGCTCTGATTATCTACTTGCTCATGTGTGTTCCCTTTTACACGTTCTTGTTTGGCTAACTCAAACTCCGTTTTATTTGTGTTAGTTATTCGTCTTTCTTCTTCATGCAATATTAGGCTCTGTGTTTACCTAACTCTTGCATGTTCTTTCAGTTCATTCCATTTCACTCCTTTCCTTCATCCCATTCCATCTCCTTCATTCACTTTTCTTTCCATTGATGTTCCAAAACACCCCCCACATACAATTTTGAATGTATAGATGTAAATACAGTTTTGGTTTTCAATAAAGGCAGCCTCACCTTCATTGAGGAGGGACTTTTCCCACCAATGCATGTCATTTGCATGCGTGCAAATCCATATGCTAACATTGACCACCTTATAATCTTTATTGCATGTAGGCACGAAGTCTGTGGATAGCACTAAAAAATAGGATCCTTGGAGAGCACATCATGTCTATCCGGCTTGGAGAAGATACCCTGCAAGGCTTCCGCATATACCAAATATGAAGTCATCTTGAAGGTCGTAAGTCCGCCTCACATTAGGAGCTGCTCATTGATGTTGTCACCGATATTTCCGACCAATTGATTATAGAATCTGCTTTGTTGATCTCAATGGTCACGATGAAGGCATACATCCATGAGCGTGAAGTTGTGAGTGTTAGCTTCGCCATTTACCTGCATAGCTTGATTTGGTAATGTCATCCACCTCTGCCGCACTGAGTTGGATCGTGGAAGAGTCTGGGAACTTTGATGGAGATCTGGGCTTCTTCATATACTCGCTTATTCATTATGCCCACACAAATCGACTTTATGCTTCTCCCATCACATTGCCTTGGCCCAAAGCATGCTAATAGTAGTCACCACTGTCGTGTTGGTATCTTGAGACAATAATTGATGAACTATACATCCAAAGGGTTATTGTCTTCCCTGCAACACCCGGATTGATCCGGATAGTGGGTGGTACGACCTTGCACACTCCATGACGAATTCGACAAGCCTGGCCATGGAATGAGAATTCAAGCTCGAATGATTCCACTGCTTTTGACTGCACGCATGAGAGAAGTCTTTCCAGCTCTGGATCTGTCAATCAATTCGGAAAGAGGTTTTGGACCTAGATCTGTGTCTCCGATGTCAGCAAATCTGGAAGTAATGCATGATTCCGTTGAGCTTTCTCTTTCATCCCGCTTTGCCATGGCTGGATCTATCTTTGTTTGAGCAACTCTTTCTCTTTATTCGGCCGGAATTCTTTACAACTGGTGCAGATCTGGGAATTTCTTCAGATTCGGAGGATATATTCAATGTATCTGACATTGATTTAAGCTCCCTTTCAATTATATAAGCACCTGTAATGAATACCTGCAATTAATTCAGACAAAGACGGCAACCGGAACATGAACACTTGATTTTTATCATAAAAATCTGCATATAAAGCCCACTGCCCTAAAATTTGAGGCTTTGCTTGCATGCAAAACAAGCATAAATATTTTCAACTTCACCTGAGCACCTGTACCAATATGCAGATAATTAACCAAGCCTAAAACAAGCTCCTCCAATCCTAGGCGCCAAACCTTGAAGCTTTCCGGCAGTGAAAAACACTTCTTTGAGCAAAAATCCTCCTCCTTTGGGCACCAAAACTGTCGGGCTGCACTCCTTTGCTAGAAGAATTAATTAATTCATCATTATGGCAGCCCATGCTTATATAACCTTCATCATTCTATAATTAATAATTGCCTTTCCTATTCTTGGCAATTAATTAATTAATAAACATGCTTTTCTCTTCAATTTGGGTGCCTATTTTGTGCATGCTCATGGCTGCCATTAAATAAATAAATTTAATTTATTTTTAGCCCTCTACTTTCACTTAACATCATGCTTTGACCTTCTATTTCTCCATGCGCCAAAAATAGGAATAAAAACCATTAATTAATACTTCAAAAAGTATTATTTCTCCTCCAAATGGGTCACACTTTTTAGCATGCTCTAGGGCTGCATTAAATAAATAAATTTAATTTATTTTTAGCATTCTACTTCCAGTCTTCTTTGACTTCCCTTTATGCATTGACTTTTCCTCATCCCTGGGCGCCAAAATTGGAAGAGAGACTATTAATAAATGCCATTAAATAAATTAATTAATGCTTCAAAGGGGTCGCACTTTTTGGTAAAGGCTGGTTTCTATTTTTAAAAGTCAAATTTGATGGGATTATTCACCCTGCATGGCAGCTCCAAAAATCCCATTATCCACTTAAGTTGTTTGACTTCCACAATGGGATTTTTACCTGCAAGGCGGTAAGAAATTCCCATCAATGCCTCAAGTGATTTTTTTTTCTTTATTTCACAATGAAAATTTTCACCTGCAAGGCAAGTAAAAAATTCCCGCCTACCTCTCGCCTCTAATTTTCCCATCATAACTTAAGTGACTTTTCCTTTACGGGAAAAAAGTACCTGCAAGTAGGTACAAAAATTCCACCTACCTGCTGTGGCCAAAAATCCTACTGCATCTTAAATCCATCCATTCCCAAAAATGCGACTTGTCCAGAAGAAGCTTTTTTGTGCACGACTCGGTCTTTTTAAAGAGAACCTGACTTCTTGAGGCTGATTCCTTCTGGAATGACGGCCGTAGATGATCTCCAGATACTCTAGGAAAGAAAATAGATTGTATTGGCGAAGGAATTGACCTAGGGGAATTTCATAGAGAAAAAAATGAGAAAAATAACAAAAACGCAAAACGTTGCCAGAAGTCACAGATAAAGCCTAGGATCCATTCCTGATGAAAACCCTACTGGTATATGTGAATATTGACATGCAAAATTTCAACAGGGCTAAACTGGAGCACAATTTACTTCAAACGAGGCTCAAAATAATTAAATAAAATTTTCCCGCAGACAAAACTTGATGAAGGGATAAAACAATTTTTGGCATCTGGGTATTTGTCGAAATTGGCTCCTATGATTCACTAGGAATATCTAAACGCAATACAGGCATCTCATGGCAATAAAAACACAAAACGACCCGTTATTTTAAAAGTACAATTTTTTTTACATGGGGTAAGCTTAGATTTCAGGGTGAAATTTGGGGACACCAAGTCCGAAGGCTATGATGAGATGATTGTGGAGGAATTTTTCTAGAACATCAAAATTTTTTTATTGTGGTGCGCGACATCAAAATTAATGTAACCCTTGCTATCCGGAGTGGTATTTCCAAAATTCCTAATGAAGGAAAAGACTTTGCAAATTCTAGGGCCCTTTATTATTAAGTGATTAATATTTTTCATAAAGAGGGCAAGTCAACTTCCAAGGTAATCTACACTAAAAAGGGAGAATGCAAAGGAATTAACAAGGATAGTCTACTTGAGCTCTAGAAAATGATAGTTATATAGGCCATTAAATCCTTCACCTACGATGGCTAATATGGAATTGTGTTGGGCCCAAGTATGAAGATGTTGAATCAGTTAAGATATGGTGGGGAAAACACTAAGTATTTGTTAAACCTTTCCAGTTTCTTGTATACCTTTGTTCAAGCGATGGCTGATAAATATAGAAAAGGAGTGGGACCCTTAAAACATCATGGGTTAGTCCAATTGGTTTGTTAACATCATTTTCTAAAAAACTTGGAGGGGAAGAGAATTGGCAAATTTTTTTAGAGAACAAGCATGAAAAGAGGAGATGAGTTTCAAAACTCTTAGAAGCTACGAGAGGGCCCTTCTTGGGAGCAAGGAGTCGGAGGAAGGCTAAGGGGGAAATAACTTCGGAGAGTAGAACCTGTCAAGGCAAGGCTAAAAGGAAGTGGTTTTCCAATTTGTAGTACCCCTCAATAACAAAGGGTCATACGCTACATTTTAGAGCCAGGGTTTCAACTCTAGAGATTCTAAGGACTGACTTAGGAGAACAAGAAATAGGGGAGGGGCATGTTAAAGAAACAATTCCTGCCACCCTGCCCACCCTTAGGAGAAGTATATGATGGAGGAAGCTAATTTTGTCTCCTTACTAAAGCACTAAAGAAGAACAGGATGTTGCTAAAATACTGGATAACATGCCCCAAGCTGGAGGATCTAATGCCATTCCTGTTGAAGTTCCAATGATGGAGGTTTAGCAACCTACTGTTGAAATAAACAAGCCATTTGAAACCTCCCTCTAGGCAAAAAGAAGCTTGGACAAAGGAAAGGCACCAATGCAAGAGGAGGAGCAATCCTGCATTCCATCTATAAGGAACAACAGACTTTCTAGGTTATGGCTTTGCCCATAGCTGAATTTCCAATAAGACAGCAACAAGAAGAAACAGTCAAGGGAAAGAAAGTACTATTCTTACCCTACTACAAGAGTTAAAAGAACAGATAAAAACTCTTGCAAAAGAAGATAAAATTAACCAGTTAGAGAAAGAAGTAGAAAAAACTAAACATGAGGTCACGAGTTTTCCTCAAGAAAAGGAGGATAAAATAGAAACTTTGACACAAAATGTTCAAGGGTAAGAAAATATTATTCTTTCCACCCAATAAGAGTTAAGAGTAGAGCTATTAAAAACTATTGGAAAAGAAAAATAGGATCAATTAGTTAGAGGAAGAGTTAGAGAAAGGTAGAAAGAAACCATGGTTGTTCCTCAAGAAGAGGAAGATAAAATAGTACAATTTTTTTGTGTATCCTCATATAATAGTACTTCGAGGATCAGCTAAATGGATTCAAAGGTGCCACTTTTTGAAAGAAGTGAAAGAAGAAAATTGGAGGAAATTCAAGAAATGAAAAAGCAAAGAAAGAACCTTGAAGTAAGGGTAACAACAACTTGACACATTCGGTAGAATCTGTTGGCATAAAGAAAACCCTCCAATGTATATAGTTTGTTCTTAAGGAGCAATTCCTCAGATGATAGTTATTGAGACTATTTGGGCCTTATGATTTTGATGATGAAAAGGAATTTTTGGAGGCATATTTATGAAGCAAACATGAGCAGTAAAATTTGTTATGTGAATGCTTTGTGCATAAGTATCTCCTTGGTCATCAAACAGACTTCATGGTAAATGTATTTGTGGGGGAGGTTCTGATTAGGGCCTTTATCTGCATCTTACAAAAGTAGGAGGCCTAGTGAAAGAGGGGAAGGGAACATAATGTTCAGGAAAGAAGTGTAGGCCTCTTAATGAGGCATGAATACGCCAACACAGATGTCTTTGTCAAGGATTTCAGAACCCATGCACATACACTTGGACTAAAAGAGAAATACCTCGAGAATTCAAAAAGGTGTATTGATGACTTCAAAGAATACTTATAAGGATTCTTCAATTTAGCTTTAAATGATTTGTAGTGGGAGATGGGAAGGATTAGAAGATCCACTAAAGAAGAGGGAGTTAATCTCCCCAACCAATTTAAGACAGTCTCTTAGAAAGGAAAAGGCCACTGCTAGAATGATTGGAGACTTCACAAATAAGCGGATAGGAATGATGTTCATACCTCCATTGCTCCTAGTCCTAGTCCCATCTTGGACCAGCACCACAAAATAGGCTTGTGAATATTATGTAAAATGGAGAGTAAGGGTTGACAAATACAAGGGACTTACTGATTTTGGGCAAAATGACTGAGCAGACTTGCAAAGATAATATGACTCCAACAAACTTTTGGAAACTTTAAATCGACGGAGAGAACAATATGTAGGAGGACTCGCAAGAGCTTAGTCGTGGGGAGATGACAAGACCATAAATGGTGTCATGTCCCCCTTTTAGTTAAAGTATAATAAATTAATAATATAACTTAAGTGTTGAAAAGTAACTTTATAAAAGACACATGTTTTATTATTATAAAAAGTAACTTTTGATAAAGTTTTATTAAATTTAAAAGTTACTTTTTGATAAAACAATATCAATGCCGAAATAGAAAAAGTAAAGTTGCTTTTGGGACTCTTTCATTGTGGAACGTGACATGAAAAGTTATAAAAGAAGAGTGTGGGGGTCATTTGAGAGGGTCTTTGACCATAATATCATTTTAGATTGGGTGTTTGAGCTATTGTTTCAACAATTTTGCAATTTGAAGATGGAAACCCTCCATTGCAACAAGGTTAGAGGACAAAAACCCTCATAATCTGCAGATTTGAGGACAAAAACCCTCCAAATCTTTAGAGGTGACTCCATTACAAGGGTTACATTTGTGCTTCAATCAAGGATCTTCATTTTCAGACTTGATTTAACAGCTAGGGCATCAACTAGGGCACACTTCAGGGAAATTTTCAGAGATTTGACAGCTAGGGCACACCTTCAAGGCAGTTTTCCAAATTTCTATAGCTAGGGCAGCCACCAATCAGTTGGGACTTCATTTGGGTGGGCTGTTGGAGAATTTTGGAGCCCTCCTAGGGCTGGGTGAACACCTTGAGGAGCTGGATGACCCCCTTTGGAAGCCATTACAGCGGCAATTTTAGATGCAATGAGTGCTAGGGTTTGCACCAAGTCAAATCTTCCCTAGGACAAAATTTACAGGCACTCTTTCTTCAGTTTTGGCATCAAACGGTTGACTGTATGCACTCTCTATTTTCAGATTTGAAACAAATTGAAATAAATTCCTCTTATGGTTAATTTTTTTATTATCCTTCATATTCATGAGTCTAGAGGGTTTATAGGTGCTTTGCCCCTGATGGGTATCTTTGTTTTGATGATATTTGATAATTAAAGGAAGAATTCAGATTGCTATGTTTTAATCCTAAGAGTTTGACTTAAAATCCGATTAACGTCATGTTTTGTTATAAGGGTTTTATGTGGATTTCCAGAATTTACTATTTTATGCCCTAAGGGGATATACAAACCGTCTCATTTAAACCAAAAAAGTAACTTCCTTTTCTTTTCCATGGAATAGTTTTAAAGTGGATTTAGATGTAATTTCAAGAACTCATGACTTGTTTAAACTTTAAAGTGAAATATAAGATTATCTATTTTGTCTATTCTTTGGAAATCATTGTAATATGGATTCTTGATGTTTTCTAATGTTTCTTGGTATATAAATATAATATCTTGCATATTCATATCAAGTTAGTCACAAACATAAGTGTTGAAGTTTTTGAGCACAAGGATACAATATTGAAGACTGACTCCTGAGTGTTCTGAGCCTTTTTGACTCTGACAGAAAACAATCTTCAAAGTATTTCACCTCTGGAGCGACCATTCAGAACTAGCTCCAGAGTATTCCAGCTTTGGAGCATTTATTTAGAACTGGCTCTGTAGTACTTGAGGAAGCTCTTGAGCATCACCCAAGCAGCTCCAAAGAGTGCTGCAGGCCTGATTTTGGATATTTTTGTAATGTGGCGTAACTCTAGAGGTATATAGTGGCTCAAGTTGCTGTTTGAATATTCTATTTTGTTGAAATACATTCAACTCAAAGACCACACATGGGAGACATTAGAGTTTCAAGGAAAAAGAAAGCGACTATGAGCTGTGCAAACTACACCTGTCAAATGTTAGGGTAAAATAGACTGGATAAATGGAAGAAACTACATTATATTAACTCAAAGCTTGCACAACATTTTATTCACATAAATCAATCTCTATTAATTCCTTATTACATTGTTCCCAAGCTTTTAATTAGCTTTCATTGGAGGTTACACGGGACCCAACCAACTACCGGGCCCATGCTATTACACCTAACTCCTGTAAACACTTTATATTAGTGTTAGATTATAACATGAATCAATCCTATGAACTGAACAATAATATATTATTGAATCAGATCTTCAGCACTAATATAAAGTGAATAACATGTATTTATTAAACTAGACCAACAATATAACTAAACACTTTGGATCACACACGTCCTAGCAAACCCTCCTTAAGTGTAAAAGAGGAAGATTCGAAGCTCATGACTATGATGTCAATCAATGATCTCTGCCGCCCTTGTAACCTGACACAATGTACATCGTGGTACTGATCAACCTATGCCGCTTCCTTTAGAAGCCCGCTACTCCTGCGAGTTGTGGTATGATGATGAACATCCTACATGAATGATACACACTACATGAATATGCACACTACACGAGCATACCCATCACCTCTGACCATTCCATACTGTATTGCAGTATAAGCATGATCAAAGTCTTCTCAACTACATTGATCCACATAAGGTCTCACAGAGAAACCTGTCCAATGATTCTCTTGTACTCTGTATGGCACATCTCCTTGATGCCCAACTAACAACCCTTTGCTCAACACTTCCAATGCTAGCAACTCATATGTCAACTCGTACAATCACCGACAATTGATTAAAGGCCATTGCAAGTCTCTTCCCCCTATCAGGCGAGAGGTGAGAAGTCCTTGCAGCTACAAAACCAATCACAACAACCTTGTCTACTCATCAAAGCTCAATGAAAGAAGACCAAAATTGAACACATAGCAACTGCAACACTACAACACCAAATTGAAAAATATAAATACTACTTTTACGAATATTGATATTCAAGTATTTAGCCAAAAAATTTAGCCAATAGCTAATGGGAGAAGTGAAATTATCCTTTAGCGTCTGATGTGTCCTCCAACCTTTAGTTTGGCCCTATTGGCTTGGCAGATCCCTAGGGACCTGTAACATATGAAGTGCAGCTTTATCAACTCTGACAATACAAGCATGATGAAACAATGTCAAAATCATGGTTTTGAAGTACATCAACTTTTACCCAAAAGTAGGGTACTGGTTTCCACTGAAAATGCACCCACAGTACATTACAATGCCTAGTTTCTTCATTTTCAATATAAATTCATAAGCGGAGATGCCAGAAGCAGAAACTGACCATACTGATCAGTTAGAAACTGAATTCAATGAAAACTGAGTGCTCAGATGAGAATTTTTGGCTGTTGTATGCAAAACTAATGCCCTGTATTTTAATGCATTTCTGAACAATTTCCGGTGATCAAATGGATTAATGGCTCATAATAAAGCATGCCCAACACAGAATAACACTTCATGCCATTCAATGGTGCCCGAGGCAAGCAGATTCAACACCAAACAATAATGAAATTTCACCAAAAGCGAAATATGACGCCCAACAAGAATGAGATGGGGCCCATAGGGAGAAATAAAACTAAGAAATGGCTATTTCTTCAAAAGAAATAAAATTCCAAGCAAGAAAATAAAAAGCTTTGTAAACATTTCACCAAAAACTCTTTTCAGGATCTCTCTTTCACGTTCTTCCATATTTCTCATCAAGGATCAATGGCCACCATGGGCTTTGATACCACTATAAGGGCAAAATATATCAAGATAAATGGAAGAAACTACATTATATAATATATTAACTCAAATCTTGCACATATTTCATTCACTTCAATCAATCTCCATTAATTCTGTTGGCTAGATTTTCTACATAGCTGAAAACCTAGGCAGTCATGAGATAAATCTTCCTCATTTACCGGTGAGGCTCCCGTGTAAGATTTGTCAATTAAATATGCTAGTATCTATTTGTGGGTATTACTTTAACCATGCAGCTCATGAACCATAGTTGTATAGTTTTGTGACAAGTAAGCATTTGTTAAGTAAAGAAAGGAAATATCGATGGAGAAGAAATAATAAAAACACAAAAAGAAAGATGGAAGATGTGCAACCCAATCAATAGATTATTAGAGTTGATTGCATGCACATAAACAGAAACAGATAAATATTAACATACAAAATTATAAGCAAAGGGAATTTTCAGATCTAGATCTAGAATAATGCAAAGTTTATGAATAGATCTAAGACAGAAAGTTAGAAACAAAATGCACTTTGTTGACACAAAGCTCTTTGGAAATATGCTCCTTTCTATTCCTCTGCTTTAAATAGCTATCGGGGGTTTCAAAGGCACAAAGTCGGAACACAAGAATCTTGCTTACAAATTCTCCTTTATCAACCCATTGGTCCTTCCTCTATTTATAGTGTATCAAGGGAAATTACAAATAGGAAACTTTAAATGAATTCCCGCATGCGAAAGCTATGAAAAGGGAAACAACTGACAATCTTCCTCCTAGAATTCCTCTTTGCATGACATGCATGATTTATAACTGAAAATAGAACCTTCTATTTTGCATGTCTGCCACCTATCTCCAAGTAATGACTTTTAAACCAATCACTTAAGTTTTATAATTTAATTGATTGCTCAATTACTTTGTCGGAGAAAATAAGAGAAAGAAGAAGAAAGAGGAAAAGAAATTAGAAGAAAGCTGCAACACTTCCAGTCTTGTTCTTTTTCCATATTCTGCATGCGGTTGACTCTTTTGTCTTTGATTCTCACCAAGCTAGATCTGGAAGCAGGTGACTATGATTTGCTTGCGAGTATTGCCTTTGACTTGTCTTCCCTTCTATCCTTGAAGCTTTTACAATTCTTCTTCAGTACATGCAAAGTAAATTTGATGAAGGCTTCAACTGGAAGATTGGGAGCACATGCACAAGATCCTGGAAGGAATTTCCCATGCTCTGACTTCTACATGGGTGTGTCAGAAACAAGAGGATGAAATTTTGTTGGAAGCCTTTGCAATTATGACATCTGGATCTGTCAATTAAATCGGTGATAGGTTTAGGGCCAATGTCTGTATCATTGACTTCAACAAATCTGGAAGCTATGCATGATTCTGTTGATCCCTCTCTATCATCACGCTTCATCATGGCTGGAGCAGTCTTTGTTTGAGCAATCTTTGTCTACGTTATTTTTCTTTTACCCCTGTCGGAATTCTTTAGAACTGGATCAATTCGTGCAAATCTATCAATTTCTTTAGATTCGGAAGACATATTCAATGTACTTGACATTGATATGAGCTTTTGTGATGAATACGCATGAATTTTTTTAAGAGACAAAGATGGAGTCCATGGCATGAATACTTGATTTTTATCACCAAATCTACATATATAAACCCTGCTGCCCTAAAATTTGAGGTTTCGCTTGCATGCAAAGCAAACATAAATATTTTTAACTTCACATGGGCACTTATACCAACATGCAGATAATTAACAAGGCTTAAATCAAGCTCCTCCAACCCTAGGCGCCAAACTTTGAAGCTTTCGGCAATGAAAAACACTTTTTGATGCAAAAATCCTCCTTCCTTGGGTGCCAAAACTGTCCAGGGCTGCAATCCTTTGCAAAAAGAATTAATTACATCTTCATTATGGCAGCCCATGCTTATATAACCCTCAACATTCTATTTTTAATAATTGCCCCTCCTATTCTTGACAATTAATTAATAAACAATGATGTTTATTCACCCAAATTGGGCTCCTATTTTTGCATGCTGTTGGCTGCCATTAAATAAATTTAATTTATTTATTTTTAGCATGCTACCTTCAGTTCACTTTGGCTTATCCTCATGCATTGACTTTCTATTCATCCTGGGCGCCAAAATTAGGCAAAACAACTATTAATAAATACCATTAATATCATTGTTTAATCACCAAATGGGTCGCACTTTTTGACATGGGTGAATTCTAAATTTAAAAAGTCAACTTCTGGTGGGAATTTTCACCCTGCACTGTAGCTCTAAAAATCCCTTCTTCCACTTAAGTGATTTACCTTTCATCATGGGAATTTTTACCCTGCAAGGCAGGTAATAAATTTCCCTACTACTGCGCTTCTAATTTTCCCACTGCAGCTTAAGTGACTTTCCAAAAAGTGCGACTTGCATTAAAATTAGCCTCATTTGAAAAAGTGCGACTTGTTTGGGTGAATTAAACCATTTGATGAGAAAAGTTAGCTTCTTTAGGTAAAAAGGAAAATTCCCATCGGTGCTTTAAGTGATTTTTTCTTTATTTTATAATGGGAATTTTTACCCTGCAAGGCAGGTAAGAAATTCCGCCTACTGCCACCACCTCTAATTTTCCCATCGCAGCTTAAGTGACTTTGACTTCATGGGAATTTTCACCCTGCAAGGCAGGTAATAAATTCCCACCTGCATGTTGCTACCAAAAATCCCACTACAGCTTAAACCTATTCATTCCCCAAAAAATGCGACTTGTCTGGGAGAGGCTTTTTGTGCATGACTTCATTTTTGGTTAGAAGCTTGCATTTTGAGGCTGATTCCTCGACGTGTGTTGGTAGATGATCTCCGGATGATTCGGGCAAATAAACAGACTATACTGGCAAAATAATTGACCTAGGGGAATTTCACAGAAACCGAGGAGAAAACCGAAAAAAAAGGCAAAAAAATAAAATAAAAGCGAAAAACGTTGCCATAAGTTGTAGACAATGCCCTGAATTAATTCCTGATGAAAACCCTATTGAGATGAGTAAATATTGGCATGCAAAACTTCAACAGGATTCAACCGGAGCACAATTTACTTCAAACGGGGCATTATTTATTCAATAAATAATTAAATAAAAATTTCCCATAGACAAAACTTGGCGGAGGGATAAAATGAGTTTGGGCATCTGGGTATTTGTCGAAATTGGCTCATATGATTCATTGGGAATATCCTAACATAATACAAACATCTTCTGGCAATAAAAACACAAAAAGACCCGTTATTTAAAAAAATGAATTTTTTTCAAATGGGTAGTCCTAGATTTCAAGGTGAAATCTGGGGACACCAATTCCTTATTACAATGCTCCCAAGCTTCTAATAAGTTTTCATGGGAGCTTACATGCGACCCAACCAACTAGTGGGCCCAACTACCTATTACTCCCAACTCCCGTAAACATTTTATATTAACACTATAAAGTGAATAAAATCTATTTGTTAAACTATACTAACAACAAAACAACCGAACACTTTGGATCACACACATGTCCCGACATCAAAATGGTTAAGCAAAGGATTTAATATGGTCAAATCCTTGAATATAGCATTTCTCCGACCTTTTCTCCTAGAAGATTGTGTCATGTCTCTTTTTCAAAATTAACTTTCGGAAGACCATGGCCTATTCCTTATTTCCCATACGCTAAGGAATAAAGTTAGGGAAATAAATTAATAATAATACTTTTAAGTTGTCCTAAGTCACTTATATTGTATAACATAAAAAGGACACTCGTATTATTATTAAGAGTCAAAAAGTAATTATTATTAATTGGATAAGAAGTAATGTTTTATTAAAAGTATTTTTAAATACTTTTAGGGTAAATTGGAAAAGGGAAAGTTATAAAAGGAGTTGGGCTCAAAATCTAGACTGCACGGATACGGGTACGGGTTTAGGTACGCTGAAACGACAAATTTTTAAAAACCTCGGTACGGTACGCTTTTGGGTACGTTATATATATATATATATATATATATATATATATATATATGCATATAAAATTATAAATTTAAAGAAACATTTGCATACTTATTGAAATTTAATACTCATACAACTTAAAATCATTCATAGAACATGAAAACAAATTTCCAATACTTTGAGAATTGAGACTTGAGTTTGTATTGATTCATAGTGTTCAAAACATAATAGTTAATAACATAGACTGTATTATAGATTTGATAATTCATTATTAATGCCTTAAGCTTGAGTTAGACGTATCATTGGACATTAAAAAAATATTTAAAGTCATGAAATATTTTAGTTCCTTTCTCAAACCAAAGGAGGGCAGAACAACCTCTTGTCAAGGCAAGGATCTTGTCATCATATTTCTGATTCGACGAAATTGATTTGTAGGCTTAGCACCTAATGTCAAATGAAGAGAAGATAGGCTGCCCAACCACCAAGTGCTTCACTTGTTCCCATGCCTTCCAAATTGACTGAAGAATAAAAGACCCATGAGGAGCAACAAGAAAGCCCCCAAATAGTAAGTCAACCAAATGAAGTCCTTTTCATCTCTCTCGACCCTTCAGAGCCTATTGGCAATATTGAATCTCACACGAACTTTCCAAAGTTCAATTCCAATCAAAGCCCTCATGTTTTATTTATTTTTTTGCACTTAAAAAAGAAAAAAACTGTGGGTACTCTGTGGGTACGTACCCACAGGCCCTGGGTACATCCCAGGTACAGATTTCTGTACCCTGGACATACCCAGGGCCTGTGGGTACGTAAGCGCACTACAAGGTGTAACTGTACCCGTACCCAAAACATATCCAGCCCGGTACGAGGGGGTCTAGGACGTTTGTGTGCAGTCTAGCTCAAAAGAGTCATTATTTATTATTCATTATTCATCTTTGACAATCAAACCCTAATCCAGAGCTTGAGCCATTGTGTTCAATCTTTTCATTTGAGGACGAAAACCCTTTGATATACAGGTGTGGAGGATGAAAACCCTCTAACCCATTGAGGTGATTCCATCCGGGATCATATTTGTGCCAAAGATTGAGATTTTATTCCATTTTCAGTTTTCTGTATTTTTCCTACAGTGATTCGTACCATTGCTACAGTGATCCGTACCGCTGACAAACCACGATTAAATTCTAGTTTCAGTGTGACTGAAGGTTGCTATTTGATTCCAGTACTTTGTGAGGGTTTGAAGTATTTACAGACTATTGTGTTGGGTTTCTTCCAGTCACAACCCTTTTGTGTTGGGGTTTCTACCATATTGGTTGTTACATTTGTGTTTTCCTTTGTACAATCTGCTGCGTGAGGTTTACTTCATAGTTCAGATTGCTGTGTGGGGTTCTAGACAGCATTCAGGGGCATCATACCACCCTCTAGCTTGGCTCCATTCCTCCTTGCAGCCCAACGATTTGTTTCCCAACTGTTGTACCTTGGCCTTGCTGCTGTGCATGGTGATTTTATTGAGAGTTTGACAAGGGTTTACTGTTGTGAATTTACTACTCCAGTGTTAAAAGTGTAGACAACACATTGAATAGAATATTACAGTTGGGTTATTATCAGATTTGGAATTTCCATATTGCGTGTGGGTTGTTTTAGTATTTGATTGATGTTCAGTATTGGAAAGGTTTATGGTAAATTTCAGAGTTTATAAAATATCCGAAAAGGGACATTACAGATTGGGATGAGTTATTCTGTTATATATGTAAGCAGTAAACAAAGGTCGTCATCCCTACAACAAAGAAATAGTCATCCCTACAACAAAGGAATAGGCATTCAAATCTGATTTCTTGGGATGTTGACCAAGTTTAGAAGAGTTGGTTAGGAATGAGTTGTTTTGTTAAGACTGTAAGTAGGAAATAAGGTCATCATCCCTATCGCATAGGGATAGGCATGCAAACCTAGTTTCATGGATGTTGACCAAGTTTAGAGGAGTTGGTTGAGAATGTCATGTTATAAATGTAACTTTTCAGCTCTAGGGAAATATAGCAAAGATAGAATATAATAGAGAATTGGAAAAACCATAACCAAGTTTTAATCTTTGAATTTGCTGGTCGATAGGAATTGGGGGCATTTAAATACTTTGTAGTCTCTTCTTGATTAATTTCAGTTCCATTCCAAAAGAGGAGCAAGGCCCCACTTAACCTGAGGACGAAGGACAACTTGTTGGTATCTCTAGAGTAGATTTGTTTCTATTTATGAACATTTCTTTTATCATTGTTAAGTAGTTGTATCACTGCAGGAGTTTAGTGTGTGGCAGTTGCATTGCTTAGATCTGTTCCAAATGTCCTTCTGATCTCTTTACTTCAAGTTTGTTTCCATATGCTTTGACTTGAATTGCTTTAAGATCTGTTCCAACAATTAGATAGATTTGATTTAGTTTCAGCAATTATATTAAATTTGATTCGATATCAACAATTTAAATTTAAGTAGATTCCAATTAAATTCTTGATTCAGTTATTTTCATGAATGTTGTTAGTTAAATAATTGTTTGCAAAAGTCTTCTTTCCCTATTGCAAATAGCCTTGGACACTGCCCTGGATTGACATTATTATTAAATTAAAGTGAGAGGCTCAACAACCCTTATCACAAGCCATCAAGAAGCTCTTCTTTATTCAAATCCTCTAATGCAGCAACAACCCCTGTCCTAATTGATGATGCCATATAAATATCCTTGTCAACTTTATCACCTCTGCGATTCTACTCTTCTCAACTTTGAGAACATGAACAGGCTTAGCTTATAGCCTTGTCCAAATCATCATCCCTCCCTTCTCTTGAGTTCAAATTACCCTTACTGTCTTTGAGCGTACAATGAACAGCGTCAAACTGATCAATCACACCTGCTTTAACAATATTGCTGTCAGATTAGTTGTTCTTGAACAAAGAAGGATTGTACAAAACATGACCAATTTCCTTGATTTCAGCATTTGATTGTGGCAAAGACAGTATCTTTACCAACAATAGAACACCAGACACCCTCTCCAAATATCATATGCCCTCATTCAAGTGATTCGTATTACTGCATTAAACAATTCCTTTTGGGACCCAGATGCTGGGTTGCTCCCGAGTCTAGGTAACATGGCCTTGGGATGATTGTACTTCCGTTGTTGAAACCATAAAGAAATAGAAATAAGAGTTATTAGCTTCATTGGCCTCTGCTGGCCATCACTTCGATTACGAACTCAGAATCAAAATACCAACTTGGCCCTCTGCTGTTGTGGAGAATAGACAGAAGAATAATGTGAAAAAATCTCCCAGAAGTAGATTTCAAATTCTCCTCTACGCTACATAGAGCTCTAATAACATGTTCGAAATACAAAACTTTAATAAGAGAATAGACAAGCTCTGTTGCAGCTGAAATAACAGAGCAAATCAATTAGCTGCAAACTCAACAAAATATAAAACAGAGCATGAAGAATGAATTTCACATAAAATCAAATAGAGGAGTTACACAAATCTTTTATTCCATTCATGCACATATATATGATTATTGCTTCACTGGGAAAAAACAGGATGTGAACCGATTCACATCCAGGTACTGAAAAAGCCATACACGTCAAACAGGAATGGGAAAGGGATAATCTAAATCATTTGACAGATGTCTACATCAGATTCTTCCCCTTAAATTGCGATTCTATTTGCCTTCGTACTAATAGGGATCATATCATAGTTGATGATCAGCTAAATGGAATTCGGTTCTCTAGGAGACCAGATCACTTTTGCAACAGCATAATAAAAGCTGTGAACTTAACACGCCTCAATTTAATAAAATGATACAAAAATTCTGCAAGCATGTATTCATTCTTTTTTATCTCAATTTGTTTTTATTAGATTAGGCCAGCCAAATAAGAGTCTAGAAAGGTAAATGCTGCAACTAAAAAATCAGTCTTTGCTAAAAGGAGAAAGTTACAAGAGAAGGCCTTAATCTGTCAGGCCTTAGCTGTAATACTTCCAGATTTTAAGAAATATCTTACAAACATGACATGCAGAAATCCTATCACAGAGTAGAATGAACCTCTCATACTAGAAAGAATATTCTAGAGAATATGACGAACTATATTGCATCTGGTCTCAAAACAGAAATGATTTGCTTTTTATTGAAATATTATAAATAAATGACATTTTGACTTTGCAATAGATTCTCCAACTATATTTCTCAGAGATTGCTTTTATTTTTATTACAGATCATATATGATGGTACAACAATACCATTACCATTCAATTGTGAAATATTGAAATGGGCCATTGAAACTCGAAAAATAATGTCAGCTGCCCAGATCCCAACCTCTGTAAAATTTTATAATATATATGGCACTTGCAATGAGACACCATTCAGCGTCTGGTACGTGCTTCCTACTCTGTCTGAATTCTCTTCTCTTCAGCTTCTATCCTTTACACACTTTCCTATTATTGACTTTAAATCATTGAAGTCCATGCAAGCTTGGGATGTTTTGAAGTTTTGCAATGGGACAATGATGGTAAATGTCTTGTACAGCTATGGAAGTAAGCAAAACGCTATATTGGATTTGGAGCAAATACTACAATCAGAGGTATCTAGAACCTGATTCATAACAATATTCTTGTTGCTCATCAGTTATATTTATGATTTTTCTTAGAGTTTGTATGCTATCATGTGTGAACATAGATGAATGTATTGAAGGTTTTCTGTTCTCTTTTTGTTTGCCTGTCGGTAAATCTTTGATGGTAGTCCATCTATTTGGTTGTTAAGTATCCAATTCTAGTGTTGGTACAGGTATGGGTACGGGGTTCGGGTATTCCTGTACGCCATTATTTTACCGGTATGGTTAGAGTAAATAAAATAAGTTAATTAACTAGAAAACAATTAAAAGCGCTAATTATAATTCAATGGCAATTGTAATGATATCAACACGGATAGATTAATAGTTAAAAACACATATTCATTGGTTGAACTTAGAACTGCAAGTACATAGTGCAAATGTATACTCATCAAATAAATCAGTGTATTGCTTTTCATTGAGAGCATCGACTGTGGTTTACTACAACCACAAACAGTACCAGTGCCACTCCCATTAGCTCTGTTATGCAAGTCCTACAAAAACTCTATAGCTCTGTGTCAAGCAATGGAAGAATCCAAGTCAGGATGCTTTGGGTCTACATCCCAATATTTAGTTGTCCTTTGCATGTACTCATCTTTCTTATGTGGAAGAAGGCACATGTTGGGATGCAGATAGACCAGCTCCTTTGTGTTTTTCACTGCTAGCTTGTTGCACTTAATTGTAGAAACATACGGTTCACCAAAGAAAAGGGTTAGAACCATTCCTTGATGTGCTATTATCTAGAGTAGATTTTATGGTTTTCCCATATTTTTATTAGTCCTTAATTTTTTTTGACATAGTAGGAAAACTCTGCAAGTACTTGCTGAGTTGGCGAGCACTCGCCATAATTTTGAGAAAATGAATACTCGCAAAGAAAACTCGCCAACTCGGACTCGCCGAGTATTGGCGAATATTTGCTGGGAATATTCGGTGAATATTCGCCAATACTTGGTAAGTCTGAGCCTTAAACTCGTCTGACACAGAATACGCGGAAAAACACAAAAATGCAGAATACGTGGGGAAAACGCTGATAAAACACTGAAATTTGTCCTTTTTAAGGAAAATGGAATAAAAGCCTCTAGATCCATTGTGGAAATACTGAGTCTGAGTGCAATAGAGAGCTTGAGCAATGTAGATACAAGTACCACTGGATGGTTGGCGTTACAAGTGCCGAGAGAATGACGACAATAAAAAAGAGATGACACAGGACAAGAAATATATTAATACAGAATGCTTATTTACTTTGATCTGATGTACATGGTGATACCAAACTTTACGATGTAATGAAATGATATAAAACTATCGAACTAATGAACAAATATCTAATTTCAAATCACACGTGCATGAATAATCAATTGTTTGAAAAATATGTTGGCCTTTACGATTGACGTGACAAGTTAAAGTATACTTTAATGGCTCATTACAGAGGAGCGATATCTGATCCATATAATGACCAACGATACCTTAACAACCACAAAAAAACCTTAAACCTTGCTAATACTATACTGTAGTCTATGGAAAAGTGTTTACAAAATTACAAATATATGTTAAATGATCAAAGTCTAATCCATTGGGGGAAATAAAAACTGATTTCCCTTGTAACAATTAACAACCCACTTTTCCATTTTATATTTTTAACCTCACTCTAATACCAAATGTGAAATTCGGTCAAAGCTTTAAGAAAAAACTATGATAACAAAAAGATAAACAGCTAGCACTTATCAGCCAGCTGTTGTATTCGCATGATGATGCGATTTTGTATTGTATTTGTATGCAAATCTAATAGAAAACACTTCTCCAACATTTTACAGACTCATTTGATACATTTTCTAGCTATATTTTGCATAAAATTTATGTTTTTAAAAGAAATTTGTCTATTTTTAAGTTGCTGAATATTCCTGAATATTCGCCGAGTCTTGGCAAGTCAAATTTTTTCGGTTTTCCAAATATGAGTATGTGAACTATGGTTTTTGAAGTCAAGGAAAAACCGAGGCATACCCGACCTTTCTGGGACGTATTGAAGCAATACCGACAAGCATATTAATTCGGGATCAGTACCTAATACACGCCATAGTGGGATTATTCCCCACGTTCGGGGACTTAGCTTCTTAGATTTGGCTATAATAGCATTGGAGTTGATATCCTACCTTTTTACCCTTAATTCTCCTTACCATTTTTGAATCCTATTTCAAACCATATTTCTTTTCTATCTAGGTATTGTTGGGATGTTTTTACTTCATTTTGCAGTCGAAGCTTGAATTTTTCCGTTACTAGTTCCATATGAATTCATGCTTGGCATTTTGTCCATAATATAACTCAGTTAATCTGAAGATTCAACTAATGTCTAACAAAGAGATCACTCTTGACATCTATAGTGAGCCAATTATTCACAAATTTGGAGCTCCTCCGAGACTGATTGTTGATACCCTTCACTTTTTAACCTATTTTCTATCCGTATGTCTTACAAATAAGCTTTAATCTCTTGTGGGTCTTTCGTCCTCCTTATGTTTAACCCTTAATTAAATTTTAGGTCAATTTAATTAGGTGTAGGATATATTAGAGTTGATTTACAAATCTAACAAAGATGATACAATACAAATACTAATTCAGATTTGCAACTCAGATCAGATAGGAAGAATTTGCATACACCAATCAACCTAACATGCAATGGAAAGTGCGAAATGGAGGTATAAAAGCACTTACTGATTTCTACTAATTTTTGGAGGAATTTGGGATTATGCAATAATGAATCATGGAGCTTTGAAATTGAGAAACCTTCGCAACTTGGGTTGCAGAATGTAATTACACCTTGGTCAAGACCGTACCATCAAGTTAGATCGTATCTTACGGTCCAACCCCTTCGTACTATCTTGGACCTGTTTTGAATCTACCTTGGCAAACTCGGGTTGCTTGCCTTTCTGGATTTGTTTGTTGCTGTCAAATCCTAGTTGTCGCACACACAACGAGGCTATCTGAATGAACTAAACATCATCTCAAACCGTAGCCATGGATGAAGAGTCCTGCAAAACAAACACTAGAAGGGTTGTGGGCACCCCCGTGCATCGCCGATGTTGGCATTGCTTTGAAGAGGCCTTAGGTTGCTCGTCATTCTCCACCTAGCTTGTGATATTTAGGTAGATCACTCAAATTTGGCACTTGCGTAGACTATGCTTGCTTTGACTTGGCTCTTGCTAAAACTCTTGGCGAGAGGATGTTTGGATGCTTGTAGATAAAAGACATGGTCACCTTGACCTAGTTTGTAGCTTCAAACCTTATGTGGGTGTTGCGCTAATGATTGTATATGTGTAATTCCGAGATTTAGGGAGTTTTGGATGCTTTTGCAAGTGTAAGAAGTGAGTGCTCTAGTGCTTTGTCTTAGATTTTCCAGTTAACAAATAAAATAATGTTTATTGGCTTATATAGGGTTTTGTAGATTTTTCTATGGAAGTCCGAACCGGATGAAGTATAAGAACCAACGAAAGATTTCAATTTGAAAGTGCAGTTGGAAGACATGTCGGTCCAAGACCATACAAAAGGTTAGGACCGTATGGTATGGCCTTGACCAAACTATACGATCTTGGCCTGGAGTAGGGAATGTGCCAAATGGAATTTGGAGCTTGTGAACTGATGTTTGTTTATGGATTTTGTACATTGCATTCTTAGAGTTTATCAACATGTTAGTGTGCAAGGATGAACAAGCTAAACAATGAACCTCAGAAAGTGCTAAGAGCGAATGGAGGAGGAGCATTTATCATAGCAAGAGTGTGTATAGTCAAATCAAGGATTACCAAAGTCAAACTTACCAAATTTGAGTGTCTACATTTGCCCCCTTTTAAGTATGAAATTGAAAATTACATGCTTAAAGGAAATTGTACTTGAGTGTGTAAACACACTTTGCCTTTTCTTGAATGTTTATTTTGCAATTGCGTTGTTGTGCTTGGTGTTGGCATGCTCCATGATGAAACTTGCAATATAGAGTGTAGTCAATGTCCATGATTTATAATTGACCGTAGCTCAAAAACTTGTTATAAAAAGATTTGCATTTGCATATATGTAAAGTAAAAAGATGTAAACAAGGAAAGAATACACATGTTTGCTTGTGCTTGGAGCTTTGTATTATTGAACTTTGTTGAAGAATTGGGGCGATCGGTCCCCAATCAAGTGTTGAGGAGAAATTGAAGTGTTAGGTGCATGCAACCCAACACGGAAATGTGCAAGAGAAAAGAAGAAGAAAGAGGTACAAATGCACCCTTACAAAAGGAAGAAGATTGTGTATCAAAGTTATTCAACAACTCGATATCTTCCCCTTAAAGTGTAATAGGAGAGGAAAGCATGCCTACGAAGACCTTAGTTGCTTCACTTGCCTTCCATAACCCCACAGATCACACCATTGTAGAGATCTAGACCCGATTTTGCAAATAAGGACATAGTACAAAAGAGAATAGGTGCCCCAAAACTCTCCCCATATATCTAAACAATTGAGTATGAACTGAACAAATACCAAAATATGTTGAAAATGTGCTAACAATGTTGAACTAGGAAGGAGACCCATGCCCCCAAGATTCCTGAAACTAAACCGAGTGAAGAAGGAATGAAGACTTTCATGCCCTCTCGTATTGATCTCGAACTAAGTAATTTGAGTGATAATTTGTAGGAAAACTTGTATAAACAGGTTAAAACATGGAAAACATTGAAAACTTTGCTGAAATTGCTCCCGATCAGAAACGCATAGGAAGATCGTGACCCTACAAGGTACGGTCTTGACCAAAGTGTATGGTTTTGTGTGTTGTTTTGCTAAAATTTTGTGTGTAACGACATTTCTAGGTGCCTGTACCCTATTTGTACACTGTATCTCGCCCCAAAAATTGTGTGTGTTTGCCGAAAATGTAGAATAAACTTTGATAGTTGCCCCCTCATTTGAGGCATGTGCGAAAAGCATGTTTGAGCATGTGGCTCAAAAGAAATAGGTGTATACTGCTGAAGGAGATGTTTGAAAAGCTATGTGGAGGTCAAGAGGTGGGCACCTTGGAGAACTGTACTTAAAAAAGAAATGTTTTGCATGGCATGGTGGAAACCATCGCGCACAATAAAAACAATCCTAGCAACAAACGAAGATAGTAGTTTCAAAGCAACTAGTAGAAACCACACATGAAGAAAAACTCAAACAACAACAAATGTGGTCAATTTGCAAACAATGTCATACAAGAGCATACAAAAGGCTTTTAGGCCTGTAAACATGGGACACCCACAATGTCGCAAGACAATCAAGGCATGTAGGCCTGCAAACAAGAGCAAGCAATTACAAACAAGATAGGCATGATACTACAAACATGGGAAACCCACGGTGTCACAATACAATCAAGGCACATAAGCCATAAACAAGGAAAACAATCAAGCAAAGTAACACACACATAAACATGTATACATGAAATCAATGTGTCAAAATATGATAATATGATGTAGTAACCAACATAAGAAATATATGAAACAAGAGATGTCAACGCTACACAAGACATGTGTTAGTCTTGTTAATTTGAAAAAGAAGCAAGTACATAATGTATATAATTGAGCGTAAATGAGGAAGTGCAAATGAACTATAATAGAACAATAACACTTGTAGGATGTGGAGGGATTGCCCCAAATGATGAGAATGTAAGGAAACATGAGTGCTCCTATAAGCGTGTACTAATCAATATGTGTGTCTTGCATCCAACTCAATATACCAAGTGAACACATGTGTGTAAAGAAATAAAGCATGTTATCAAACCAAAGTGACAAACAACACATGTAATGTAAAGTGCTAATAACTCAAGTAAAATGCATAGGTCTTGATTTTGTATTTTTACAAATATTTGAATGTTTTTGTATTATCACAATGCATAACTATGTATAAAAGGTGTGGGTAGAAAAAGAGCTACCAAGTGTTATTCAAGGTGTCATCATCGTGAAGGCCTATGAGAGGCTAGGGTGTAGTAGCATATCACGAAAGATGAATGTCGGATGGAGAACATGGGACCAAGAAGAAGTAGAGAACTTAGGAGTTGAGCATATGGTCAGATCGTAAGGACGCATCTGTGGTATGTGAATGCAAGATTTAAAATCAATGGGAGGGGAAGATGTACCATTGCATGATGTATCTATATGTTCAACTTGAGAGTTGGGATCATGGGAGACTTTTAGCTTAGGATTATCGTCGATTGGTTGTGAAGATTTGATAGGTTCATTCCATTTAATGGCTTGAGAATCTATAAGATCTTGGATAACATGGCAAAGCTTTAAGAAACCGCTTGTAGAGTACCCGACACATCAATGATAATCACAATGTGAATTAGCATTGAACTTCTTGCCATGAGGTCTACTCATATTAACTTCAAACAGTGGAGGGAGAGATATGAAATGGCACTCAAGCCATTGATTCAAGACAATGAGGCAGACTTGACAAGCGAGTAAATTGACGATGCATAGGTTGGGGTTGTAGCTTAACAGGTTACGAGATAGCATTAATGGTATCTTTAAAAGCAAACATGACTTTTGTAGGCTGACTTTTGAATGAGGGTTTGTTTGAAAACTTAATAGTAGATGCGGGAGTAGACTAGCTATGTACTTGAGAGGGTAGGGATCCTATAGAAGCGAGATAAAGAGATCCGTGGTGATAAAATTGCAGCCCAGTGGGGGTTATGGAAAGGTGAGTGGCATGAAACTAAGGTTTCCCAAGAAGGATATTGCAATTGAAATTGTTGTGGACAACATAAAGCAAGTGGCACGAAAATCCTTAGGCCAACAAATAATGGTGGAGTGATAAAACCAAGAACTTTCATGAGGGACGGTGTCAACCCCTGTAATGGTAAAATACTAGAAGGAGAAAGATCTTGAACTGAGAATCCAAGAGCATGCACAAGGGAGATGGTGCAAACATTAAGATTATAATTAGTATCAATTAAAACACGTTTGACTAAAGTGTTGTTCACAAAGACCTGTAGATATTGTGTAGGCCTATTGCTAATAGTAGGCGGAGATGAAGGTGCCGTATGATTGTTAACACCATGGGAAGATAGAGCCTTGGGTAATGATGGATGAAGTATGGTTAGTAAGAGCATCAAGATGAATCCAAGTAGCATGGAGGAGCTTGAAGAACGAATCTTTGCATTGGGGGTGTCACTCAAGATATTCAAAGAGGGATATAGTCGATCCTAGGAGGATGCGATGATGAGAAGCAAGAAAAAGCACAAGCCAAGAAAAAGGAGCATGTACCCAAATAAAAACCCTAAGTCAACTAGGGTTTAGAGATCAACAGACCTAATATACAAGGAATGGATCCTAGATTAGGTTAAGGGTTTGATCAAAAGTGGGTTCACCAAAATGTTTAACCCTTAATTAAATTTTAGGTCAATTTAATTAGGTGTAGGATATATTAGAGTTGATTTACAAATCTAACAAAGATGATACAATACAAATACGAATCCAAATTTGTAGCTTAGATTAGATAGGAAGAAATTGCATATGCCGATTAACCTAACATGCAATCGAAAGTATGAAACGGCGGTATAGAAGTACTTAGCTGATTTCTACTAATTTTTGGAGGGATTTGGGACTGTGCAACAATGAATCAAGGAGATCTAAAATTGAGAAACCTTTTGCAACATGGATAGAATATGAATCGCACCGGGTCGAGAAGACGTACCATTAGGTCGAGACCGTATCATATGGTCCAACCCCTGCTATATGGTCTTGGACCTACTATGAATCTGCCTCTACAACTTTTTGGGTTGCTTGCCTTCCTAGATTTGTTTGTCGTTGTCAAACCCTAGTTTGTCGCACATGTAGAATGGATTGAACATCATCTCAAACCCTAGCCATGGATGAAGAGTCCTACAAAACAAACATTATAAGGGTTGTGGGCACCCCTGTGCACCGCAATGTTGGCACTACTTTAAAGAGGCCTCAAACCGCATGTCATTCTCCACCTAGCATGTGATATCTAGATAGATCAATCAGATTTGGCAATTGCTTTGACCATGCTTGCTTTGACTTGGCTCTTGTTAAAACACTTGGAGAGAGGATGTTTAGATGTTTGTAGATGAGAGATATGGCTGCCTTGACTTGGTTTGTAGCTTTAGACCTAATGTGGGTGCTTCCCTAATGACTATAGATGTGCAATTCCGAGATTTAGGGAGCTTGGATGCCTTTTGCAAGTGTAAGAAGTGAGTTCTCTAGTGCATTTCCTTAGGAGTTCCAGGTTAGCAAATGAGGTAATGTTTACTTGCTTATATAGGGTTTTGTAGATGATTTTTCTAAGAAAGGCTGACCTAGATGAAGTATAAAACCCAATGAAAGATTTCAATTTAAAAGTGCAGTTGGAAGACATGTCGGTCCAAGATACAAAGAGGTTAGGACCGTATGGTATGGCCCTGACCAAATTGTACGGTCCTAGCTAGGAGCAAGGAATGTGCCAAATGAAGTTTGGAGTTTGTGAACTGATGTTTGTCTATGGATTTTGTACATTGCATTCTCAGAGTTTGTTGACATGTCAGTGTGCAAGGATAAACAAGTTAAACAATGGACCTCGAAAAGTGCTAAATGGGAATGGAGAAGTAACATTTATCATAGCAAGAGTGCATAGTCAAATCAAGGGTTGCCAAAGTGCAAATTACCAAATTTGAGTGTCTACACCTTAATTAAAAAGACCCTAAAAGGTTTTGCAAATTTTGTTTAAGATAAGTTTGTGAATGAGAACTGTCAGCGAGTTTTGATGTTCTTTCTTCATTCATGAAAATTCCTTTATTTGAAGCTATCTTGCTTATTAGAAAATTAACTAATGAGAACTTCTAGGTTGGCGAACTTAGTTTTATATTTACATTTTCTTTCCAAGTGCATTTCTTTGAGAAAATTGAAGGGTTAGCCATGGGATCTCCCTTGTCACAAGTAGCAACCAATATTTTATGGAGTTTTGAAGAAAACGCTCTTGCTTCATGTTTTGTTTGCAACCAAAGTGGTGGGAAAGATATGGTAATGATACCGATGTAAATTGGCCCCTTGAATGAGAAAGTCTTGAAGAGTTCCATGTGCATCTCAATAGTCTATGCAGCAACATACGATTGACAAATGAATTTGAAAACGAGGGGTCACTGCCATTCCTTGATGTGATTTTATCAAGAAAAGGTGATGGGTCTTTGGTGTAACAGGTCTATCGGAAATTTATGGAAGGTGTGCTCTATACACTCACTAACCAAGCTTTCAGGATTTCATAAAAAGAGCACATTGAAGATGAAAATCACCACATGATGATGGTATTCAGAATCAAGGACTATAACATGAAGCAAGTGTCTTGGGTCTTCCAAAATGTGGAAATGATGGCAACTCAAATTCATCGTGAAGCATGGGAGGAGCTCCCGCAGCTTTCCCACCTTTCAGCAAGGGAGTATCATTTATGATAGACAGAATTTTGAGAAGGTAGAATATAAAAATAAATGTTCATACTGCAGAACAAGATTAGAAGCAAGATTAAATCCACTAAAGCTCCTCTAGAACGATGTATATCACATTGATTGTGTTTGTGGGATGCCTTATATTGGAGAACAGGGCATGCCATTTCAACAAAGGTTTAAAGAACATCGTTTTGATAGCCATTGTGACCTCATCAAGAGCTTTGTTTTGGCTGAACATGCTCACACCTCTTCTCATGACATTTGTATTGAAAAAGCCAAAATCTTGGTAGAAAAGCATTACGGGAAAAGGAACTATTGCGATTGGAAAGCATCCCAATAATCTCTATGGGGATGAAGGATTGGAACTTGGGATTCATGGAATCCAATCACATGCTCAAAAATGAAAAATATGTGGTATATGAAAATAATTAATACCTCACTAGAAATTATTTAATATTTGTTGATAGGCATTAATTGTTTTCCACGTCATTCATTTTCCCTATCTAATGTCATATCTCGGGTTATCAATACATGGATCCCTTATTTGCAATTTGGTCATTCATCCTAATGAGTGACCAGAAGTGTGGTCTGAAATCTCTACTTTTAAAAATCCATTAGCAATTTCTCTAGAAACACTATCTGTAATATTAAGTAGCCCCTTTTGATATTGGTATGTGTTTGGGTATTTTATTTGTTTTTCCCTAAAGACCTTCGAAAATCACATTTTTCCTCTTCCTTGTAATTTTGGATTGTGTTTTTTTTTTTGCAAAAAAAGGCCCTAAATCATTTTTTTTTGTTGCATTCTGCCTGTCACATTTGTCCTGGAAATGTCTTATTATCATGCCTTAACAACACAAACAAACCTAAAAATGCCGACTTCTTATTTTCAAGACCTAGCACTTCAAAATGTGCTTAATTCATCTGAAAACACAACAAAAATTGTGCCCTTGAATGGTGGTTTTATGTTTTTTTGCATCTTTGCAATGGTGTTGACTGTATTTTTGTCCTTGAAGCCTCACGTAGTCATGTCCTCTTCAACTTTTGTCCATCTTCAGTTCGTGCCCTAAGCTCTTATACCAATGTTAGGAGATGTGTGCTAGAAAACTGTATGTTAGTGCTCACATTATTTGCATAGGTTAGTGTGAGATTAAATATTAATGTGAGGTGTGTGAGTTATGTTGTAATTACTCACGGTAAAAAGTAAGTTTTAATATTGTTATAAAGTTGTTAGATAAAGAACTTGTAACACACGTTGTTTTGTGAGTTACAACCACTCACGTAGAATAGATGTGAGTGATTTTAGGGTGTTAAGTGGTCGTGTTGTTTAGAGTTTGTAGAGAGTTTGAGCTTGAAAATAAGATGTCTTAATCCTATATATTTGTATATAGTCCCAGATGAATTCAAGAAGTTTATTGTGTGTTGAATTTCTGCATTATTGTTCGGAGGTTTATACTAAAAATCTGACCAAATTCACATTTGGTATCAGAGCAACGTTATAATCATATGGATGTGCATGTGAGAGTGGAGTTAGTTTAGTATGTATTTCGGTGTCTGAGCGAATAGAGCAGCTGTAGCATTCGATCTCTTAAATTTCATTGGATTCAATGATTCCCATGTAAAGAACAATCATAATTTCTATTTTATGATCTGGGTTTTTGTGATTTTTAATGGGTTTGAAGATGGATGTTGGAGGAAAACACTGTACAAATTTCTGCCGAACCCACATCATGGTTTAAGAGAAAATGTGAAAAACATTACAGAGATCTGTTTGATATCTCCACTTTGCATTTGACCTGGAACATGTCAGCTATTGTTTGCGTGTTGTTTTTAATCAAACTGCATTGGATCGGCCACATTTTGTATTGCAGAACTGTGCATTCAGACCGTACATTTGCAGTTTACTTGCATTGAACACAACCTGTTTTTGATCTGCGGATTAGTGTTTTGATTCACTGGCAACATGTTCTAATCAACTGTGCATGATTTGGATCAAACAAATACTTCCGGTTTTGGAGACTGCTCTGCCAATGCCCATTGTAAGATATTAGTCTGGTATTTTATCCAAGCTTTTCTAGCAGTGCCAAAATCCACCACGTGTGCCATTTGGTCAAACCCGTATGAAAAAGGTCTTTTATTCAGATGTGATTTTTTTAATTCTCAGTCCTTTATTGTCTACTTTACATAAAGTATAGCAGCTGGTGGTGTTTTGCCTGGTTAGCATCACGAGATTGTGTGAGAGCAAAGAATCACTTCCCACACATTTCACCACCAAAAGTCATCATTAATGTTGTCTGTTTCACTTTTTGTGCCCATCTTTGTATATGTGGTTTTGTCTTGTTCTTTTAACGTAAGTTCGAATAGTTTATAGGTTTGTGGGTATTTTAGATGTTCTCATGTATGCCAATAGTTAAACAAGTTTATTAAAGCAATTTGTTCCTAGAGTGTGTGACTAGTGTTAAGTCATGGTAAGAGTTTTTTTTTTTGTTAATGACAAAGTGTGTCATTTAAAGATTCATGTTTTAAGTGTGTCGTAGAACCTATTATCAAATTAATAGTTGGTCAAATTATTGAGTTTGTTCTTTAGTTGTCATTTCAATAGCAGGTCTTATTTTTAATATTGGAGTTGATTATTATTAATCGGGTCTTTGTCTAGATTATTTTACAATTTACTTTGTGTTTATTGTTAAAATATTATCTCGTCTTGTTATAGTCTAGTTTATGTCGTCATGTCATTAAAAAAATCGTCTTAGTTGTGTAGTCGAAAAGTCCAAAAATAAAATAAAATCCTCACGGATGCATTTTCGGTTGTTGTCCGACATCCTAAAAATAAACAATTTCACATTGTCGGGGGTAAATAATAAACAATGTGGAAATCATTGAGCCTCATGTTCACATTCCGTTGAGTTGGCGACATCATTAATGGAGGATGGAGGCATAGAAGGAAGGAGGTCGATCAATGACCTCTCGTCGGTGACAAACGATGAGGCTACACAATGAAGCTGTGGCATGTGTGTTTGCAGCATGTGAGTTTTTTTCAGAGTTTGTTTTTTTGCTGTGTTGTGCTGATATGTTTAGAGTACCTGTCTTGCAGTGTGTTTCAATTTTCAGTTTTCATGTGTGGTATGATTAAAACAGAAGATATATTCCTGTTCGAATTTGTGATAAGTGAGCAATGATTCCTATGTACTTCCCTAATCTAAAAATGTAGTGGAAAGATAAAAGCATAGTTGAAAAGCGACATCATGATACTTGAAGAGGGTGAATTGGGGTTCATACCTAGGTTTTTGGTTAACCTTTGTAAAACCATTGAAGGTTGTGTAGATGGTTCTTGCTTGAGTTCTCACACTAAGTAGGTCAGATGTGTTCCCTACAGTGAATGGTTGATAAGTAGATGATTCCTGTTCATGGTTCCCACACTAGTTCGGTCAGATTAGTTCCCGACAGTGCATGGTCGATGAGAAGTTGATGATTTCCTTCTCTACCTTCATTTCAAGTTGTGGACCAAGGTCGTGGTCATGAGCACGCGGGGGGCGGCACACCGCAGATGGAAGTGCAATTGTTTTTCTCCAATGTTCGCATTAAGGGGGAATGTTAGGAAACTATATGTTAGTGCTCACATTATTTTCATAGGTTAGTGTGAGATTAAATATTAATGTGAGGTGTGTGAGTTATGTTGTAATTACTCACGGTAAAAGTAAGTATTAATATTGTTATAAAGTTGTTAAATAAACAACTTATAACAAATGTTGTTTTACCAATCACGTAGAATAGATGTGAGTGATTCTAGGGTGGTTAAGTGGTTGTGATGTTGAGATTTTGTAGGGAGCTTGAGCTTGAAAATAGGATGTCTTAATCCTATATATTTGTATACAGTCCTGGATGAAATCAAGATGTTTATTGTGTGTTTAATTTCTGCATTATTGTTCTGAGTTTTATACTAAAACTCTGACCAAATTCACAATGTGAATAGGAAAGGAATGAAGAGAAACTGGAATGCACACATAATAGTTTGTGTTCATCATTTTATTTTGCAAGAGATAGTTACAAAATGGTTGAGAAGGTTACAACCGATCTTTAGTTAATACATAACTAATAGTGACTTAATAATAAACTATAAGCCTTATATTCTAATAATTTTCAAAGGTGAAAACAATTTGTGATGTGGTGCCAGGCTGCAGCATTTCAAAGTTGATTTTGAAGGTAAAAAAAAGAAAAGAAATAAAAAACACTTTCAACACTACAACACTGAGATTAGGTATTGAAAACTTAAAAAAAGAAGTGTTTTTGTTGTCGATTTGCCATGGCTACTACCCAGGTATGCCCAGTTTCATCCTTGGATGATCCTGTGCATACGGGACCCTGTCGGATCGCACTCTGGCAATACCCACAAGTGTACTGGACCAGGACTGGTATTTGATATGTGCCGTACTGAGACCGGTCTCCCTAGACAGCAGTACCCAGCTACTTAGCTCTAATATAACTCCTTTTACTGGTAATTTAAAATACATACAAAACTGTAATTTCTCCACAAGTCGCATAATCAATTTTTAATGTTTTCCTGTATTGCAAAATTTGTAGCCTTGTTATTTATGAGATTTGGTTTGCTAAATTTTAGTAGCAGAGTTCGCCTTGATTCACCCAAACATGATTCTCTGGGGAGAGGCCAAGGACGCATAGAATGTGGACGAGGCTGGCACAGATTACACAACCACTCTGTGTTTTCCACTCCTCGCTGCTGATTCTCACCACTTGGTGGCCATCCCCACAAGATATAGGTTACAGATCAAGGGGATGGGCTGCACAAGGCAAGTTTTCCTTGCTTGAATTTGGCTTAACTTTAAAGCCCTAGGTTAAGGAGGGAGATGAAAAAATGCAAAATAAGAAGGCTGAGAGCTCATACATTCAACTTCATGGTTGTGGTTGAGGAGATGAACCTGATAGTACGTCAGCTCCTCCTCCATTGGTGGGGGTGGTAGTGCAGATTGCCTAATTCAGCATGAGCTTGGTTTGTTTATAGCTTTTTGTGTTGTTAGCCCTTGATTTATTGTGACTGGTTGTAATTTTGGTGGCGTTGGGCCTTCTGGTATTTTCTTGGGCTTCTTGCCTGATTTAACTCTTGGTTAGCATTTGCTTTGGGTGTGCTCTCTTATCTCCTACCTTTTTGACCGGGATCTATTTATGTTTTTAATTATTGAATATGATTGCATGCTTTCAATCAAAATCTAGGACCAATGGATATATTTGGCTTCTTTAAACTTAACATTTGTCATGCCATAATTAAAACTTGAGGAAGTTGTGTCGAAATGTATTGCTGTGAAGCAAGTACGGTTTGTGACTGCCTTTTTGCATGTTTCCTCATATTTGTTCTCAGGTGACAAATTCTTCTCTCATAACTTTTTTGTACATTATCTTAAATTCCTCAAGAGTTATTTGTTTCATGTGCTTATTTGCATCTCATGACTGGATATAAGTCACTTTTAACATCTCTCTTCTGATTACAGGCTGTATACACTTGTGTCGACGGTGATGGAACTGTTCCTATGGAATCTGCTATGGTGAGTGCTCGTGTTTAAGGTGTTGTGTGTTCCATTCAGCAATGCTTTTGTTGGGCTGTAATATTTCCCTTTCAGAAGAGTCTTTTGCCCTGCTTTCACTTATGCATCACAGATTATTGTAATTCAAAGGGTTGCACACCTAACTCTAATTTTTAGATTGTTTTAGAAGACATTTTTAACCTTTGGTCAGGAATATTTTAGAGTTTGCATCCTTCATTTTCTCGCAGCTTTCATTTTTACTTTTGGGTTTTGTATCAAGTGTTATTTTTAGCCTTGTTTCTTACTTTTAAGATGTTATCATGGACTTTGGGCCTTTGGCACACATACTCTTTTTGGTTCTAGCATGGTATCTCAATCTATTAGAGACATGGATGTATGTCAAATGTTGTTTAAATCCCTTCAGCATATGGAAAAGGTTGCATGCGATTGGGAAAGACAAACATTTTGGCATATGGAAAGCTTTTGGAAATTCAGCTTGTTTAGTTTAATCATAAAAATAGAGCTACACAATATGATAAATAATAATACTTGTAGTACATGATAGGCTTATTTACCATACATGAGAAATGTAAAATAAGGACATAGCTTTTAGCCTTTTAGGGATATTAGAGCTAGTAACACTTTGCCCTATGGACATGCTCCCCCAAAAAGAGAAAACCCAATTAAAAGGCATATTTCTGCCTTTGTTTTAATAAGTATGATAAAATTACTACAAAAGATGTGAGATTAAAGAATACCCTAGAAGAGTCTTGTCCTAACAAAATATAAAGAATCCCTTCGATTTAAGATAAACTTATCCCTAGATATAAGTTGGCAATTGTATGCAAGAGTTAGTTGTATCTAATTAAAACAAGGAACTTCCACCTCGAAGCCTCAAATTACAACCTTACACTAACATCAAGATAAAGCTAAAAGGAAAGAAACCATTAATTGCATAAACAAAACATGAAATTGCAAACCTCCCTTGATTCATAGACTTTCTTCTGATGCGCAGATGCTCGTAAACTGCTTGTGCAAGATAATAGCAGCGTAGTTGCAAGGAGGGATTGATGATGCAAGGAGTCTTTCCAAATTGGAAGCAATGTCCGGCTTTGACAACCTCTGACATCAACAAGGGTTTCTCAAATTACCTTAGCTTTCTAGAAGTAGAAAGTATGCATTAGATTAAGTGTGTTTTGGTACTTTTTGGGGATTGTTTATGTAGATTTTGGATAGGGAATGCTAGTTGATTTGATGAATGTGGGATAATGAGGATGTAGGATTAGTAACTTGTTAATTAGGATTATGAGCAATTAAGTAGGATTAATTGTCCATGAGATGTGGTGGGAATTGGATGTGAAGAAGGGGAATCAATAAATCAATCAAGAGATGATTAATAAGTGTTTATATGCTGATGAGGTGTTGATGGGTTGGTAAAGTAGGTGTTGTTTCCCACTTCTCCTAGGTTTAACTCCCGCTAAGCGCATACCTTGTTGGGACATGCAAACTTCAATCGAGGCCTAGTATGGCTAAATGATGTGAATTTGGGTTGTTTGTAGTTACGAATTTAAAAAAAAAAAAACATTTATATGATTTTTAGGATGACTTAAGAGTGATATATGAGTAATTTAAGCGTGGTGGATTTGGGGTGTCTACTTCAATGATTAAAGAAAGCTTAATTGAATTGCGATAATTTTTTTTCCAATGCTCATGGTTGATTTGTTCGATGAGTTATATGTAGCCAAACATTTATAAGACAACATAGATTAAGATATGAAAATTTGGATAGAAGACCAAGAGAAGAGAACCGTTATAACCCACCATGGCTATTATCAATTTCAATTAATGCCTTTTGGGCTCTCTAATGCTCTGCAACATTCCGGCATTGACGAACAAGGTATTCAATAAGTTTCTCCACGAAGTTGTATGACTTTTTTGATGATATCCTGGTTTACAATAAATCATCGGGCAGAACATTTAGAGCATCCAAGACATCTTAGCCAAGGAAAAATTGCATGCGAAGTAATCAAAATATGAATTTCAGGTCATTGTTAAAGTACCATAGCAATATTATTTTCTAAGAAGTTTTGTTCACATACCCTTAAAGATAAGGCCATTCAATAAGGCCAATATATAAATGGCATGTACCCAAGACTGAAACTTTGCGGATTCTTAAGATTAGCAAGCTTCCAAAAAGGATGCTTTATATTGGTCCATTGAGTAACTAAAATTCATTTGAAGAAGGCTCTTGTTGCCACTCTAGAATTCATCTTTGATTTCTCTACGAGCCCTATGTCATTCATTGTGGTGTGTTTTGGAATTCAAACTTGGTGAGATATTTTCATGGGATGATTGTCCTATTGCTTTTGAAGGCAACACGTTATCCATAATGTGTTTGGAGGTCAAATGACAATAGTTTCTCCTAGGGGTAGGTTATTCATCAAGACTGGCCGCCTTGGCCTAAAGCATCTTTTGACTTGGGACACATATAGGGCAGCAACAAAAAAATGATTGATAGCCTGCAAACGTACAACTTTGAGATATTATATAAGAGGAAAGAGAATATCTTGCCAACCTATGTGGTTAGAGAGGGCTTCTTCAATATTATATAAGTGACTCTGCTGTACTCCATCTCAGGAAAGAGATTACAGATTAAAAGAAGGTGAAACCTATGTTAGAGAGAAATAATATCATCTTGTTTAAATGCCACATCTACTTCAAGAATCAGTCCCATTTCATTCAAAAGACCCCTGAACATGGATATGTAGGCTTGTAGTAAACCTACAAAAATACGGCTTCTAACCAATGCTGCCAAAACATGAAGGTTTGACATACTGAGGTTTGTGGCTGGATATGACACTTTTCCATGCAACACACGGTGGAAGTTGTTACCTCTCCGGTATTCTTCAATCAAATGCCTTTCCAAAGAAGAAGTGAAAGTAGTATCCATGGACTTCACTTTAGGATTGCAAGTATCGGAAGGTAAAGATCAAATCTTTGTTGTGTTAGACCAGTCAATTAAATATGCTCATATTTGATATGACTTTAGTATGGATTTACTTGCTTCAAGCTCTTCTTCCAGAGTAATTTTTGTGAAGAGTTGTTTAGTTTGTAGGGGCCACCTTTATCACGAGTTTTAGCTATCGCCTTCAAACATATAGGCTAATGGAGGTTGTAAATAATTGTTTAGAGGGTCACCTATGGATGTATATAGGAGACAACTAGACTAAATACATAATTATGTGCCCAACTTGTTTCACTACTTAATCATCTTTCTTCATGTTTAATGTCTTAAGAAAGAGTAGGTTTAAAGTGTTGCTTTGTTAGTTTTATTTCCTTGGAAAATTATTGACTCTATCGGGACCATAATGTTGAAATATAGAGCATTATATAGCTTATAATGCGGTTATGTAGTTGTCATTCAGTTGGTAACTATTCAACCAATTTGTAACCACCTCTTGCTATATAATAAACGTTGTCACACTTGTTTGAGTGTGCATTCAGCCTTCTTTGAATTCTTTCTTCTCTTTGCATATGCTAACAATGGTATTAGAGCGTCGAAGGTTCGCAGTTCGAGGAAGAAAGAAGCCATTCAGTTTGAGGAAGCTCTTGGCGGAAGAGTACAAACAAAGGAGAAGCTTGTGGAGGTTAAATGCACGGACCAAGAGCATCTAGTTCGTGAGTTTTTCTGTACAACATGATTGCTTAGAGAATTTCATGAGGCCCAAACGGTCATGATTCGAGGGTAGACAAGGGTAAATACCGTGAACAAAGACATTTTCAAACGGTTTTTGGAAGCAACGCCATTAAAATCGGATTTACAAAATACCAGCCGTTTTTGTGAAAAATCGTGGTTTGAGGCAAAGTCGTGAGGGTAGAAGGTCATTTTTGGTGAAAACTCATAGTTTGAGGCAAAGTCGTGAGGGAAGAAGCACAATCGTGTGGGCAAAACAAAAGAAGTCGAAACATTCGAAGTTGTGGGCAAAAACACAGTCGCGAGGGTTTGTGGTTTAAAGTGTTTGAAGGAAAATGCATTTCACAAAGGCAAAGCAAATCCATAGGTGACGGAAGTAGAGTCGTGGAAAGAAAAACATGAACAGTTGTGTACCCCTTGGAATTTGCAGAAGTCATGTGCCTTGGTAAGTAATAATATTTTTAATATACACAAATATAGTTCGAGGCAGTTCAAGGGTGATTTGCATATGAGTAATTAATTTAATACTATTTGCTGGAATAAGTAATATATTATTGGTGTGGGCAACATATTATTTTATTATTTCCGTTACTTTGGAATAATAAAATGGCAAATATTTCACACTTGACTCTGCTGGAGACGCAAAAATTAACAAGCACTAATTTCAATGTATGGAGCCATAAGATTTTAATGCTTGTAGAATTTTGTGATTGTGATAAAATAATCACAGGTAGTGAAAGTCGACCAACGACAAACTTCGCGGATTATGACAAACGTCATAAGGAAGCACTTTTACTTCTCAAGTTATCGGTGTTGGATGATATGATATCGGAAGTGTGGAATGCTACTGTGGCAAGCACGTTGTGGGCTGGTCTTGAGGGATAAATATTAGACGTCAGAAAAGAGTCGGGTTTTATACTTGAAAAATATGCTCTTTTCCGTAAAGTTACAAGGTGTATGTCTAGGCACCTACTTGGATGAAAGACCTTTGAGACCAGTTATCTTCCATCAACAAAAAGGTGGACGACAATGATATGGTGGTTCTGGTTTTGTTCAACTTACCTTCTTTGTATGAGCCATTTTGGAGGCACTCCATTTAATGGCGGAAAGTTAAACACTTACGTTTGACAAGGTGAGTTCCTACCTGTTGCAAAAAGAGTGGAGACAAATATAGGCAAAATCTAATTGTGACCAATCAGAGAGTGCTCTTGTCACACAATCTATTTAATATCCCCTTCCCACTCGAAGACCCTTAGCCTATTTTGTCTACCCGACGGCTAAGGGAAGAAAATAAGGGTGACTTAAGTTTTAATATTTTATTATAAAGTGCAAAATAAAATAAAATATCATATGCACTTATAATAAATTATTATTAACTTAAAAAAATAGAAAAGTGAACCAAATGATAAAAACACTTAGCTAAAATTATTTATTTCTAGAAAAGTGTGACTTGCACTATGGAGGCAAAAAACATAGAAAAAGGCAAAGGGTTAATGGGCCAAAAGTTATCCATTCTAAAGAAATGCAACTTGGCCTAGAGAAGAAAAGTGGTTGGTGGAAGCATTTAATGAGGAAGGAAAATGTGATTGGTTGTTGGAGGTGGCCACTAGGCCCAATTCTTCTATTTAAGCAATGGGAATTGCTTGGAGAAGACACATTTGATCATCTTCTAATCTGATTTTTAATTGAAGCTTTTAGCTTTGTCTGAATTATTTCTAAGGACGGAAACCCTTAGGAGTACTCTCTTGCGGACGAAAACCCCAAGAGTATGTGAGGGATCTCTACACAGGGGATTCCATTGTACTTGCAAGGATATTTCAGTTATTTCCAGCAACAAGTGGAAGGGATTTTTGCAAATATTTGTAAAGGGGGTTTGAAAAATAAATTGCAGCAGTGGTTTCTTATTTTTCTAAGGTTGAGTGACCCACCTTTTGGCCATTCTGAGTTGTTTTGGAGACATTACAGGTCTGATTTGTGTTGCCATCTCTATATCTGATTTTGGTAAATCAAAGCAACCTGTTTCAGCAATTTTTGGATCACTAAAAATATCATTTTTAGGCATACTCAAAGGCAAATTTTTATTAGTTATTTCAGCCTGGTTTATAACAGAAATCTGCATTTTCTTGCATACTTTGGCTTTATTAAATCAGCACATCAGATTTCAGGGAGAAGACAATTATAATCGTTGATTTTCATGAGTTTCCCAAGCTGCCCTTGTCGCATTTTCCAGGGTTAATTCAGATCTACAGAGTTCAATTTGATAAATATTTTATTATTTTGCATCTGGGGTTTGGATTTTCCAAAATCCAAGATGGGGTCAAATATGTCCATTTGGGGACATTACAGGTCAACATCCAATCAGATTTGTCCCTTCATTTAATATTTTTACCACCAACTTTTCTCCCTCATGTAAGTCGCATTTTCTCCTAGAAATAATCATTAGGCCCATATGCTCTTCTTTTTGTTGGCCTTTTTTATAATTAACTTTTGCCTCCTAGTGCAAGTTGCACTTTTCCATAAATAATACATTTTTGCTAAGAGCTTTATCTTTTATTTGCTTTTTCTATGTTTATTTTATTATTAAGTCCATTACTTTATTATAGGTGCTTTTTATAATGTTTTTTTTTTTTTTTTTGCACTTTATAGTAAAATATTAAAACTTAAGTCACCCTTATTTTCTTCCCTTAGCCGTTGGGTAGACAAAATAGGCTAAGGGTCTTTGAGTGGGAAGGGGATATTACGGTCAAAGGGAAAGTGGAGAGCGTCATTGGTGAGTCTTCCACTCGGTATCGTCACATGCTATTACTCGTCACAAGGTTGGACACCTTAAGAAGCACTTTGTCGGAAGCGGAAGTATGATCTTTGCAATAGAACAAAAATCCATGTGATGAAACACATGTGGCAGCGATTGCTGAGAAGAATGGGATTCCGATGACGAGCATGCTCTTTATTGTCTTACGACCTCATGCTCGCATGACAGTGGTACTAGTTGCTAGATCATTGACTCTAGTGCGTCCGCACACTTTTCATGTCGCAGGGACTGGTATGTTTCATTTACTACAAATATTTGTTTTGAATCAATAGCACTAGTTGATGGAGAATCACTTATAGTAGAAGGGATCGAGAGATATATGCATTGTATTGAATAGTGCTCATAAAGCTGTTGAGTACGGAATGTTAGATATGTACCTTCTTTACAAAATAATCTTCTATCTATTCGACAAATAACTGAAAATCCCAATATTTCGTGGATTTATGTGGTAAAGTATATCAGATGGATGTCAAAAGTGCTTTCCTGAATGCGGATTTGGAGGAAGAAGTGTATTTGACACAGCCTACGGGTTTTCGGGCTCGTGGTCGTGAGCATCTGGTATGCAGATTGATTAAGTCCCTTTATGGACTCAAGCAAGCTCCTCGAGCCTGGTACATCAAAATAGATAAACATCCAGACATTCAGGCTTCACACAGAGTCATTCTGATCCGAATCTCTATGTCAAAAGCAATGATGACGACATTGTGATTCTTATTGTATATGTTGATGACCTTGCCATCACAGGCAGTGGAGATGCTGCGATTTATATGGTAAAATCAGATTTATGTGTTGCTTTTGACATGATTGATTTAGGCCTCCTTCACTATTGTCTTGGTGTAGAATTCTTGGCAACATAATCACTTGATTTTCATTTCTCAAGTTAAGTATGCCACGAACTTGCTACAAAAATTTTAGATGTATGATTGTAATTCTTCTTCTACACCTATGGAGGTCAGTTGAAACTCTTAGCTCATGATGATTCACCACCGGTCAATGAATCGTTATATAGATAGTTGGTGGGTAGTTTGATCTATCTAACAACTACACGATCGATCTGTGTTTTGCTGTTAGCTATCTCTCTTGGTTTTTATCTAAACCAAAACTCATTCACTGGGGAGCAACAAAATGAGTTCTACGATATGTCAAAGGAACTCTTGACTTTGGCATTCTATATCAGAGAGTTGCAGATTTCAGATTGATTGGCTATACCGACTTTGATTGGGGAGGATTTGTAGATACTCGACGATCTACCACAGGATATATCTTCTCTTTTGGTTCAGGAGTTGTTTCTTGGCAGAGTAAACTTCAGCCTATTGTTGCCATCTCTTCTACTAAAGTAGAATACAAGGCTACTGTTAGTGCCAGTTGTGAAGCAATATGGCAATATCGTCGATTCTGACTAATTTTCAGTTTCCCAAGGTTACTGCAACACCTCTTTCACTCTTTTGTGATAATCAAGGTGTTCTAAAGATGGTGAAGAATCCTGTCCATCATGCCCACACTAAACACATTGAGATTCATCATCATTATATTCATCGGTTGGTTGATTACGGTGAAATCGCTTTGCATTTTTGTCCTTCTGCAGATCAGCTTGCTGATGTAATGACTAAACCTCTTGGTCCTTTGTTGTTTGTCAAGTTTAGAGATAAACTTGGTGTTGTTTCAAGGTTAGTCATTAGGGGGTGTTAAATATATAGAATGAACCGTACGGTTGGATTTGTAGATACTCGACGATCTACCATAGGATATATCTTCTCTTTTGATTCAGGAGTTGTTTCTTGGCAGAGTAAACTTCATCCCTCATTGCCATCTCTTATACTAAAGCGAGAATACAAGGCTACATGTTAGTGCCGGTTGTGAAGCAATATGGCTTCGTCGATTTTGACTAATTTTCAGTTTCCCCAGGTTATTGCAACACCTCTTTCACTCTTTTGTGATAATCAAGATGTTCTAAAGATGGTGAAGAATCCTGTCCATCATGCCCACACTAAACACAATGAGATTCATCATCATTACATTCATTAGTTGGTTGATTCTGGTGAAATCTCTCTGCATTTTTGTCCTTTGGCAGATCAGCTTGCTGATGTAATGACTAAACCTCTTGGTCCTTTGTTGTTTGTCAAGTTTAGAGATAAACTTGGTGTTGTTTCAAGGTTAGTCATTAGGGGGTGTTGAATATATAGAATGAACCGTACGGTTCGAAAACAGTTGAGGAGGTTAGAACCAGTTGTAACTAACAATCTCGTAACTACTTTGTAACTACTGTAATAATAAAATCACCCTGCCTGGTATCATTCGATGCAGTGCAATTTTTTGTCTTCTTGTTATTTTCTCTGTGCTTCTTATACTAACACATAAGATATTGTGTCACTACAACTTCGACACAAGTATGTTTTACTTCACCAATCAATATTTAGTTGAAAATGTTCAAGCAATGGCTCTGTGGGCAAAGTGGTTGGTTTGTCCTAACTTCCCATAACAAGTAGAGTTGGGTAAAATGTTTGTACTTAGTAGAATATTGGTAAGACTACATATCGTCAACCATCAAGATGACCGCCTTCAAGCCACTTTATGGATGTGAAACTCCATCTCTAAGGATTGGTTCTACAGCAGTTGACAACGTACAACTTTCAAGAGATGCAAAATTTACTATATCCCTGTTGAAGGACAATTTGGCAAAATATATTATACATGTCGAAGAACAATTTGACAGTGTGTGAGCACGATGAAACAACAAGCAGATCAGAATAGTGCTGAACTCCCCTCTGAGTTAGGGGATTTGGTATTTATTTGGTTCCACTCTTGGAAGAAGGCAACATTGAAGCAGAAAGGAAAATTGTAACTGCAACCAAGTTACTATAGGCCCTACACGGTGAAGGAAGGGGTGGTAAAAGTTGCTAATCCTCTGGACAATCTGAACAAAGTAAAGCTGCTTGATGTATTCCATGTCTCCTGTCACTCAACAAGCATAGTCAGTCAAATAAAGTTTACTTGTGGCAGAGAAGGAAGTCAAGTTGGTTTTGGAACTCGAATGCGTCATTGGGGAGGAGCACAACATTTTTCAAAAACATGGCAATTGGAAAGGAATGCCTTGAATTTAAAAACCCTCAAGTAAGAAAAGGAAGCAAAGGACCCAACTTACTGAAAAAGGTAAGAGCACCTTATTCTTTAGAAAGGAACTCCGATTTTATATTAGAACTTCATAGTCTGCATTAGATGCTGTTTGAATCAACATGATAACAAGGGATATCTCCCCAAGGTTACAAACTAGGGGATAACCCATGCATAACTCATCAAATATACTAAACCCACAGCTAGTTGGTGGCAGTCCAAGATTACTTCATAGGTAAGTTATTTAGGTCTGTGAAATAGCCTTGTATTAAGCATTCCTCATTTCATTCATGATAAAGCCTTCTCATCTTTGAAGTTGTTCATAGGTAAATTATTTAGGTCTGTGAAATAGCCTTGTATTAAGCATTCCTCATTTCATTCATAATAAAGGCTTCTCATCTTTGATGGCCATTTTCACAATAAAAGAAAGTAAAGAAAGTTTCTCATCTTGAAGATTACTTGTTATAGGTAAATTATTTAAGTCTGTGAAATAGCCTTGCATTAAGCATTCCTCATTTCATTCATAATAAAGGCTTCTCATCTTTGATGGCCATTTTCACAATAAAAGAAAAGTAAAGAAAGTTTCTCAATCTCAACAATGGTGAACAGGTTGCTCTCAACTAACCTATAGCATGATCCCACAAACATACTCACACACACACATACATCTTCAGCTGTGCATGCATTATCGTATTCCGAGTCCATTTTTTATCAACGTAATCCCTCATACGCATATCTAAATACAATGATATATATACTTCAAAAGAGGCCTTCTTAGGCATAACCTGTTAACCTCATAAATGATTAAAAAAAAACAACAGGTTTTAAACTTGAAATGCCTATAAATTTATTTGTCTGTGTGTGTGTGTAAACGTTGATTCAAGGCAATTTAAAATTTGTGTAGAGTTCCAATCGATCTAGAGTTACTCTTTTTACCAGCATACAAGTTCAAACCCAATGGCCCTAGGGTTATTATATATTTTCTACAAGGTTTAAACTTAGACAAAGTCTCTCATTGACTAAACATGATGGCTCAATGAAGAACATAAGGTCCAACAAGAATCCATTCCCTGATTAGGGTTTTTGCATTAAAACTTTGCAAAAACAAGCAACATCTCTTTTATGACCATGGAATAGAGCAGGATTAAGAGCATTCAGAACATGCCTCTACAGTTTCATGGATTAATAGAAATGCTCCCTGCCTAGGGTTCTTAAATATTTTCTTTAAGGTTTAAACTTAAACAATACCAAGCAGCTCAAGACAATACTAACATCACTCTCTTCCCTGGAGGTGACAATTGCGGCTTTCATACCTTTACTCCACACTGAAACAACAGCCCACAAAAAGTGGAAGAGGAGGATAAAATCCCTTACGCCTGGCACGATTTTCCCTAGCTCAGGAAAAGGGAAAAACTATAAAATTTTATTCAGATAACTGCTGTAAAAACTGTGAGAGTAAATCCTTGATAACTTCTTCCCCAAACTGCCACAATTGTCAAGTCAAACCCCAAAACTCACGCCTAAAAACCAGCCTGTGCAAAGAGGTTGAACCATGAGTAGAGTATGGAGATTTTAGACTTCATTCAAAACCCTTGCTGCTATTACCCATGCAAGAAACCACCTAAAGCAATTATCTCCCAAAATTACGGTCCCCTCTTTGCCAGGAAACAGAACTGGAAATGTGTTGGAAACGTGGATTTTCAAAAACCCTTGGAACGTAATGGCACATACAATATATTATAAAAATATATAAATATAGATAAAAAAATACATAGTACTCATTTTTAGTTCACAAAAGATAAAAACACTTAAAATTTGGTATTCACAAAAGTTGATAACGCAACCTTTAGATTTTGATTTCAGTTTCACATTATTAAAACTCAATGGCATACAATTACAAAGAAGTCTGTCAGAAAGGGGGTCACTTAAGTGACACCCCCATTTAGAAAAGTAACTCAACATGAAAACATAAGGTGCACAACTTAATAAAGTTTTAAGTCAACTAAAAAACACCTTAAAAAGTAATTTAAGTTAAAAAGACTTTTCCTTCAAAAGTAAAGCAAACAATCTCCACCCTTAGATTAAATTCTATCACAACCGTTAGATTTAAAAAACCCTAAAAGTTGCCCCAATTCATAAGGATGCCTCATAAAGGTCAACTTAAGATTTGGAGGCTCATTTGCAACATGAGCAAGGTTGGGAGAAGGAGAGGGAGAGAGGGGAAAGGCTTGTCCATGCCTTGTCCCTCCTCCCTCAAACTCCAACAAAGCCTTCATGGACCCTCAAGCTAAAGCTTGCCATGGAGGTGGAGGCTTCATAGTTTTAGTGTAGAGTTAGTTTCATTTGAGGAGTAAAAGATCATAAGGCTTCACCCCATGTGTAAAGGGTTTCTATTTGTTTTGTTGGTTTTGTTATTGATTTGCAGGTACAGGCACGTGCTTAAAATCATGTGGAAGCTTCATGCCCCCTTCAATGCCCCTCAGGCATCTCCAAGCCATATTGTCCTTCAAACCATATTCCAAAGGCATTCATCAAAGTTCAAGTGAGATAAACAAATTTAGTTTTTTCCTCAACATGTTAAATTTTTTAAACTTTTTTTTTTTGCCTTTTCAAAGAAGAATCACAGCTGGAAATGGCCCAGAAATGCCGTGGCACATGCCAGAAATGACATACAATTTTTGTGTTGTTTCCGCCACATGCCTGAGATATACTTGCATTTCCAATGTGTTTCGATTCGCCATTTCTTACAAGAAACAGTTCCATCTCGATATGTGGGTGGGATGTTGTGTACCTAAACACAACATTTATATTTGTCTTTAATTTTAGCATTATTATTCCTTATTTTGGGTTACTAGAGTTGTGAAGAATTAGCCCATGAGTTAGTTATGGGTTAATTAGGGTTTTGGTGGTTTGAATACAAAAGGGGAAAAGCCTTAAAGAATGTATCTTATTTTTACAATATCAAAAACCTAATGCAAGAGATAGCCACCATTGTGTGAGAGCTCATTTATTCCAGTCAGATTTGCAGGTGCAATCCACCCTGGGAGAAGCAACAGCTCCCATATTTCCTTTTATTAGTAAGTTTACTCTATAATTTGCAATTCAATTTTCAGTTTGCATTTGGAACACAGTAGGGGATGGATATTTCCTGCAATATCCAAGCATCACAAGACAATACGTTCTGCCAATCTTCCAAATAGGTGACAATTGCAGCTTTCATACCACAAGAATGGCTCTCCCTTTTACTCCACATAAATGACTTCCCACAAAGAGTGGAAGACAAAAGGATAGAAGACATTACTCTTGGCATGATTTCCCCCAGCTCAGTAAAAACCACTCTTAAAAATATTCAGATAACTGCTGTAAAAACTGCAGAAATAAACCCTCGAAAACTTATTTTGTAAACTGCCGCAAAAGTCAAGCCAAACCTCAAAATCTCATGCCAAGAGCATGGTCCCATGGAGGGCTTGGGCTCCTATTTTCTTGCAGCAGAAGGTCCCATGGTTATTTTTAAAGCCAACTACGGGAAATAATAGAATCTACGCCTAAAAATAGGAGCTCCACTTTTTAGCCCCCTAAACTTAAGAGGTGGCTGGAGAGGGGGGGCTGGGAGTTTCCCCTACAGTTTAGGGCTGATAGAATCTAATATGCATTCCTGCCATTATTTTTGGTGATTTTAGAGAGAAATATGATTTTATTTACCTACAAATAACCATAAAAATCCAATGGGATCCTATAATATCTCAGCGGGTATTGTTGAGGAAACTAATAAAAATCATGGGACCTTAAAACTGCTAAAATGCTCCTAAATTTTCTCAGCAGCACCCGCTGAGATATTTATGGAGCCCCCTCCATGGGACCATGCTCTAATAACTAAGCTTGCTCAAAGAGATTGACCCATGAGTAGACTCTGGAGATCTTAAACTTTTTTCACCTAGCCACCACTGCACATGCAAGAAAGCACCAAGAGCTTCCCCTACAATTTAGGGCTGATAGAATCTAATATGCATTCCCGCCATTATTTTTTGGTGATTTTAGAGAGAAATATGATTTTATTTACCTACAAATAACCATAAAAATCCAATGGGATCCTATAATATCTCAGCAGGTATTATTGAGGAAACTAATAAAAAATCATGGGACCTTAAAACTGCTAAAATGCTCCTAAATTTTCTCAGCAGCACCCGCTGAGATATTTATGGAGCCCCCTCCATGGGACCATGCTCTAATCACTAAGCTTGCTCAAAGAGATTGAACCATGAGTAGACTATGGAGATCTTAAACTTCTTTCACCTAGCCACCACTGCACATGCAAGAAAGCACCAAGAGCAATCATCTCTCCTAAAGTACGCATGTCCCCTCAATGGGGCCAGGTCAAAGACCTAAATGATTATACCGACTGTGGTGGGATTTAACCCACAGTTTTTACACGTGATTACTTTTCAAGTAATTCAATATCAATGTCGAATATGACATGGCAATAAAATAAGAATAATCCAAGATGCTATAACCCATACAATAACATGGCAAGATACATCTACAAGGAAAGATAGTTAGCTCACTAGGAAGTAATCTTGCCTGCCCTATAAGACATTAAAGAAGATAAAAATTACCAGAAAATCACAATGCTTAATAAGTAATTCCCAGGCCAAATAGGCCTATGAAGGAAAGTGAAAGCAAAGCGACTTTGATTCGGTCCTTGCAAAAACATCACAGGCATCAAGAGATGTACAATTGCTCAACTCAAGTAGAGTGCCCCAATCAACTAGGTCAAATTCCCAAGACAACCATAGGCAACAATAGCGCAAGCACAAAATCCCTGCTCTTATAATTGAACGAATCTCATGCATTGTAAACCCTCATAAACCCTGCCATTACATATAAGTTAGCATTACTAAAGGCTTGTCTTTAATCTGTTGCTTTTAGGTTCTCATCACCGTGAGGGGAAAAGCTGCTGTGCATCCACCTCAGACAACCACTAAGTGGTTGCTCTGAGTCATCAGATGTGATATAATAAAACAAATAATGAACTCTATAATTGAATCATGATATAAAAATGCTAATCAACAACACATTTTTGTCAATTGTGAAACAGATGCAATCAATGCTTAATCAATTTCTGCATTAAATCAAATCTGATATCATGAAAATAAATCCAATCAAGATAATTAGCATCATCTCTCATAAATCAGGTAATACTAATCATAACTGATTAAATACATTTAAACATGGTTTATTTAATCAAAGAAAGGTCTTTTCCTATCAACAGTTGGGAATGGGTTGTGACAATAACAGCTTGTTCCTTAAACTTGCCTGCAAGAGGTATATACACTGCTATAACACAAAATTGTTTGCCAAGTTTTTAAGATAAGAATTCAGCAGCAGCAGTCCAGGAGTTTGTACTAGATATCCTGAGACCAAATTTAATGTGGTTCCAATGTATCATAACCCCTCTAGACCTACTAAAGGGATCCAGAACATCAAAGTTTTTACTATCTCAAGCTGTTGTACGCATTATAAAGATCTGTTCTTGCTTCATCCTGATTTCTTGCGATTAATGTTTCTCATCCTCTTCGAGTATAAATGGAGGGGAATCCCTATTTTATGTATCATTTTTGCATTTCTATCATTAATGAACAAAAAGTTGGTCTATTGGGACCTTTTTGTGTCGGGGTGTACATCCGGGAATACCTTTAAGTTGCAGGTGCCTCCTTTTCAGCATTATATTCATATTTATAACATCATTTTTCCCAATCTCATTTTGGGAAGTTGCAAGGAACTGCTGCACGTGGTCTACAACTAATGGAAGACTTCGGTCATTTTTTCTGATTTGTTTGATTAGTCAAAAGCTATATCAACTAATTACTGGTTGAATGGATCAGACTTTTCCTCTGCTTTTACGCTGCGAGCTCTAAACTCTGAACATGTTATGGGACATGGGACATCTATTCTTTTATTGGGCAGTTTGGCTTTGAAAGGAATGCACAAATATACAACTCAGAAGAGCAGTCAATGGAATCCACTCTTAGAAGAATGTGAATAGATCTATGAAATTTATGGAAAATGTTTGACATAGATGAATCTATCCTGTACATTAATTGAGATTTTCATCCTGCAGTTTTGGAAAGTGGCTTACAAATATTGCAATCTGTGTATTTGATATTTCCTTTAAGCCACACGAGTCTTGTTATCCACCACATATTCCCAAAGTTGAACTTTAATGTGCCTCAAATACAACCCAGGGAGAATAGGTCCCGGGGCATCATAGGGAACAAATAAGGCATGCTCAAATTTTTTCAGGCTTTTAATCTACTACATTCAAGCAGTTACCAAAGGCACGCTGCAACACCTTAAATGTTGATTCTCATAAGTAGCCATTAGGGGAGAATCTAAGCTTTGGATCAATTTGCTGCAAACTTATTGTTTGCCAAATAATCTGCATTGGAAAATTCAACTGCTAACATTAGAGGCTAAGGATCTGAAAAGTTCCTTCAATTGCTTCCCCTTTTCCTATGTTGTGTATTGTACAAATCACATGGCAGGCTGCTTATGAGGATGGGCACTTCCTTCGTGCTTAGCTCTTGGTAATTTGGCCACCTGACCTTTCTAGGTTCTGTCTTATGCACTCGTTTTGGTGGGATATCTGTAGTTATTCTCAGTTATGTGCTAATCACTTTACTGAGTCTGCGTACCAAATTAAAGGAATCAAAAGCAGATTAATTGTGATACATCTCTCTTCACCTGCCACTGATCTTTCTTTCTCGTATTCACCGGCAAAGGCTTCTTAACACAAGTTACACAACGATGGTAAACTAAAATCACAATGATACTTCTTTCTGCCAACAATGTGATTGCAAGTATTATGGAAAGACATCCTAAGCATTAGGGAATTATGGAAAGACATGCTGTGGAACACGTCATATTTCATATTCTGAATGAGACATGCAGAGTGTTTGCATGTGTCATTCATAACATGTGTAACTCAAAACCATTTTCTTTATAAGCAAGATTATCCATTTCTCAATAATTTCCGACCTTGAGGAGCATTTGCAGCTTCTTTATTGTAAATGGATATGCTTCTTCCTGCCTTCCCAGTACTGCTGAGGCCGGAAGAATTTCAATAATTTGCAACTGATGAAGATGCTGCATTATTTTTGTCATCAGTTACAACTTCAAGGAATCTGCTCAGATTGAGATATACCATTTGGCAAATGAAGTTCAGCAACTCAAGAATAAGACTTGTGCATTGCTCCAGTAAATTTAATAGAGTTTTAGGATATACTAATGTGTGCTACATTTTATATTATATAATTTCAAAACTGGTTTCAGTGAGGTCTCTGCATTGCATAGTAATCTACTTGAACCTTTCACTAGCCGTGTATGTTCTGATATGCTAATGTGTGCCATGTTCATAAATAATCGCAAAACAGGTTTCAGTGAGGTGTCTCCATTGCATAGTTATCTACTTGAACCTCTCTCTAACTGTGAATATTCTGAAATCCATGCCACCTGTGCAGTTTTGATATATGTAAATTCTGTAAGCTTTTTGGCCATTGGCCTCATAAATTAATATAATACCCTTTTTTACTGAGAAGAAGGAAAAAGATTTAAATCTTTACATAATTTGAGAGCAGAGTGGAGGGGTTTCAGCAGCCAGTTTCTCTACATTCAATTTAACCCACATCATATAGACAGAGTATTCCATGGTCATTCCCCACCTGCATATTGAGATATCTACATACAACTAGGAAATGCATATGCAGCCTGCTCTCACATACATGTATACCATAAGGCACACCTGTACGTTGGAGTTACAGGGTTTCTACTCATAGCCCCTTGAACCAAGTTATAATTTTACAATCTTCTCTTGCACGGTCTTTATCAATGGTATAGCCATGTTCGTAAAAACGAGACACAAGTGGTTCAAAAACCATGAAATACAGTTGAGCTAAAACATCCGGATTTGTAATATGCCCAAACATGATGTTTATAAATAAAATCCTTATATATATGTATATATTGTTTTTTAAAAACCTGCAAAAACAGAGTATCCTTATTTTTTTCATCTTAAAAATTTAAGTATCCGTTTTATGTTTTTTTAAATAACCTAAAATCAGACTTTTTAGATGTTAGAGTGTTGTTACAGATTTAAAATGTTAAGGGCATGAATAGGCTTTAATATGACCTGGAAAATAATGAAAAACTTGGGTAGCCAGGTATGACCCTGCAGGGTCTGGGTATGGGTATGTGCTCCAGTACATCGGGAAACGTCCTGGGCAAGTATTACGGAACCCGCCATAAGAAATGGTCTTTCCCCTTTTTTTTTTCTTTTTCTAAGTTCTAAGTACTTATTCTAAGTTTGAGTAGTGAATATCATGACATTTGGCATTGAATTATTATTATGTTTTGTGGTTATTTAGCTTATTTTGTTTACTCTATGCATATTATATGGTTAATTTGCTTATTTTTTAATATTTTATATATTTTTGTATGGCTGTACCCAAAGCCGTACCCAAGCCCCCAAAATATTGCGATACCAGCATACTGGGTTCCCTTTCTTGTATCCATACCTGTAACAGCTACCTAGTGAAAAGCGTGTTTTTTTCCCCTTAAGTCTGTTTTTCTTACTATTATGATCAATACATACAATTTACCTTTACATTATTTACTCTCTTTACCAGTGCACTTTACTTTGCTCATGACATGCTTCCACTTCGTTGTATTAAAATAGATTTGAGTAAAACAAGTAGAATTAATAAAGATGTGAGTCCAAACCTCAATTACAATTTGGAAACAGATACCAAAGATTAAAACATCAGATGTGCTACCATTGCTCCATGGATCTTTGCAGGTCAGATTCAATAGATAGGTGAAAATATGTAGTTATAAACAAAATTCTTGTATTTGTTTTAAACCTTCACAAAAATAGTACCCTTATATTTTTTTCAACATGTAAAATCAGAGTATCCTTTTATTAATGTTTTTAACCTGTAAAATCAAACTTTTTAGATATAAAAGCATTGGTAGAGAATAAAAAAATTAAGGGCATGGCATTAGGGTAAAAACGGGCTTTTTAATATGACAGCTAAAAAAATGTGAAAAACATGTTTTTCCTTTGTCTTTTACCATTATGATCCGTACATACTATTTACCTTAACATTATATGCTCTCTATTCTCGTGCACTTTATTTTGCTATCTATTATTTTAAAAGCTAGAGATAACTAGGGATAGGCCCTAGATTGCAAAAAAAAATTATAGTTAAGAACAGACCTAGGAAACTTCCATAACAGGTAGAAAATGAAGGTTACACAAGTACCAAGTTAAAGAGAGGAAGAACTATCTAATCAAATAACAAGAGGTTAGTTGAGAAGTATATCGCCATCTTCAGGGATAAAACAAGAATATTATCATCCATTGACCACTTTAACCACGAACCATGAGCTAGAAGTATGGTTGCAGGATACAACACCCCTACTGGTAGGGTGCACGTATCCACGTGCTGGATACAGATACGGGTACGGCAAGGCTCAGATATGACTTGGATACTGTACCCAGCTGTATCCAGATGCAAACCCGTAACTAGGCCATATCAGATACATCTGGATATGGTATGTGGGCCAACTATATCCATATCTAATTTAAAAGTTAAAAAAATTAACGAAAACAGTCCTTCAAAAGGCTAGAAAAATGCTAAAATACTGCCATACTGCATTTTAGCAGCAACAATTGAGGATATGGAGGCGAGAGTGTTGATTCGCTCTTTTACTTCAAACTCTCACATTGGCTCTTCTCAACCTGCAATTATTTTGATGTGTTTCCTTTTGTCTACTCTGCTTCTTTTCTTTCATTTCGTCTATTATTAGTTGGTCTAGACTCTAAACAACCTGCAATTTTGTTTTAATCCATTGAATACACAACTTCCTAGAATCCCACCTTTACCTCAGGTTGGGAGTGTGTAATTTGCATGTAGTTTTAATCTAATGTATAAATTTGTTTATAATTTAAAATTGATAATTATTATTAATATATATTTTAATTTATAATCTAGATTATTATAATATTTTAAATATTATATAAATGTTGTATCCAACTGTATCTACATTAGGGGCCTAAAAATCTAGCTGTATCCATATTGTATACCGTATCTATATCCACATCCGTATCCGTATCTATGCACCCCTGGCCAAAAGCCTTTCGACTGCAGGAGTTTACAAAACAGTTGAGCATCAAGATTTGGAAGCCCTAATTAGCCTTCACTGCAATCCTTTGAGCATTGCGATCTCAACCATCTTCATCAGTACAAAGCTGTACACACACTTGAAAATCCAAGGGTATAAAAAATTTCTGCATGGAACTGAATATTTCATTGAGAAACCTTTCCAACTGTGTGTGCAATGTGACCCATATATGCAAAGTGAGAAAGGAGCCATAGCCGCCCTGGTGTAACAAGCCAATTATCAAAGGTCCTAATCACATGCTGAGGTGTGTGCAAAATGCCATAAAAAAGAAATTCCTCCATGCACGGGCCCTTAATATAGAATATATTCATTATGAATTGGTAATCCAATTACAAAACTATTACCTATATAGTAGGAGGGTGTTCCATAGGGTATTAAATACTCAAGCCTACTGAGGGCAAGGCAAATTACACGGCCCGCCCTCAACATAGGGCAATTTGGTATATACATATTAGTATGTCCAACATAAAATGAACCTAGTCTATGTTGATGGGATCAAGATTCTGGGTTACATTCTTCTTGTCATTCACAAGCACGCCTTTGGTTTCAAGGTTTGTGTAGTAGGTAGGAAAGTAAACACCAATTCCTCGGGTTATTCTCTGTCGAGATGCTTAGCCAAATAAATCCGGCCCCAACTGAGCTTTTGTAAACCATTCAAAATTGAATGTTGGTGCTCATTGTTTTTGGTGGACATTGAGTGGGTCAAGCATTTGAGTCCTTATGATCTTCATGCAGGGTAAATGACCTGGCAACCTTCGATAACATATTTTCACAAGTGAGGGATTGGGCTATGTCAAAAACATTTTTCCTTTGCACTGATTGCTTGGGGTCAAAAATCACAACTTTCATTGCTTTCTCGATATCGGTGCCTTCCACTTCCCCTACTTTCTTTGCTCCTTGCCACATCTTGAGAATCCATATTTGCATAAATGGGTTTTGAATCTCCTGGTCTATGCAGGACAAAATTCTTTCCTCCATCATTCTCTTGTCTGACTGAGGGCTCTTTTCTTCCCCTTCCTGCCCTCATGAGAACTAGAGGTGCCACCTGGCTCCATTTTCACCAAATTTTTCATATTTTGAGTTAATTGTCTTTTACTACCAAAAAGGATTAAGAAAATTCCATTCAATAGCCTAGAACCAAACTCAAAAAGGCAAACCAAGAAAACCAGGATTAGGGAAGGGCAAATTCCAAATGACCACCCCCTAAAGGAGGAAACCCATAACCCACTTGTGTACAATATTCCCGTCATTCCAAGGGCAATTCGTAAATGAAAATAATGTAGGATGGTCATAGAGAGTTAAGGGGTTGAGCAGACCATACTTGAACTACACACCAGACGACTTGAGTTGCGAACACACAGTTCCACTGCACCACCTCAAATATTTAGTGGCATGCAAATAGCAGAGGCAATAAAAAGAGAGTGATTTTGGAAAGGCGCGTGTGATGGGACTGTTGGCCAATAAGAAATGATGAAAAGGATAGGTTTGAGAAGTATACTATCATGTGCGCGAGGATGAGTATTAATTATTGCATATGCAATCACAAAAGGTTATTCTCCAAGCAAACGGTGGGAAGCATCCCACACTAATAACTTCTGCAGATTCTTTGGGAAGGGGGGTTCCCAGATTTTGTAAGGCAGGAAGCTCATTAGGATATTCAATCAGTAGCTCTTGTAATAATTAAATTTATATCTATTTGCTTTAAATGCTAATCTGCATTACTGCATGACATTTTCCCTTAGTTGTAGAGATAGATAGTTTGGTACTTAATAAAATTCCATATACGTTATGATAATTTTTTCTTTATTTAGCAACTGCTTTAGAGAGTGACTAATCATATTTCATGTATCATCCACTTTTCACACATATATATTATATAGGAAACAGTTTCTGCAGAGAATCGTTTAATGTGAGCTATTTTTTCTGATTGTTCAGGCAGATGGGCTTGTAGCGGAGGAAAGGATAGGGGTACCTGGAGATCACCGGGATTGATCTGTGATGAGAGGGTTTTCGAATACTTAAACATTGGCTAAAAGCAGGAGAGCCAGATCCTTTCTATGATCCTGTCACTGACTATGTTGTTTTGCCAACTAGGGCCGAGTTTAAGGAGCATAGAAAGCAGTGCCTCTCTCTCCCAATAACTGAGAATTGGGAAATCCTATCAAAAGACACTGACGATTATAATGAAGCACTTGAACATGATTTTGTGGCTGCAATATCGGGTATTCATGACAAATTTGGTGATGATCCAAGGGCAGAGGCACATGCATCTTTGAATGTTCATCCTCCTCATCCCGGTTCGGTTGACAAGAAGCATATAGAAGTTTCAACTGTTGGTATTGCAGAAGGAAGTGATGTCAAAGAGACAGCTATATCTCTTCAGAAGGCCATGAAAGAAGCTTCAATGGGTGCTATTTATCTGAGCCAAAGGCCCTGGGAGATTTCAAGCTAAGAAATAAGGACAATGCAAACTGTAATTGTTTGTGTTGTGATTATGCAGCTGGAAAAAGCTTCAGTGGGTGTTATTTCTCTGAGCTAAAAGCCTGGGAGATTTCAAGCTAAGAGATAAGGACAATGCAAACTGGAATTGTTCATGTTGTGATGGTATTGTGATTATGCAGCTGGAAATTTAACGAGTTCTTATTGATCATCTCCATCCTACTAAAATAGGTAAAAGCTTAAACTATTGCCTATTGGTCTAGCAGAAAGAAGGGACATGAAAGAAATTGTTATTTTGATGCGTAAGACCATAAAGGAACAGGGGTGATAAGTGTGAATGAAAAGAATGGAAGGATTTAGCCTAAACAATATGGGTGATGAATTCTCAACCATTCTCTTGCTGAACAGTATTATTGGTTTATTTATATGTGTGTGTATATAGAGCTAGAAGCCTGAAAGAATGTTACAGATGATTGCGTTTCTGTCTACTAGGAAAGACCTATTCTGGTACATCATAACCAGAATATATGTACATAAGACCATTTGTATGGTGATGTTGGCTATCATCTGAAAGATTGACATTTGTAAAATATATGGTGGATGATCAATCAGCTAATTTGGCTTTTGTTTGGTATGCTTTATTGACATCTAAAGTTGATTTTATTTTATTTTATTGCCATCTAAAGTTATTATTTCATTAGTAGTGATATTTTGTTCCTGGCATCCATTAATAATGGTATGTTGTTCCTGCCATTCAATAATAATGGCATTCTCCCAATTTTCTGAAAGGAAGATTTTGAAAGGTTATGGGTGTGTTCTTGTACGAACAATTTTGCAGGTAGTAAAATTATACTTTGTGGAACCTTTTAATTATCTTTTTTTCTGAACTTATGAGCTTCAGATGGGAAATATTTCCTCATGTTTCTCTGCAGTCTTATTCTTTAGTTTATATATTGGAATTATCTTTTGCTTAAATTGGGTAATTTTCTTGTTCTTCCAAAGAGCAGAAGGAAAAATAAACAGCATAAACAAAATAGTGGAACTTCAGATGTCAGTCTTTATAGTGTTACTTAGTCCTTATGTGTATATTCAAGTTTTGTTAAGAATGCTCCTATACAAGGAGATTGATAGATTATACTTCTTCAAGATCTGAAAATTCCCCAGTATTGTGTGGATGACTTTTCTTAACCGTGGTATTGGGACACCTTGGAGGAAGAAAAACGATTGACATTCTAATGAATGTGGGTTGGTCATCTTTCTATTTTCTTAGCTTGATCAAAAAATGACTGCTCTACCTAAGATGCAAGAAAGCAAATTTGGTGGCTAACTGAGAATTACCAAATCTGGAGAGGTTACAAAAATTGCATCACTCTTCTATTTAATTCCTGATTTGTAGGAAAGTGATACTATATAATTGTTTTCACGGATCCTAGATTGTTCAAACAAGGGTATATACATTTCAATTCGATGTTCCATGTCATAATTTTGTTCTTATTGTCAGTTATTAACTATTACTTTATCCAGCTAGACAATCATTTTAATAGTTGTTTTCTAGAAAACTAGGAAGTATGAACTCTAGAATTGCTTATTCAGGCCAGGATGTTAACATCAGTGATTTTCCAAGCCAAGAACCACGAGGAACTCGAAGATGTTTATGTATCTATGGCTTCTGCTCCTCTCCTCAACAATCTTCTCGCAGTAATTAAGGTAATTGCTCCTCAAAATTATTGAAGGGGGGATGAAGGATAGAACAAGCGTGAAGATTTATTTTGTAGATTATCACAAATGGGGGCTTACATGGTTGTATAGTTTTTATTTTTGAGTTATGGATGTATAGGTCCCCATGCCTAAATTTTTATGTTTGACAAATCTGAATATAACTAGTATTATTGAATACACATGTAGATATCATATAAAAAAGTGTTACGTTAGTTGTGACCAACATGGATCAAACCAGGGACTGCTAAAAAGACTCGAGTGCAAAGGCCATGCCAGATTATTTGCCGTTATGGCATAAAATATACCACACTTAGCAAGGTCTGTTGTGGGTATTGGCAGGTAACAACACTCAAATTTAATAAATTTCAAATACAGGAAATATATTGATTGAGAGCTATTGGGGTCTCCAGATTCCACGTGTGCATGGATGTTAGTGTTCTATACACTGGGTCACTGTCATACTTGAATGACAGTGAGGAATTAGTTGAAAAGATTGATTATTGTTGTGGTAAACTTGTTGCCAATAAAGTGAATGCTAGAAGCATGGGTACCATGAAATGCCCACAAGAGACACTTATGGATACTTCATGATGTCTTTAAATTGCGACCAATCATTGCATAAATAGATTCACTATTTGAAGGTGATGAGGCGTATTGAACTTAACAGAGTTGATAATGGAAACTAGAGAAGATGTCCATGCAAATCGTGTTCTTTATCTCCGTTGCACGAGTTTTAAATATTTCATAGATGATGATTATTTAAAAACAGTGTAAAATCGGTAGAAACTGTTGGCCAGGGCTTAGCTTTTGTCTTTATTGATTCTCAGATTGCTGTCAATGGTGTGGGTGCTGTTATCAAGTACTCAGTGCATTGGAGAGGTCTGAATTTTTGAAGTATTTATTTCTTCACTTTCCTTATCTTACCTTCTAGTTTGTGGCTGCAGTGTCTTGATTGGATATTATCCTAGCTGTTACAAGGAGATGAAATAAAAATGTCATCAAGGACCAAAAATTCTTTGGATGCTAGGAGTAACTATATGGCTTTGTATGCATTAGAAATTGTCGTACCAATTTTGCATCAATTGATGGTTTTAGAACTCCCATTATTGAAACACAAATTCTCCTAATCCAAATCTGTCCAGCTACTTGACATCCTCTTTTTGATTTCAATGCTTGTTTGAGCTTGATTTGACATCTCATTAGTGCCCATAGCTTCCCACGCTCCTTCCACGCTTGGTCATTTTTCTAACTCAAGTTTTTCCTTAAAAGACGACAAAATTGCTTCAGTGGTTCCTCAATTGTGATAATAGTTGTGTAATTGCGATGGCAGTTCCACCTCCTCATAAGTGGCAGTTTTTCCACATTTGATTTTGGAGAAAAACAAAGGGTTAAAATTTGATCACAAAGGGTCTCCTTTGGTGCCTTGTATTCCATTTCAAGTTTGTAGAAGTTCACCCACCAAGCTCAAATGCATTTGATGTTTAGAGGGACTAAAAGTTGTAGAAGTAGTTTGTTCATTGTTTCCCTTGCAATACACATTGATATTGTTGTTTTTGTTACAGCAGGTTAGTTTTGAAAAATTAGATATTAGTTTGGAGTGTGGACTTTGAGGTCTTGTGAGTCTCTCGGGTATGTGATAAAACCCTCTTGGGGGTGACATTATGAGGATGTTGCATTGTACCCCTTCTTCATCCAGCCGGGGTTTGTTATCACAAGTTTGAGGTGATTAGATTAGTGTATCTTGATTAGTTTTGTTTGCTTTATTTACATTTCGTCTCACAATTCTAGCTGAATATTGCTTGTCATTTAGATTTTGCAACATTCGCGAGTAGCTATCGCATAGTTGTAGCCTCATACTCGTCAACAATCCCAACACTTGTTTGCATTGAATTCATAACTCTTTTCTAATTTTCCTCCGGACTTGTTCCAAGCTATCCATGTGTCAAACAAGATCATTGGAGGTTTAGACATCACTTTCTAAGTTCTTTGAGTGATTGTCCCAAGACTCCTTAAAATCCTAATATTAAACCCTTTTTGTGTTCTTCAAATTGTTTCCACTATTGTTCATCTCAAGTGTCACTCCTTAATGGTTGCACATTAATACTTTGACAAAATTCCTCTTATCTATTCTTGTCAAAATGTGGTATTTTTTCATACAAGTGTACTCTTATTTTTCCTTTTTCTAGCATCTTGGTTCTTTTGTGGTGTTAATTTATTATTCAAATGTCATCACCCGCTTCTTCTAAGCCATTGTTGTGTGTTTCCTATGTAGGAACTTTGTTTTGATTGCAACATCCTCGTTTTTGGTCATTGTTCAATTTATCTACTTAAGCATATGTTTCACTTCACATTTGGTCTTCTCTATCCATTGTACAATTGATTTCATCCTCACGTAGAGATTGCAAATATGCGACCATTTTTTTAACTACCAACAAATTTAATTCATTTCCCATGATTAATTTTCAACCTTGACTAATAAGAACGAAGTTTAGAGAGAGAGAGAGAGAGAGAGAGAGAGAGAGAGAGCACCAATAATTCGAATGACATCTCAAAAGAGATTATTTCCTCAACCTTTTAGAATAGTTTTTATGTATCAAGTTTTTCGCTTCTATTCAATCAACAAGGTACTCAAAATACCCAAACATATTACTCCTAAACATAATAGTCATTCTTATTTCATCTAATAAGAAGTCTAGGTGCCTTCTTGGCTACCCCTTGCCTACTTGCTCCTTTTACAAGGTTTACTTGATCTTTCTCACGAAGTGATTGCGTCCACATTGAGTGTTTTGAATGAGTTGAAGGTCATTTCTTACTAACATATTAAATATGACCATTTGCTCACAAGTTTTCTACAAGTTTTTCCTTTGAAGAACAACTTTTTTAGTATCATCATTTGAGCAACTTGTCCACAAAGCTTCGCAAGACTAACTATTATTCATATCGGTGATCGGTTCCCTCAACATGAATTAAAGGAATATTCCCCTTATATAAAAGAGGTGTTTCTCATTACAAGAGTGAGCTAACTGATTTCCTTAAGCTTAAGTCAATAACAATCAACTTAAATTTCTTAAATTATCATTTGCCACCTCAAACATACGAATGCAAGCAATTGTTTCCTTATGCACTTGATTGTTGCCTTCCACAAAATTATTATAAGACGGGCTAACACTTAGATCCAACCAACAATTAATTTAAGTTATCGCCATGTTTAAACAATACTACAAGGTTTAAGAGAACATTTACTACTTGTTACCTTTTTATCACTTGCCCTTAATATGAATGATAGATCTTGTTACGCTGATGAGCATTCCTCATATGGGATGAAGTTGGTTTTTAGCACTAATCAACGATTTATTATTTGTGAGAATGCGTTGATGTCCGACAGTTTTGACATCGTCAATCCTTTTAGTCTCATTGTAGAGGCCATACGTAATCTTCATCGCCACAACAAACGTCATAAAAACTCTGATTGTGTACTTAGCAACAAACAAATGTTTAGGAAGATACATAATTACAAATAACCTAGATTATTTGTGGGTATTCATTTTAATTTTGATATCCCAAAAAGACTGACATTATGCTAGAATGGACAACCAGCTAGCTTTGGCCCATGCCATCTTCTATACTAAGTTTGGGTTTTTATCATTAAAGATGCAACGAAGGAGGCTCGAATTTGTGACATGCAAATAAATAGTAATTTCATCATTTTGCCGTTCACTCAATCATTGGAAAGCCCTTAGATGTAAATTTTACTTTAGACCATTTTTGCACTGCTCGCATGGACAATTCGTGTGCTACCATAGTGGATATCAGCAACGTCAGATGATGGGGGCATGGGCACTTATCTAATCTACTGCTATATTGATATGTTTGCCTTTATTATTTTTAGCAGTATTGTAATGGTAGTATTATTGCGCCAAGTTTGAAGGGGAACACTAAAAATTATCATCACTAAAAAATTGTTTGATGGGATTAGGTGGCTGTAAAATTTAAAGTCAACCCCCATCCCATCTATGATTATCGGACTTTACTTAATTTATTTGCCATTTTCATGTTCTTTATTTTTCAACCATAAAATACTTGTGAAAATTTGATATATCGGTCTCTTATTACTTGCTCACTTGAAATATGACTTTTTTTTTTTTTTTTTTGTATAGATTCATATACACTTTATGCCTATAGGTGTTTCTCCATTGGAGTTGATTGCCCTGTAATTGTGCATCTTGGCGTTGCCAATGGTCTTTAGCATTGGGTCGACCTTCAAATATAAAAGATCCATGAAAACATTTGTTGGTTTATTGAATTATGCATGTATGACATTGTTCCAATAAAGTGGTTAGAAAAACTATTACAATTTGTAGTTCTCAAAATAATGGGGAACACTATTTTGGACTTGCATTGCACAAGCTAAATAGGATACCATTTTCACCCCATTTTTGTGAATATGCCATGTTGTTTCTCTATGATTTTGTATTTTCTAGGTTTTTTTTTGGTTTCAATTTTATCTCGGTCATTTATAATCGATAGATAACATTATCGATGAAAATAAAACATGTGTATTCAACCTAAAGCACTCTTCTTTCAAAGTTCAAATTTAATGGTCATTTACACACTTTTATGTTTTTAAATAATGTTGAGAGGCATATACATTTACACATATTGAGTGGAGGAGTTTGATGTCATGCCCGTGAAATTCCTATTTTGTACTGTGAAATAAAAACAATAATTACCAAAAAGAAAATGTCAACGGGGATGCGGGAATGAGGAAGTGCACATGCACGGCAAAAATAAAACATTTATAATTGTTACTACCTTAAGCGGGGATGCGGGGATGAGGAAGAGCAATCACTTGTATTTGCATTTCTTGGTAATGTTTTGCATGCAACTATAATGATCGCCGCATGCACTATAAAAAAACATTTATAATTGGGCGCTCCATTTACAAAAGGCGGTGGTAAAGACCTCCATGATCGAGCACATGAACTTTGAAGGAAATGAAATGCTTCCTTATATCTTCCACAGGACAATAGCGATCAGATTTTTAACTTGACTCCATTAACAATGTCGGAAGAGTCGAGCTTCTCGCATCTTGCAACACTTCTTCGAGGGATATTTGCCATCCCTCTCTCAATGTAGATTTCACGAACAATATTTGCTTCTTCGTGCATTCCTTTGTAGATACATACTACACATTTACTATGATTTCTTATACATTTCTCCCACTAACTTGCATAATAAGCATTATTTCCACAAGACATCCATTTCTTAAATTTTTCTATACCGACTATTACATTTATATCCGCGGGAGTGGGAAGCCTCTCTAACGTTTCAATTGACAGGGAAAGTAATTTTACTTTCCCCTTACAAACTCATAAATTTGTATTAAAATTGCACATTTGCTGATTTCTTTCCAATATCATGACATTTACATGTCCTCCCACATTTTTGAAAATTTTTTGGTCCTTTTTAAAAAAGTTAATGTTTTATTTGTGGCACACGCCATGATATTTCCATCAATTGGCATGAAATATTATTGAGGATAATTAGTACCGTCCTCAAGAAGGTTGTTGGATTTCTAGAATCGTGCTCAATCATGTTGGTAAAGAATGTTTCATTGTACGCATCGTGCAAGTTTATAATACATATCTCTATATTTTTTAACTTTTTTTTTGCAACTAATATACTTATTTCAAACATGATATCTTTGTAAAAACAAAGTTGCAAGAGAGATTTGGAAAAGAGGCAATGACAGGGCTGTGGGAGTGGATTGGAATGAAAGATTGATACAAGTTTGCTAGGGAGCATGGACCTACGTTGTTGGCTCTATTGGCATTATGCAGGTGACAATTTTTTAAATCAAAATTAAAAACAAAAAATTATTTTTATAATTCTATGTTGAAGAACACTTCCATCCTTAATTGTTTCCATTTGAAAATGTAGCTAATGTTGTGGGCATTGAAGGTTAATTTTACCCCTATTTCGATTTCATTACATTATTTATGAATGAATGAGTTAGTTGTTGAATTGAACGATGAGGGAGAGAGATTTGGTGTTGTGATCCTGAAAGCGCCACTTTTCTTCTCGGTTTGCATGCCCTAGGTAAAGATCGTGCGATGGCTCGCCGAGGCTCTAGCGGAGGAAATTCGTTCAATTGACACTACGAAGGAGGTGGAGTGGGAGGCCATCATGAAATCATGTTTTTGAAGAGGGACGTGGATGTGGGTGAGGTGCATGCGAGGAACGCCACCAACTCGAGACGTCGAGGATCAAATCACGGGAAGAAAAGAATATTGTAGCACAAGTTAAAGAAAATGACATAAAATATACATTTGTCAACAACATACACACGTACTTAACACATTTTTTTATTGAAGTTTATGCCCAATTCAAAGTGAATGATTAGACAATATATTGTGAATATTAATTAGTTTCTTCAATTCTTACCAAATTTGTATGCTTCTTTGTAGAAACTATGCAATGTGATTAATATGGTATTAAAATTGGAACTACGCTAGAGCCATAGTTTATAAGTAATGTATTGAAAAGTCATATTTGATTTGGGGTAGTAAAGTATGATTTTAGAAGTTTTTAGGTAATTAATTATTTTTTTGGGATTATATTTTCATATGGGAGGAAAGGGGAAAGATGAGAAAGCAAACAAACTTATCATGTAATCAATCAACCATTATATTATTGGAAGGATCACTTCTATTTTTTCACCCCATTGGCATAACGAATATCATTCTATATTAGAGTTTATATGTTTCTCATACAAATCCCACCAATTAATGTGGGATGAGAAAGCAAACGAACTTATCATGTAATCAATCAACCATTATATTATTGGAATGATCACCGTATGCACCCAAAATTGCATGTGCTACATTGTCGAAAAAAGGTTACACAAGTTTCCAATGATGATTCACGTCGTTTTAGAAGATGTTTGAGCTCAAACCCAACTGCAGTGTATATTTGTAGCCTAGACGCGTCCTTACACGTTTTTTCCAGTTTCGCTTCGTTTTGTGCATGTTTTGGCCATTAGTACTGGGACCGCCAACTTGCTTGGGTGGTAGTTCTGAAACCATCGCCCGTGCGGGCGTCGGTCTTGTCCTCTTTTCCCATATCCCATCATGCGTGTTTTTAACATGCGATGATTCACTTAACTTCAATTTTAGGATGCGTTTGTGAGCTGATTTGTCTAAAAATAGTTTTGATTCCTTGGTTCTCCTTCCCCCTTCTATTTTTACATGGGCTTTAGTTAGTTGGGCGCCTCTTCTTGCCTTGTGCATGAAGGCACATCCCAACCCCAATTCTTATATACTCCATGCTTGTGTTCAAGCAAATGGCCCGAGAATTTTGGAATTGCATAGCCAAGCTCAGATCTCTTGTGCTATCTCTCTTCTACTTGCATTGCAACCAGATTGCCTTCAAGCTACCATTGCTCAAGTGTCTTCTTCTGTTGTTGTTCTTGCATTCCCAATTCCTTGGACTCATATGAACACACAAAGAAAGAAAGGAAAAAACTGAGGGGACAGACACATATACAACTAGATTTGCCAAAGCTCTTGCTTATCAAGGTTGGAATTACTTGTTTGTTTGCTTCATTTGCCAAATTGTCAATTTTGAATCATTAGTTTCAATTACATATCAAATAGAGTAGTAAAATTGTTCATTTCAATTGATTAGGCATTTACAAGTAGATCAAATCATTAGAAAGTTTGCTCTTTGACATTACAGGGAAGTTGTGGGGAACAATAGTTTTTAGGGTCATGATTTGTTCTTCACCTCTGAGGTAGGGTTTGAAGGGTTTTGATTAGATTAGGTTATTTGTTTTAGATTTAGATTCACATATTCGCACAAGTAACTAGCTACATCCGATTGATTACTTGTCTTTAGTTTGTTTATTAGATTAGAACACATTTCTTAAAAACCAAAAAAAGATAAAAACATTTACTTTTGTTAGATTAGTTTGCTTTCATTATTTTTCTCTAATATATTGTGAAAACACCAAAAATATAGATTAGATTTCCTTTGATAGTTAGTTTGTTTTATCAAGATCATTTCAATACATTCTACATGACCATCAACGACCCACAACAAGAAAAGACATACGGTTGTGATCCTTTGGTCCCACAACCCAACGGGCCAGAATTGATAACAGACATCGATACAAGTTTACGTTTGAGTCCTACGCACACCCACTACATTCTCTGAGAAAATAGAACAACTAAACATGTTAAACATTGTTGTTAATCAATCCTACGATTATTGGACTGCTCCTGGCAATAGGGTTTGATTACGTGCATGACCATAACAGGCCACAACCTCCACAAGTTTTTAGTTGTGATCCTCAGGTCCCACAACCCAACGGAGCCTGCTAACCAATTAGATATCGACATTGGTTTGTATGCATCAGTATTTAGATCATCACCACTTCCACCCGATATCATTGCACAACTTTCATTATTGAATATAGCAGCCGATCAAGCTAAGACTTTCTAGACTAGACCAGAAAATCACCCATAGTCCCTGTGGCTTCATTACGCCTCTCGTTCTTACTTCCATGACCTTGTCTGGAAATCTATATGAGGCACCCGCAGGTCACTTTCCGCGTGTTCAACAACCAGTGAATAGAATCTCGGTAGAGCTCGATATTGACTAGAGTCTCCAAGTAGCTATCATATCAGATCGATCAATCACACCACTTCAAGTTAGGAGAGCATTCTTTGCCTTAGATTCGCAGATCCCGTTATTGTGTGTCGAAGATATAAGGTTACCTCATTAACTTATCCACCATCACCACACATACACATCCATTTCTATTCTACACTGGTTGTCTCGGCACGACCTCGGGAAGTCGGGTGCGAAGAAGGTCACATGTTGATTTTCTTTCATACAAATTGGTGAACCCAACATGAAGAGCTAGTCTCTAAGCGTTTCCACTTTCTTCGTCCATCCTTTATTCTACGGGTATTCTTATACCCCCCGAATATGTCGGGATACGACGAGTACGGTCGACCCATCCCAGGTTTCGACATGTACAACTATCAAACAAGTATACCACAACAATCACCTTCACTCTCAACATGGGCAAGATAACTGCTCAATTGCTCAAAATCCTCTTCTTTAGGGAACCAATGTTGGTTCCTCTGTGCATATTGAGGAACTTGACCAGATCACACAGACATATCCTCACGAACAATCAAGTTCAAACAACATGAATTTCACTGGGGAAGTAAGTTCATCTCCTCGGGTATTGTTTTGACAACCCATTAGCATACAATCGGACTAGCTCCCACATCTAGATGAGGAGTACTTATCACGATATGCTAGGAGTGAACAACGCTTCCAGAATATGAACCGAGCTTTCGATAGGTTGCAAGGAAAAGTGATGTTCTGCTCCAAAACAATAACGCTACCCCTCCACCAACCGAAAATATTGCCAACGAGGGGTGGCAACATAGTGAAAAATTCATAGCAAGATACCACACTCCTCAATAACCTCCAAGAGTTCAACAACAAGCACCTAAGAAAAGCACCACCCCATCAACGGGTGATGTCATCTCAGCGTTAGTAGACAAATTCAAAGAGTTAGAGCTTGCCCAAAATGCTCAAAGTTCATACGCTAGGAAGCAAGAACTTCTCCCTATCTCGCAAAATTATGGACAAATACCTACTACGTGCAGAATCCTCCAGTTTATATGGGTGCTCCAAACCCTAGATATTTTTTGATTGGGATGGGCACCTTGGGTATGCCCCCTCATGCCACATATGGATATCTATAATAGGCACCAACCGGAAGTGCGTTCTCAAACGCCATACCAGCTGGAAATGCAACGTTCCCTGGCTTCGTGCCTTCGATTCCATATCAAAGTAATCAACCCCCCTACGTACACATGTATTCTAAATCACCACAAGGGGATATGTACACTTACCCAAGTCCGTATGGACACCCGAAGGGGATGCCATACGCCCCAACAAATGTTTGTGTTGCTCCATTTCAGAACCGATGCAACCTCCACCTCCCCAACAAGGATCTTCAATAGTGGAAACGTATGCAATGGGGACCTATTTTGCATATCTTAAGGAGCCTCTGGACTTCTCCATTCAGATAGTCATGCTCCCAAGATCCTTTCCAGATCTTTCGAAATTCAAATGGGAGGGTGGTCCTAATGCTCACATCAAAGCTTACGCAACGACCATTTGAGAGTTGCTCCCATGGGACGCAGTTGTTGCGAAGATTTTCCTAAGACGCTAGAAGGTATTGCTCTCGATTGGTACTATAAGATACCGAAGGCTTCAATACACTCCTTCAAGCAACTTGTATCAGAATTTATTAAGGCTTTTGATATGAAAAAAATTTTGAGAATAGGAATCAGAGAATTCCTTCATATTAAACAAGAGCACAATGATTCCATAACCCACTTCATTTAAAGGTGGTGACATGTTCTCTACTCCTCTGCAAGTGCTCCAAATATGGATCAGATGGAGCTTTGTGATTTGTTCCTCCATTCCCTCAATAGGGAGACAAAGGAAGAAGTTCAAAAGTTCCCGCTAAGGAGCTATGAAGAAGTGTTAGAGGGTGCTCTTCGAATTGACCAAGAAACCATTGACAGTGGTCGCATAAGACTTATGGAGCAAATGGAAGGTTAGTCACTCCTAACCAAAATAACCCTAGTTACTCCAACAACACAAGCAATAATCAAGGGTGAAGGTCCTTAATAAGAACCATGGGGTCACGAAGGATGGTGTTACTAACCATCCCAAGAAGCCTAATGTTGTTATTCCTCCCAATACGAATACTACCAATAACAAAAACAATGGCAATAATCAGAGGAACAATAACTTCTCACCCTTAGTCAACGTTGTAGATTTTAATCATTAACAACAACAACAACAACAACCTCAACAATCAAGACAAACATAGACCCAAGGCCCCAATCAATACCCAGGTGGGTATCCAAACCAATTCAAAACCAAGGGCAAGGGTTCCCAAATTTTAACTATAACAATCAAGAATTTGAACAATAATCATAATTTTGGACCACAACAAGGTGCAAACCAAAGGCCTCGAGATTATGATCTTGATTTATATTGCAGTTTCCATAGGGTTTGTGGGCATGATGCAAGAACATGCCACGATTGCAACAAGTTTCTACAGTGTTTTCCAGAGGATCAAATATAGTTATTTGTTAACATGATCTTGGCAAACCCAACATCACCAACTCGAACACCTACACGGGACCGATGTCCCCACATAACACGCCACTCGGAATCTTTAACGATCCTCTCCCCACACGCCCAAAGTACGGTAGAATAGATCCCAATGGTTTAAACAAGGGTATTGTAATAGGGACCCATGATTGCGAAGCCTCAACTTCGTCAAACCCACAAGTGGCACCTCCTTTGGATGGTCGCCAATAAACAAAAATTGTGGGATTGGTGGAGTTGGACATTGAACCTCAGATTAACGCTACCACTAGAACCAAAGATTATTCTTCGCAACCAATCCCGATCTACCCAACTATATCAGATGACATTCATGATACGTTAGGCAAGCCAGTAGGAGCTTATGACTTGATCAGTGATCTAACCAAGACCTTCTCTCACATTTCCTTCTTGGATCTATTGACATTTAATCAAGTTGATGTCATATTCAAACCAGGGGTGTGTCTAAAGCTATATGCAACAAGAAGAATCCTAGTGATCTAGTAATTGATTGTAGGTATTTGTTATTTTATTTTCTGGGGATTTTGTAGTGTCTTGAAGATTTCTGGTCAAAGCCTTATTGAAGACAAACTATAAGAAACTTGCTAGAAATAAACACTCTCTGCATAAATAAATTGTTAGGAATAAACACACGTTGCAGAATGAAATAAATTGCTGGAAATAAACACACATTACAGAAGTAAACACACTTTCTTGGAAATAAACACACATTTGAAAATGTTGTGAAAATGCTTGCAAGGAAATAAGAGTCTAGTCTATAACACCTGTAGTGACAAGTACATAACAAAATTCAACTGAAGAATCAAAAGCATTTACAGAATTAATACTTAACAGATTTACATGAATTGCTTAGAAATATAAATACCAATAAAACAAGGATCCTATTTCTTGGAGGAGTGGGCCCTTGCTCCACCTTGAATCAGGATTTGACAAAGTATGATTCTCTCAAAATAAAATGGCTATCTTATTACTGAAATGTTTTGTCTTACAAAACTTCATTGTATCTCTATATCGTATATCTCTCTATCTATATATATTTAATCTATCTACAGGTCTTTATATATATTTCATCATCCAAAGATGCATTTACAACCATAGTTTTTCTACCGATTCAAGTGGAACCGAATAGTGCCCAAAATAGATGTGGAATTTAGAAACCTTGCTAGACATACAACTATCTGATCCTACATAAGTTATTTCTGGATCTGGAGTATGAAGAATCAACAATCTTGTGATCTCTTGATTGGAAGGCCCATTAATTTCTCTAAGATCATATTTTGTCAAAATAAATAGATCCCCATTGATTCTGGAACTTTGGAGAAGTTCGGAACCAAAGGGAACTATTCCAGAACTAATTGTGAAAGTTCCAGAGCTAAGCGCAAGAGTTCCGGAACTAAGTGTTGGAGTTCTGGAACTAAGTCCAAAGGTTCCAAAACTAAGTGATAGAGTTCCTTAGCTGTGTGATGGAGTTCTAGAACTAAGCCTAGAGGTTCAGAGCTACACCGTATTGAAGCCAATGTTCAAAAAAATGTTGGTTGCTTCATACTTTGATTATTTTCCGAATGTGACCTATTTTATTCACAAAAACCTGAATTTCCACACACTTTGTTAGGAATTACAGAGTTTTTAGATGTTAGAACTAAATCAAGAAAAAGATGGACAATTACATCCTAACTTATCTCTAGATCAAACAAAAGTTAAACAATGCAGAAAAACTTGGCTAAAAGGATGTAAAATGAGAGCATTCATTGTTCATTGATGAAGCATATTTTAGCCTCATCATCTCTCCCACACTTACTTGTTTGTAAGTCCTCTTACAAACTCTATTCTTCAAAAGTAGGATTATGAATTTTGCATTCTAACTGATCACTGAGATCGAATGGTTGGAACTGAATATCCCAGTGCTTTAGCTTAGAAGTGTTGTATCTTGATCCTTCTTTTATCTTTCTCTACCAATTCTCAAACTCATTGGGATCCTGAGGTTCTCTGTTCTTCCATGGAGACATGGGAGTGAGAAGGAGAGGAGGCCTTGTTCTCATTCCCATCCACATGCCCCTGTGTTTTTCATTGACTTGAGGGATTAGTGTACACAAAACTCTAGCTCTTTCCAGACTCCATATTAAGTTTCGTGGGAGATATCACTTCTCTTCTTCTTAATGCTACTATGAGAAACTCCCATCTTTTCAAGCATCCATCATAAATATCTTCAAAAAAATTCTCCTCATAAGAGGTGAAGGCATTAATGCTCTTTTGTAGGCTGGAAATATAATGTTCCTTAAATCTGTTGTCAAAGGCATGAGTTCTGAAATGTTTGGCAAAGGCAGATGGCTTCCCATAATGAGTTCTCATACAGAGGCCTGATGAACTGGCCTTTAGTAAATGTTTAGTATCCCTCTTTTTCCAAGCTACCTGATTTTGAAGTATAGAAACAAATGCATTTAGTTGGCTTTCCCTACATACAGATTGATCATGAAGCATGTATTCTTTTCCAAGCATAAAGTTACAAAGATAGAATTGCAGAGGATATTTTTCTGCTCTACATTGGCTATGAGGAATATGTTGTCATGAACTCTTGATTCATCCTTTATTTCATGTGGAAGGCCACATGCAATCCTTGATAGCTTCCAATGAATAAATTTCTCTTCCAGAAAGACATTGTATGCAGGAGAAGGTCTCCTGCATGTGAGTAATCTTTCACTCATTATGCAAACCATTTGTATCTTTACCAAACATTTAAATTTGTCTTCTTCCATTTTGTAAAATTTTCTTCCCATTCTTTCCTTTCCTTCTTCTCCTCTTCCATCTTACTTCTTAGTTCCTCATTTGATGTTTTAAATTCATTAAGCTCTCTCTGCAGGTATCATCCCACAACTACTTAAGTGCAAGTAAGTCAGTTTAGTTTGTACAACTTGATTCTTTGAAGATATCTTTGACATAGCACTCTGTTTACTAGCCAATTGACATTCTTTTTCTTTTTCCATCATTTGTTGTTTGACCAATGTCAATTCTTCAGTCCTATCTGTGAGCTGAGTTTTTAGTTTCTCAATGAGCATTTCCCTCTGTTCCAATTTGAGTTTGAGGAAATTTAATTCCTCATCTTTCTCCCTAATGATAAGTTCTTCTCTAGACAAGAATAGATTCTATTTTAAGTGTTGTTTTTCCTCCTTTTTTGAGAGTTCCTCAAGGAATGGACATTGTTCTTCTACCAAAGGGGATTTTCCTTTCAATCTCCATAATGCCAATTCCTCTTCTTCATGCGATAGTGTTGTTGATTCACCCATCTCCTGAAAAGCATGTTCTTCAAATCTTTCATCTTCTTTCTCTACCTCAGTTTGATTTGGTCGAGGAGGAGACATTGCCATGTTTCCCAAGAATATCAACAACTTCTTTCTCCAAACCATCATGTTCTTCAATATCCTTTTAGATTTTCTCTAGACCTCTTATGAACTCTTCTTCTTTGAGGAGCTTCAAAATGTCCTGAAGTGGGTTTCCTCCTAGAGCTTCTTCTAATTTTCACTTCATGATCTAGCTTAGGTGAATTGTCACTATCAGAGATAGATATTAGTTCTTCTAGTATTGCTACAGAGGAAGGAGTTTCTTTTGAAGGCACAATAGGTTTTGCAGTTTTGATCATTCTTTCATATCTCCTCCTCTTTGGCACATTAACTCCACCTACTTCCTTCTTTTTTCTCTGCAGGAGGATCAATCTCCAAATTAATTTTAGGGGAGAAAGGGGTTGGTATTCCCCTCCGATAATATCAGGCTTTGTTTGAATTTGTTAAGGAACTTTTCCCATGCTTCTTCTCCATTTTTCTTTGAGAGAAAATGGTGTTGACAGACCAGATGGACTAATCCATGATGTCTAATTGTCCCAAATCCCCAAGAATACCTCTTGAGCCATTTTTGGATGGATTCAAAAAGGAACCCTAGAAGGTTTACTATATATTCTGGTTTTGCAGCCCCATACCTAAGATATATTAGCATCTTAAGGACCTCTCTTCCCACAGTCCCAAATTGGCCATCACAAGTTAGGTACTTAACTACCCAAAATGCTACCTGTCAAAGGGTTTGGGAAAGTTGGCTCTTTTGACCCCCTTTATGATTTTCTTAGTGTTATAAATATATTGGGGTTCAGATTCCCCTCTTGTATCAAGGTTTCCACTAGTTCTTTTAGGGTCCCTTTACAGGATTTGGAACATGTACAATGGTACCCCCGATACATTACTCATTGTATTGATAGTAAAAGGAATTACAATGCTTTTAAATTTAGTTTTGGATTCTTCTAAATTTACAACAAATTCCCTTACCAATTCATCATTGTACCTCGAGAATTTTTCAGAACTCCAACCACCCTGCTTGTCCAAAAATGGCTGCCACTTCTCCATCTACAAGAAGAAGTTGTATCATCCTCTAGCTCTAACTTCTTTTTAATCCCCATGGAAAAGAGGATGATTCAAATTCTTCCTTCTTCAAATCCTTACTATGTCAAAACTAGTTACATAACTACTAGATTTAGCTATGGAACTATTGGGTTTTTGGAACTGAACTGTTGGGTTTAGCTATGGAATTCAAATATAATTCTATTATTTCTTCCTTGAATTTTTCTACAACTTCTTCTCAATTTCATTTATTCCACCCAAATGATAGCTCATTATTAATATGCCACCACTTTTACTTGTTCAATTGACATCACCCTCATGATTACTTGCTTTTAATCATAATGTACAATAAATGACTCATAATACCATGCTTAAATCAAGTCAAGTCTAATCACACATGCCAACTTTAATTTAAATCTTTCAATAAGATCAAGATATAATTACCATCCTTGCTGATGTAATCCAGCCACCTTAATGACTCATCATTCCTAAAAAAAATGAAAAAAGAAAATGGTTAGAAAAGACAACTGGAATTCCAAAGAAGTTCCTTTTATTTTGAATTAGCCATTTATTGAGGAGACCAACCACCATTTCTAGTTTTCAATTGGTCTCTGAGAGATTTTTGGGGGAAGAGAATGCCATTTACTGGTTTTCATTCCTTCCCTTTTTTTTTTTTTTTTTTTTTTTAGGGGGGGAAGAGAATGCCATTTTCTAGTTTTCATTCTCTTCCCTTTATTTTGGATTCATGCATCTGATTATTTGATCATTTTGGAAGAACTGGGTTCTTCCATATGATCAAATTCTTTGTCTACTTCAATCTGCTTCAAGAATTCATCCCTAGTAGGAGGCTTCCTATAAAGTTTTAACTATGTGTCCATTGACCAAAAGTGTCCTTTTACTGCCATCAATGGGAAGTAGTTGAATAGAGCCATTGTCAAATATCTTCTCAATCTGATAGGGTCCTAACCATCTAGTTCTCAACTTGCCTTTGAATTGTTGGTACTTGGAATCAAAATAGTAATGCCCAATCTCCTACCTTGAATTTCCTTTCCTTGATATGTGTATCCACTGCTTCCTTTGGTCTTGGATTATCTTTGTCTGATGAAGTGCTTCCAATCTCAGCTCATCCAATTCATTGAGTTGTAGAATTCTTTCCTTTTGTGTTGCATCCAATTCAATACCCAATTTAGTTGTTGTTCTCAATGTTTGTAGTTCAAATTCAATAGGTAACAAGGGATTTTTCCCATAGACTAACTCATATGGTGAGAACCCTGTTGTAGTCTTCCAAGTTGTATTATAAGCCCCATAAAGCCTCAGGTAGTCTCTTCACCCAATCTCTTCTACTTGCCTCAACTATTTTGGTAAGAATATTTTCCAATTCCCTATTTGTTACTTCTGCTTGTCCATTTGATTGTGGGTGATAGGGAGATGACTTCCTATGATTGATCTGATAGTACATTGTGAAGGCTATGGATCATATTAGACATGAATTGTGGCCCTTGATCTGAAACTATACTCCTTGGTGCACCAAACTTCATCATAATTTTGTGCCAAAGGAAATCAGCAACACTGCTTCTTTAGTAGCATTTGTTAAAGCTGCACCTCTGCCCACTTTGTCACATAATCAGTACACACAAGAATGTGCTCCTTTCCTTGTGAAGGAGGACTAAAGGGACCAAAAAATCCATCCCCCACCTTTCAAATGGTTCAATCACCACTTGAGGTTAGTAGAGGCATTTCATTGGTAAAGGTTGGTTGTCCCATCCTTTGACAAGGATCACACCGCTTGATATATCTCTTCACATCTTTATATAGAGATGGCCAATAATATCTAGTGCCAAGTATTTTGTGTGTTGTTCTTTTCACTAAAAAGTGTCCTCCACTTGGTTCATCATGACATGCCCTGAGTATGTCAAATATTTCATCTTCTCTCACACACCTGCGTAAAACCAAATCAGGACCACATTTAAATAACATTCCATTTAACCATTTAAATTGTGCACTTGGTTTTGATTAACTTCTTCATTTGTTTCTTAGTAAAAGAAGGAGGAAACTTCCCTTGTTGTAAGATAATTTTCCATATCAGCAAACCATGGTGTATCAAGCTGAAATAGAAAATAATTGTTCATCTGGAAATTTGTCCTTAACTGGATCTTTGCTCCCCTGTAGTGGTTAATCTTGACAAGAAATCAGCTACCACATTAGATTTTCTGGATTATCCACAATGGTAATATCAAATTCTTGTAAAAGTAATAACCATCTAATTATCCTACCTCCAACCATTGGTTTGTTCATTAAGTATTTAATTGTTGAGTGATCTGTATGTACAAATATTTTGTACCCTGTAATATAATGTCTGAACTTATTAATTGCATAAATCACAACAAGAAATTATTTTTAGTGGTGGTGTAATTTCTTTCAGTGGGAGTAAGATTTTTACTAAGGTAGTAAATAACATACATTTTCCCTTCTTCATCTTTCTGTCCCAAAACTGCACCAATTGAGTTATTTGAGGCATCTGTTTGGATGTGAAAAGGTTTCTCCCAATTAGGTCCTCTCAATATTGGGGCAAAGTGATTATTTTTTCTTTAATTTCTTCAAAAGCATGTTGACACTTTTCATCCCAAAAAATTCACAATCCTTGGTAAGTAAACTAAACATGGGGGCAACAATTTTACTAAAATATTTGATAAAACACCTATAGTATCCAACATGCCCTAAGAATGACTTGATATCTGTGGGGGTTTGAGGAACAGGTAAGTCTGAAATAATCCGATTTTGTTTTGGTCAACTTGAATTCCTCTTTTTGAAATGTGGTGTCCTAATACAATTCCCTCATCAACCATCATCAAACATTTCTCATGACTAAGAGACAAATGGTGTTGCTCACATCTTGTTAATACTCTATCCAAATTCTTCAAAGCATCATCAAATGTGTCTCCATGCACAGTAAAGTCATCCATGTATACCTCTACACAATCATTCGTTAGGTCTGCAAAAAATTGCTAATACAACTCTTTGGAAGGTTGTTGGAGCATTACATAGTCCAAATGGCAATACCCTGTAGGAAAAGGTACCCCATGGACAAGTAAAGGTAGTTTTTTCTTGATCCTCAGTAACAAATCTAATTTGATTATATCCACTAAAGCCATCCAGGAAGGAAAAGTATTGTTTACCTGCAAGGTTGTCTAAAACTTGATCTATGAATGGTAAGGGAAAATAATCTCTCAGTGTGGATTTGTTCAGTTCCCTATAATCAACACAAATTCTCCATTTTCCATTCTTTTTAGGCACAATTACAAGAGGAGACACCCACTGACTATCTGAGATAGGGTAGATAAAACCTACTTGTAATAGTTTTTCAATTTCTTGCTTGACTATGTCCCTTAAGGCTGGATTAATCCTTCTCTGAGGTTGTCTAACTGGTTTAATGTTTTCAGTATAGATGTGATGGGTGAAAATACTTGGATGGATTCCTTTCATGTCTTTATAGTCCCAAGAAAAATCTCTAGTATGATCTTTCAGAACATCAAACAATTTAGCTTCTTCATCATTCTTCAACCAACTATTAATGTTCAAAATTTTACCCGGTTGAATCTCAACATGTTTGGTTCCAATGTGTGATGAACTGATTTGTTGAAAGGGTTCCATTAGGGTGTTTAGTGGACATGAATGTGGTAATAACATATGATATGTAGCAATATCTCCAAAATTCCCTTGAGAAAGAATACTGGAAAAGGACAAAGTAGGCAGAGTTATGATACTTATCTTGTTGTCGGTCAAACTCCTCATCATTGTTGCTTTCCAAAAATTCCTCACCATTTCCTGATATCTTTGAGACTGAAGCTACTGATTCCATAGCTATTTTTACCCCTCCCCAAGAGAAATCTCATTCCTCCGAGAGTGAAATTATTTGCATTCAGCAGGGAATTGTTGTTGGTGTGGTTCCAAAGATAAGTGTGAATGTTCGAACTAAATCTGATGGTTTTGGAACTAAGTCCATAGGTTCCAAAACTATCCCCGATTGATTTCTCCAAGGACAATTGGTGTTCATTCAATGGTTGATTAATCATATCTTCCACCTCCGTATATGATGATCCTACAACATTATCATAGCCAAAGAAGACAATTTTTTTCTTATTAGTATCAGGATCATCAACCCATAATTGTTCTTGATTATCAATAAAAGGTCATGTAGAAGGATATAAGGAAATTTTCTTAGAATTCTTACCATTTGAGATAGTCATATCACCTGATCTACAATCAATTAAGGCAACAACTATAGCTAACCATGGTCTACCCAAAATAATGGGATAACCAAGTGTTTTACCTTTTGGCTGTAATATAAGGAAGTCCACTGGATATTCCCATGACTCCACCATAACTACCACATCTTCAATAACTCCTTTTGGTTTTTCTATGACTGATCTTCCATCTGCAATATGGTGCTAGTAGGTTGTATACCTATTAATGGTAATGTTTTCAAAGTGTCCATTGTCATCACATTTATAGCTTCTCCCAAATCAACCAAAACATTATGTATATCTTTATTCCCTATAGAGACATAAATAACAGGGCTTCCAGGATCTCCAGTATTTGGGAAGTAAGAGTTTTCTGCTAATAAATCAACAAGTTTCCCATCTACCTTAATAGTCCTAGGGTATTGCTTCTTCCTTCAGGTCTTTTTAAACATAACATTTTGATTAACTTGTTTAACTCAGAATGTCCTTGATTGCTTGCAACAATGGTATTTCAATATTTAATTTCCTCAACTCCTACACCAACTCAGATTCCTTGGTCTCTATAACTTCTTTAAATCTCTCTGGAAATGGAGTTTTAGTAGAGTTGTTATCTGGCTCCTTATCTTTTTCTTTTTCATCCTTCTTAGGAACAACCAAACTAGGGGTTTCAGTTTCTTCTGTCATTTCAGTAATTATAACAGGTGGACTGCTAATTATTTTTCTAGATCTGGTTTGAATATCCTTACAATCCATGGCATTAAGATCAACTGTTTTTTTTTTTTCCCATAGACAGGAGTTGTTTGTTTGTTTATGGGATTAGCCACTGGTTGTGTTGGTATTTGTGTTTGAACCACATTTTCAAGTCTATGAATTTTGTGTTGGGAACCCATTATGGCTTGTTGATTCTGATTGGGATATGTCTTCCCTTGAGCGTAGTTATTAGGGCTCCACCTAGGTTGTGACCAAGCATATGGGTTACCTTGACCAGACCATGGTTGTTGGTGTCCTTGAGCATACCAAGCTTGTCTTGCCCAATCTTGGGGATTCCATGTTGGTTGAGGGGCCCAAGGTGGTTGTCCCCAATTTTTGGTACTATCTGAGCCACCCATGGCATCATCCAGGGATTAGGAACTGACCTTGGCATGAAACGCCCTGGCTAGGTTATCTCTAGAAAAAGTTTACTTCTTCTATGTGGATGGAGTGCTGGTTTGTTTAAGCTGATTTTTTTATGAATGGAAGAAGAGAACAAGCATTAATCTCATGGTCCCTAGATTCATAGATAAGACATACTTCTATTTTATCTAGAGGACAATCTCTTATTGCATGCTTGCTTCTTCTGCATCTAGGACAATACATAGCTAATGGTTCAATTTTAGCATTTCTTTAGCTTGCAATCCATCCATGGTGGAGGTTAATTGAACTAAAATGTCTATTTTAAAGTTTTCTAGTTCATCCATCAGTTTGTTCATATCTGGATTCAAAATTTTCACTATTTTTCCTTTCCTAGGTCCACCCCTTGTTCTTGAATAGCTTCTACAAATGTCTTTAATATCATTCATTCTCAATTGATCAATGTTTCCACCTCCTATTAAATTAAGGGCTTCCCTAGATTCATCATCCAGACCTTTAAGAAAAATGGTTTTTCTTAACTCTTCTTGAAGTAAAATCCACACCTTTTACTTACAAAGAGGAATCTTGTCCAAATAATCTTCCATATTCTCATCCTCCTCTGCTTGATTTTGAAAAATTCTTCCTTCATGTTTCTCCCTCTACAGTAGTCTTGATATTTGTCTAGGAAGGAAGTTTCCATTTGTGCCCAAGTGGTAATAGAATTAGATGTTAATCCCATAAACCACCTCATTGTTGCATCCTTTAGAGTAGATGGAAACAACTTGAGCTTTTGATTATCTATTTTGTAATCATAAGTTTGACATAGTACTTTAAATTCAAACAAAAATTGGTCAGGGTCTTTAGATGACATCCCTCTAAATGTGGGTAAATGTGTAGGTGAAATATTCTTCATAGGTGTATCATCATCATCCAACTGAATTGGATAAGTAAAGGTCCTATCAGGTTCTCTTTCAGCTTCTCATGCCATTTTTGTAGTACTTTCTAGACTTTTCTCCCAATCAATGTGGTATGTGATCTGCTTTGGGGAAGGTGAGAAGTCAGGAGTAGGAGGTTGACTACTCAATTGAGAATCAAAACTTTCTCTAAACGGGTCTTGGGAGATAATCCTTTTTCTAAAAGTTCCACTTCCTTCTGGTGACTGATCCAAGAATTCCAAAGGTGGTAGTTTTGCTTCTTGTCTAACAGGAGACAATGGTGCTTCCAATTCTTGGTCAACTTCCTTATTTGAACTAGAGGATGCTGATAATTCTTGTTGAGATATTTTTGGGAGAAATCTACCCTTTGAGTCTCTTGGTCTACTCATAAATTTTATGATAACGTAGGGAATATTTTTCAATTACTAGATGTATGATTGTTGCTCTTGTTGACACCTAATTAGACAATTCTAACTAGTGGGTCCCCAAAAAATGGTGCCAAAAATGATGGGTGTCATTATTCCCTTCATTTAATCAACTCTTAGTTGATGTCATATTCAAACCAAGGGTGTGTTTGAAGCTATATGCAACAAGAAGAATCCTAGTGATCTAGTAATTGACTGTAGGTATTTGTTATTTTATTTTTTGGGGGATTTTTGTAGTGTCTTGAAGATTTCCTGGTCAAAGCCTTATTGAAGCCAAACTATAAGAAACTTGCTGGAAATAAACACTCTCTACAAAAATAAATTGTTGGAAATAAACACACATTGCAGAAATGAAATAAATTGCTGGAAATAAACACACATTATAAAAGTAAACACACTTTCTTGGAAATAAACACATGTTTGAAAATGTTGTGAAAATCTTGCAAGGAAATAAGAGTCTAGTCTATAACACCTGCAATGACAAGTACATAACAAAATTCAACTAAAGAATCAAAAGCATTTACAGAATTAATACTTAACAAATTTACATGAATTGCTTAGAAATATAAATACCAATAAAACAAGGATCTTGTTTCTTGGAGGAGTGGGCCCTTGCTCCACCTTGAATCAGATTTGACAAAGTATGATTCTCTCAAAATGAAATGGCTATCTTATTACTGAAATGTTTTGTCTTACAAAACTTCATCTGTATCTATATCGTATATCTCTCTATATGTATATATTTAATCTATCTACATGTCTTTATATATATTTCATCATCCAAAGATGCATTTACAACCATAGTTGTCTACCGATTCAAGTGGAACCGAATAGTGCCCAAAATAGATGTGGAATTTAGAAACCTTGTTGGACATACAACTATCTTGATCCTACATAAGTTATCTCTGGATCTGGAGTATGAAGAATCAACAATCTCATGATATGATCTCTGATTGGAAGGCCCATTAATTGCTCTAAGATTGGATTTGTCAAAATAAATAGATCCCCATTGATTTTGGAACTTTGGAGAAGTTTGAAACCAAAGGGAACTATTCCAGAACTAACTGTGAAAGTTCTGGAGCTAAGTGCAGGAGTTCCAAAACTAAGTGTTGGAGTTCCAGAACTAAGTCTGAAGGTTCCAGAACTAAGTGATAGAGTTCCTTAGCTGTGTGATGGAGTTCCAAAACTAATCCTGGAGGTTTCGAGAGCTACGTCGTATTGAAGCCAATGTTCCAAAAAAAATGTTGGTTGCTTCATACTTTGATTATTTGTCGAATGTGACCTATTTTATTCACAAAAACCTGAATTTCCACACACTTTGTTAGGAATTACAGAGTTTTTAGATGTTATAACTAAATCAAGAAAAAGATGGACAATTACATCCTAACTTATCTCTAGATCAAACAAAATTTAAACAAACAAACTTGGCTAAAATGACGTAAAATGAGAGCAAATTGTTCATTGATGAAACATATTTTAGCCAAATCGGTTCTCTTCCAACTTAATTGAGGTAAAAGAAGAAAAAGGATGATCTAACATCCAAATGAGAGCATTCGGGGCATGTGTAATTCTTACCTCTCAGGGAAGGATTCTACCTTTTTCCTTCAAGTTAAAATTTGAATGTATGAATAACGGGGCTGAATATGAAGCCCTTATACTTGGTCTCATTGTAGCCAAAAGAATGGGTGCTCTTAATATTAGGGTGCTGGGTGATTCATAATTTTTCGCAAATAAGATATCTGAGGTATATGAGACTAGAGTTGAGCATTTACAACTCCACAAAACATCGTGCTAAATCTAACAAAGGGGTTTGAATTCATATCGATTGAATCAATTCCACGAGAGTAGAACCTCCTCTGCAGACTCAATAGCAACTTCCACTTCTCGCTTTACTCCAAGCAGTGAGTTAGAAGATACAAACTTCACGGTCTCGGTTTGTGTTGAACCTTTGGTTCATAAGACACTAATAACTCCAATGTTGACATACATAGAAACTGAGAGTGAGTCTATCATTTCAGATCACATTGACATTGACAAAGAAACTCTAGGATATCTAAATGCTCTTGTAGAATTACATCTTACTCATCACGAGGTTGATATTTCCCTAATTCCACACTCTTCTTCCTATTTTGGAAATCCCATGATAGAATCTTCCCCTGGGAAGGAACTCAAAATTTATGAGGTAGGAGAAGAGGGGGATTTAGAGTTACCTCCGGCCCGCCTAATTTTGAGGAAGGAAATGCCTCCTTAATTAAGGGAATGATCAATATAAACATCGGAACAAAGGAGGAACCAAAAATCTTGAAACTTGGATCCTCTATAGCTCCCGAGAAGTTGAAATACATAGGTTCGTATCCTCAAGGAGCATAAAAATCTTTTGCGTTTAGCTACAAGGAAATGATGGGAATCACACCACATATTGCAGTTCACAACCTTGTTACCAAGCTAGATGTCAAGCCAATTAAGAAAATGTTAAGGCCGATGAAGCCAAAGGTGGCCCTCATGGTGAAGGAAGAATTGATGAAACTCCTACGGGTAAGGTTCATCACGCTAGTTGACTACTCATAGTGGGTGTCTAATACCGTCTACGTTCAAGAAGAATGGAAAGATCCACATTTGTATAGACTTTCGGGATATCAACAAGGCTTGTCCCAAAGATGATTTCCCGTTACCATCCATCGATTTTATTGTCAACGAAACAACCTGGTTTTGAGTTATTTTCTCTCCTAGATGGGTTTTGGGGTATAATCAAAGTAGAATCTGAAAAGTTAATATCATAATTGCATAAAGAAAATTCGAAATCTTACTCTTTATTCTTGATCAATACATAGGAAGTATTACATCCATTTAAATAGGAGATGTTGTTCCTATATTTAAGGAGATATAATCTCCATAAATATCTCCACACATAACTCCTAAAACAACTCCATGCTATTATACGTGAGATTTTGTTTTCTCACAAAACTAATATTGTTAATGATTTGTTTACTCAACAACTCATAACAATATTTACTCACCCACTCATAATTACATTTACAATAATGTAATTAATTATTACAACACATATTATATTATCCTAGATAATATAATCACTTACATAATATTCTATGTTCACACTACAACATAGATATTCCTAACATTCGCCCCCTTAGTGTGAACATGGGGTAAGAGCTCCTGGAAACATCAACCTTGTCGGAGTATTCATTGCTACTGGATCTTGCTATCTGGATCTTGCTGCTAATGATCATCCTTGTCGTATGAACATCTTCATCGACTGATCACCTTCCACCGAAGTACCTTCCACCGAAGTATGGCAGTCAGAGGACCGTACGACAGTCAGAGGACCGTACGTAGATGATTTTCCCCTGTAAGCTGAGTCATGCAGTTTGCTTCTTCCACACCAAATAGACACTCAGGAACTGTTGTTAGTCTATGTGAACACATTAAAATCAAAACATGAAACTAGTTTCACCCCCTTGTGTATAAACACACCACATAACTGAAATAAAATATCACCACATCTATCTGCGACCCCATCGTTGGTGAATGACGAGAGGACGCTGATTTTCCTCCTTCCTCCATTGCCTCCTTCCTCCAACAAGAAAAGAGTCTACCATAGGAAATCCTCATCACTAGGACATGAAAGTTCTTCATCAGTTGAGTAGACTTCCCAATCAGTTTCTACTTCAGCTAGAAGGGCTTTCTGATCTATCTTGTCATCAAGAAGATCCTGAGCTCTCTTTTTATAGTTCAATATTACATGCCCAATCTCATTACAATAAAAGCATTTTATTTTTCCATGTGAAGGAACCTTCTTTGGTTTATGTTTTTCCTTCTTAGATGAGGAGCTAGGTTTGTTTCCTACATATAGTACTTCTTCATGTTCTTCATGACTGCTTTGTTCTAACAATGTAGAAATCACTCCTTCTAGACTAATAGTAATTTTACTCAAAGTAAATACAATATTTGAGTAACTCTTAGGCATACTATTAAGAAGTATAGCTTTAGCATCATCATCTTTTACATGTTCTTTAATTCTAGCTAGTTGATTTAGCAAAGAGTGAAACTTACTTATATGATCTGCCATTTTTGAGTTCTCTTCCATTTTCAACCCGTACAAGCGTTGCTTCAGTGTAGTCTTTGCCATTTCAGCTTCAGAACCAAACAATTTGTTAAGAGACTCCCAAATTTCTTTTGCAGATTTTGTGAAATCCACATGATGTAGATAGGCTTTTGATAAGCCCAGACCAATGGTACCCAAAGCTCTCTGATCTTTTGCATTCCATTTTGCCAATTCATTTCCTCCAGTGGGTGGAGTTGAATTAGACTTCACCACATCCCATAGATCCTTTTCTATTAAATGTAATTGCATCTGTAGTTGCCATGTATGGAAATCTTGTCCTTCAAACTTTTCAATCAGATTTAGTTTCTCCATTATTTTGTACAATACTGATAAAAAATACAAAATTGAATCAAGTACTTTAAAATTTTATATTGAATACCTTTTAACCTCCAAGCAAGTCAAGAACTTGTATTAACAATTCAACATTATTGAAAATTGGAGAAAACTTTCAGTAGAAGAATTGATGTGCTTAATTTGATAGCTGCATAGTAAAATCCGTATTTCTTCCAAACTACGTTCTGGGTTCTTCTGAAATTTCTTCTGTAGTTTCTTGACCAGCACGTGATTCTGCACACAAAATTATAGAAAAACCCACATCTGGAAACGAAAAATATAATATATTCTTTGAGACGGATCTGATCATGAAAGCACTGAAATTTCTTGCATCAAACCTGCTCTGTTACCAAATGAAAAGTTAATATCATAATTGCATAAAGAAAATTCGAAATCTTACTCTTTATTCTTGCTCAATACATAGGAAGTATTACATCCATTTAAATAGGAGATGTTGTTCCTATATTTAAGGAGATATAATCTCCATAAATATCTCCACACATAACTCCTAAAACAACTCCATGCTATTATACGTGAGATTTTGTTTTCTCACAAAACTAATATTGTTAATGATTTGTTTACTCAACAACTCATAACAATATTTACTCACCCACTCATAATTACATTTACAATAATGTAATTAATTATTACAACACATATTATATTATCCTAGATAATATAATCACTTACATAATATTCTATGTTCACACTACAACATAGATATTCCTAATGAGAATCTACGAGAAGGATCATGCCAAAACTACATTCATAACTCCTTGGGGAACCTACTATTATGTTGTCATGTCATTCGGGCTTAAGAATGTTGGTGCCACATACCAACGGGTGATGACTTATATATTTCATGATCTTATACATAAGATTGTGGAATCCTACATAGATGACCTTCTGGCTAAGGCCAAAAAATGTTGCGATCACCTAGAGGTGCTTCGTATCATCCTTTCTTGCTTAATCGAATACGACATCACATTGAATCTAGAAAAATGCGTGTTCGGTGTAATGGGAGGCAAGCTTTTGGGATACATCATATCTTCACGAGGGATTGATGTAGACCCAACCAAAATATGAGTTGTATTGGAAATGACTCCACCGTCGAGAAGATTTTATCATTAGTTCTTTCCTTTGAAAAGTCATGCAATCCAAAGGTTTATCCTTTATTTGACCTTTTCTATTCACCCAATCAACAATTTGTTGAAAAATGATTGTTGCATTGATTGGACAAAAGAATGAAATGAGGCATTTGAGTCGGTTAAACGGTTCTTGTTGTCTCCTCCCACACTCATGCCGCCTAGGTCAGATCGCCCCTTGATCCTATATTCACGAGCTACGGATGTCTCATTAGCTTGCATGTTAGCTCAAGAAGATGATGATAAAAGAGAACATGCAATCTATTTCATTAGTTAGACATTACTTGATTATGAGACACATTATACACAAGCAGAGAAGGAATGCCTTGTTATAGTCTTTGTGAAAAACGCTTAAGACATTACATGCTAAACCAAGAAACAAGGGTTATTGTTAAATCAGATCACCTGCGGACATTTCTCATGCAAGGATCCTTATCTAAGAAGGTTGGATGCTTCATAACTCTGATGGGTGAGTTTGAGTTAACATTTGTTAATCAGAAATCCATCAAAGGAAAAATCATTGTGGACTAGTTGGCTGACAACCCGTTGGATGGAGGTGATCTAGTAAATTTAGACTTTCCCGATGAGTGTGTGTATTTTTTTGAAACTAAGCCTCCCATTTCTATGTGTCCATGGTACACTAATATCATTAATTTCATAGTGGACCATACATATCTAGAAGGGGCAACCTCACAACAAAGAATATGGTTGTGTATAATAACCGCCAAGTATGTCATCTTGGAACAAGTGCTCTATCATAGAGCCTTTGATGGAATGTTGCTAAGATGCATTGACGAAGAAGAATCTGAAAAGATTCTTTATGAATCACATAGCGAGTATGTGGAGGTCACTTCGGCGGCCACACCACTTTGCTCGGAAGATACATCGGATGGGCTATTTTTGGCCCACGCTAGAACATGATGCGATAGAGTTTGTGCGCAAATGCCATAAATGTCAAGATTTATCCCATGAGATCCACATACTGGAACATGCTCTGACAACCAATTGCAACACCATGGCCCTTTTCCACATTGGTCCTAGATTTGATAGGAAATTCTCTCCCTCATCAATGAGATGTTTATAACTTCGTAATCATGACCACATAGTATTTTACTAAGTGGGTAGAAGCCATGCCTCTTACCACCGTGATTGGATAAGTAATCATAAATTTCATTACGAATGAAATTATTTCTAGGTACGGGTCCCACACGTCATTATCTCGGATAATGACACATCCTTCAAAAATGATAAAGTACGTGAACTATGCGAGAAAATTCAAAATAATTCTCCACATAGCTTCTCTCTATTATCCTCAGGCCAATGGACAAGTTGAGGCTACAAACAAGACATTGAAGTCTATTCTCCTTAAGACCATCAAGGAGAACAAATGAGATTGGAATTAAAATATTTTTCCAGCCTTTTGGCCCTATCGGACATTGGTAAGAACGCTGACAGGGGCAACCCCCTTTTCTTTGGTATTTGGTGCAGAAGCGGTTTTATCGCTTGAAGTCGAGATATCTAGTCTCTGTTTATTGTTGCAAGGAATTATGGGAGAATAAGGCTATCGAGAAGCGCGACTCTCTCAGCCAAAAAGTCTTGATGAGTCTAGACTCAATGCTGAACAATGTCATATTGTTTATGCTGATCTGGATGGCTCAACAATACAACAAGAAAGTCTATGAGCGTGAAATATATGAGGGAGATTTGGTTCTAAGACTTGACAATTTGAATAGACAAAAATACCAGCGAAGGAAGGAAATTTAGACCAGGTGGTTGGGTCCATATCAAGTAATAGAAGACTACAAAAATGGGGCATTTCACTGTGTACACTAGAGGGTGAGGAGTTTAACGAATCGTGAACTCTCTTCACCTGAAGAGGTATTACACATGATCCATTAGCATTTTCATATGTACATTACTACATCTACATTGCATTTTCATCTGCCAATTCATTTTGTAAAATTTGTGATCAAGGGACTTATTCTTATAGCAATTCCTAAAAACTTCTAAAAATATTGGCAAAACATTCAAATCATACCTCTACAAATCTCCATAGTGTCATCAATTGTTTCCAAATCATTTCATCAATTCAAACAAGATAAGACAAAGTTTTGACAGTAACCATACCAAGGCCTGCATACTTGGTTCTACTTATAGTCTCTTTCTAGATTAGGTGTCTTTGCATATAGTATATTCTAGAAGCTTCATGGTGTTGCATCTATCCCATAAACATCTCTTTAGAAATAAGAACATTCTAGCCATTTTTCCTAGATAAATAAGTCAAATGCAAATCCACAAAAATTCTATTTTACACATTTCTTTTCCCTACCAACCTTTGGTGTTGAGCTTACATCTCTTACTAGTGATGTAGGGTTGGGAAAAGATAGAAACACCCTTATTCACCTATGCCTTGTCCATGGTGATAAGCTCATACTTCCTACTAGTAGTATGGTGCAAGGTGTAGGGGGTCTCTTTGAAAAACTTGAGAGTTGAAACAATTCATTCAAATATTGTGAAATCATAAGTCAAAACAAAGTGAGTTAGATGTCCAAAATTCCAAAAGAGCTTAAAACCTCAAAACCAGATTTTGTCAACCAAGTGGCCATCTGTGGATCTAAGTCTAGATAAACTGGAAAGCAATTCACATTCTAAACTATGAAGCAAACTTGAGTAGAGTGAGGTTGTAGTGTCCCAATTTGGTTTTGTCAAAACCTTGTCTTTCTCTCATCATTACCATTCAACAAATTTCATAACTTGTGCCCTTTTTGGATCTTGGTGTTGAGCCCTCGCATCTTACTAGTTGCGTGGGGTTAGGAGTGGGGAAAGTTCATTCACTTATCATATCACTGTATAACCAAGTTTTCCAAACAATATGAAGTACCAAAGGTTGTTTAAAGAAACTAAATTTCAGCATTACAATGTGTTTGCATTATCATATATCAGCATTATAAAATACAAAAAGAAATCATTTTGTTATCATTCACATCCACTGTATACATTCTAAAAAGCATAGAAAAGCGAAGTTCTAAACATCTAGAGTACACATGTGAGATGAGCCAAAAGGAATTCAACTCAGATACAAAGAATTATCGAACCAAAAAGAAGAGTCTGTATATATCATAATGAGTCAAGTTTGTATACAATGCCATCACGCGCTAGGCATGGTCAAAACACTCTCAATGAGCCCGAAATATACAAAAAAATCGTATAACGCTTGACAAAATCACGATAAAGAAATAAAATGCCCAGTGGCACATCAATCCCTCTAGCATCCCTCGAATGGTGCACGCTGACATCCGGGACTTCTGCTGCGGCTATGATGACGATAGGAATGAACCGAGTGGTGTGAGTGCTCGTGGTGGTGGCCGTTGGTCGAGGTCTCACTGTGAGAATGGCTCGCCTCATCAATTGTTCAATTGTCTCATACCTAGCCACCTGAGTATGAAGAGAGGTCACCACCTTCGCTATCCTCCAAATAGGTGCAAACACGTCAGTGTGTCTTTTGGCTATTAGTGGCTGGCCTGAATCAAAAGTCAACTCATCTCGGGTCTTCCCCAAGGGGATCAATAGGGTGTCCACACACACTGTCAAATAAGCTCTCACCACTCTTGTGAAGTCAAACAGCAAGCAAGAAAAGAAGAAGAAACGATGAGTTAGAAAATTACAAAAATAAAACAAAAAGAAATACCAACTGACATTTCCAACTAACATTTCCAACTAAGAAAGTTGAGAGAAGAGTGTCAACATACTTAGATCTCCAGACATCCAGGTTAGATCATTAGTTGTTGTTGCTACCGTTGGTGGCTGCGGGGCCTCTCCAAAGCCAAAGGTGAGATGTTGTCCTATCATAGACTCGTCATCTCCCTCTCCATCTCGAGGAAGTGGTACCTCCGAGACCAAGGTTTCTCTCTCCGCACTTGCCTCCTCATGTGCCACTCTTAGTATATCCTAAGTGTCATGCCACTCGGGATCACTCTCCTCCTCCTCCATGTGCGCTGCCCTACTAGCCTCACCACGACCCCTCATCCTTGTCCACCTCGTTGCCCAAACAGCCCCTAGATCCAACACTGGTATTCCCCTCCTGTAGGGGTAATGCGCTCATAGACCCAACTCGTGACTAAGGTAGGGTGGTTGAGTGGTAGCCTGTGGCTTGAAGACCATGTATAGGTCATAATAATTAGTCCCCAATATGTTTTCTCCCCAAACATAGATACGGCCATGTGCCTCAATCTGAGTAATAATGGGATCCCAACAATAGAGTAGTGTGTCACCTCCCTTGTCCCCAATTAACCGTGAGGCCAAGATACCCATGATGGCCTTGCGGATAGTGGGGATGGGAGCAGTAGGAATGGATCAAACCTTGACCCCCTTCTTCAAACCAAAAGAGACCATGACATCCCCCATATAAGTGGCCCATAGAGTCATCATGGCTCTAGATCCTGCTTATCTCTAGGGTCAATCTCCTCCCAAGTATCGAGATTCCAAGAATGCGGTATACATCCTCCAGGGTGATGGTCCACTCACCCCTGGCACCTGGCAACCGAAAAGTTCTCTTGTTTACGTCCCAAGTAAGAAAACAAGTCACACAGTATGTGACTAACAGGAGTGACATGGGGAACCCATGCAATCCTCCAAATCCCTACCCTCTGGAGAGTGTCCATCTCATCCTGAGTCAATTGATCCAAAATCCCCGGGAGCCAATCACACTCCCACTCACGGCTCCAATGGATGTACTCTGCATTCACCAAAACACAAGAAAAAAGCAAGTTAGTAACGTATATCAAAAGATAAGCTCACCAAAAACATGACAAAACATCAAAAATCCAAGTTAACATGCATTTTGGTCATTCATCCCGGGCATTTGCCGCCGCCTTGGTAAGGCGGTGGTCCGTGAACGCCACCTTGCTTAGGGTGGAAGTCTTGGACCAATTTTTCGAATACGTCTTTAACCCTAGAAAATTCTCAAAAACACAAAAAAAGACCATTTTGAACGAAATAAAAGACTGCCCCATGGGCGCCCCCTAGAGACTCATTTAAGACAATAAATTTTGAAAATAATCCCCCTAGGTAAATTTTTTAACATTTTTACATTTTAGGTTTGAAAACGTAAAAGTGAAAAAAACCAACCTTAGAACGCACTGGTCGATCTCCTGCTCGTGGAGGCATGATCATGATCTCGTAACGGTCATTTCGGCTGTACTCTCGTCAAAAATGGTCACCGTGGGTCTAGAGCTCCAAAATCAACAAATTGAATAAGCACAAATGAATTGGAAAATGAGTTCGTTTTGATATATATATATATATATATATATATATGCTATTTTGACCTTGTTTTGAGTGTATGTTTTCACAGGGATGGAGCGTTAACGTAGGTATATCTCTATATCCCCGCACAAATGGTAAGTCCTCTTGTTGTTTTTATTTAGTGTTTCTTTTTTGATATTTTATCTATCTGCACTTGATTCTTCTTTCCCTCTTGCGGTATCCAGAACTTGGATGATGATGTTTTGAAAAAGGGTGTGTCAGTCTGACTTCTAACTCCCCATTTCAGGAATGCCATACTCGGACTCTACGTTTTATGCCTTTTCATGGCTAAGACGCTTCTCCGAGGGGGCAATATATACACACCCAAAATTGCATGTGCTACATTATCGAAAAACGGTTACAAAAGTCCCCAATGATGATTCATGCCTTTCAGAAGATGTTTGAGCTCGAAACCCATATGCAGTGTATATTTGTAGCCTAGACATCCTTACATAGCTTTTCCACACTTTTTCCAATTTCTCACTTCATTCTGTGCATGTTTTGGCCATTAGTGCGGGACCGCCACCTTGGGCAGGTGGCGGTTAAAAACTTGCAGCCTTGATCAGGCAAGCGATCATGTCCGCTTTTTCCAGATTCTGTCATGTGTGTTTTTAACATGCGACAATTCACTTAAATTCACTTTTAGGATGTGTTTATGAACCGATTTGTCTAAAAATAGTTTTGATTGTTTGGTTCTCCTTCCCTCTTCTATTTTTGCATGTGCTTTAGTTAGTTGGAATTGCCTCTTCTTGCCTTGTGCATGAAGGCACATCCCAACCCCAATTCTTATATATTCCATGCTTGTGTTCAAGAAAAAGGCCTGAGAATTTTTATGTATCTTGCATAGTATTGCTACCACAATCCTACTAGGAATTACATAGCCAAGCTTAGATCTCTTGTGCTATCTCTCTTCTACTTGCATTGCAACCAGAATACCTTTAAGCTACCATTATCAAGCGTCTTCTTCTGTTGTTGTTCTTGCATTCCAAATTCCTTGGACTCATATGAACACACAAAGAAAGAAAGGAAAAAACTAAGGGGACAAACATAGATACAACCGGATTTTCCAAATCTCTTTCTTATCAAGGTTGGAATTACTTGTTTGTTTACTTCATTTGTTAAATTGTCAATTTTGAATCATTAGTTTCAATTACATATCAAATAGAGTAGTAAAATTGTTCATTTCAATTGATTAGGCAATTACAAGTAGATCAAATCATTAGAAAGTTTTCTCTTTGACATTACTAGGGAAGTTGTGGGGAACAATAGCTCTTTTAGGGTCATGATTTGTTCTTCACCTTTGAGGTAGGGTTTGAAGGGTTTTGATTAGATTAGGTTATTTGTTTTAGATTTAGATTCACATATTCGCACAAGTAACCAACTACATCTAGCTGATTACTTGTCTTTAGTTTGTTTATTATATTAGAACGCATTTCTTAAAAACTAGAAAAGATAAAAAAAATTTACTTTTGTTAGATTAGTTTGCTTTCATTGTTTTGCTCTGATATATTGTGAAAATGCCAAAAACATAGATTAGATTTCCTTTGATAGTTTTTTTATCAATATCATTTCAATACATTTTGCATGACCATCAACGGTCCACAACAAGAAAAGACATACGGTTGTGATCCTTTGGTCCCACAACCCAACGGGCCAGAATTGATAATCAGACATCGATACAAGTTTACGTTTGTGATCCTATGCACACTCGCAAGATTCTCGAGAAAATAGAACAACTAAACACGTTAAACATCACTGCTAATCAAGCCTATGATTATTGGACCGAGGTTGGATTACGTGCATGACCATAACGAGGGCCACAACCTCCATGAGTTTTGGTTGTGATCCTCAGGTCCTGCTAACCCAACATACATGCTAACCAATTAGATATCAACATTAGTTTACGTGCATCAATATTTAGATCATCACCACTTCCACCCGATATCATTGCACAACTTTCATTATTGAATATAGCATCCGATCAGGGTAAGATTTTCTGGACAAGAATAAAATTGCCCATAGTCCCTGTGGCTTCATTACACCTCTCGTTCTTACTTCCATGACCTTATCTAGAAATCTATACGAGGCACTGCAGGTCACTTCCCACATGTTCAACAACTAGTGAATAGAATCTCGGTAGGGCTCGATATTGACTGGAGTCTCTGAGTAACTATCATATCAGATTGATCAATCACACCATTTCAAGTTAGGAGAGCATTCTTTTCCTTAGAGTTGTAGATCCGTTATTGCATGTCGAAGATATAAGGTTACCTCATTAGCTTATCTACCATCACCACACATACACATCCATTTCTATTCTACATTGGTTGTCTCGGCATGACCTCGGGAAGTTGGAGTGCGAGGAAGGCCACGTGTTGATTTTCTTTTATACAATCACTTCTATTTTTCTCACCCCATTGGCATAACGAATATCATTGTATATTAGGGATTATGTGTTTCCCATACAAATCCTACCAATCAATGTGGGATTGCGTTATTGAATGAATAAGGATTTTAGAGTCGTAGAACAAGACTAAATATACCAACTAATGTGGGATTATGTTTTTTTATGAATGAAGCTTTTAGAGATGTAGAAGAAATTCTAAGATACACTAAAAATGTATATCCAACTTGGGAAGTTTATTGGAATATTAAGGCACAAAGAAGGAGAGTGGAAGGTCTATCTTAGAGGGCCATTTCTATTGTGGCATCACCCCAATTTGCATAAGGATCAAGGTATAATAAGGTTTATATGTTCCCAAACACAAAACCTACCAACTAATGTGGGATGCACAAAAGAGTCATATCCAACATGGGGTGGTAAGGCATGTATTTAAGGGTAATTTATTATAATTGTTATTATTTTAAGCCATACAAAAGGAGAGGGGAAGTTGAGAAAGAAAAATACTCATGGTGTAATCAACCAACCATTTTATTAGTGGATGTGAAACTTCCTTTTTGTTTGTAACCCCATGGTCATAAGGATTGATTATGATATATTTAGGTTTACATTTCTACAAACCAAACATACTAACTAATGTGGGTATATTTTTTGAATGAATGAGGATTTTAGAATCATAGAAGAAATTCCAAGATACACTAAATAGGCATATGGGTCTTAGAGTAGTAAGATATATATTTAAATAAAACAAAGGAAGAAAACATATTCATCAAGTGCAATCAATCATCCATTTTTTTATATTGAGGGCCATTTCCACATGAATTCATGTTTAATATTTGTTTATGGTGATTAGGGTTTAATTTGGTTGTTGAACATGAACACTTATTTGACGTTATGACCACAAAACCTAAACATGAAACACATAACACTATACAAGATGATGAGACCATTAAGGAAGAATGCACCATCTTGAACACTCATTTGACATGTTAAGTGCTCGTGAAGAAGATTTATAAAAGTATTATTATTTTCTTAATTATAGTAGTTATTATTATTATTTTTTCAATCATAATAATATTATTTAAATATTTAATATTTACTATTCACTATTTAATATTCAATTTTTAATACTTAATGTGGAGATAACAATAATTATGTTCGTTGTGGTTGTAGTCATCGTCGTCATTGATGTCATCATCATCATCCTCATTTTCATCATCATCATTTTCATTATCATTATCAACATCATCATCATCATTGTCATCATCATCATTGTCGCCTTCATCATTGTCATCATAATCATTTTCATTATCATCATCAATTCATCATCATCATCATCATCATCATCATGATAATGACAATGACAATAATGATGATGATTGTGTCAATGATGGTGAGTATTGATGATCATGATGATGATGAAAAACACAACGATGATGATGACGATCACAATGATGATAAAGATGACAATGATAATGATGATGAAAATGATGATGGTGATGATGACGAAAATATTAATATTAATATTAATATTTATAATAATATATATTTTTAACAATATTATTATTAATAATTTATGTTTATATTATAAATTGTAAAAATCCGATTGAAAACCCTAAACTGTAAACATGTACAACAATGACGATGACAATGATGTGATAATGGCGGATGAGAATGACCATGACCAGGAAGATGGAGATCATAATGATGAGGATAATAATGAAGATGATTAAATCGATCATGAAAATGACTAAGATTACGATGAAACAACAACGTTGAAAATGATGACGATCATGACGATGTAATCATCATCATCATGACAATGATGACAACGACGATGATGGTGATGATCATGTCAATGATGGTGAGTATTGATGATCATGATGATGATGACAAACACAAATGATGATGACGATCATGATGATAATGAAGATGGCGATGATCGTGACAATGATGATGATGACGACGATGATCATGATGAGGATGAAGACCGTAATGATGATAATAATTACAATGACGATGACGATGAAAATGATGATGGTGATGATGACGAAAATATTAATATTAATAAGTATAATATTTTGAACTATTAATATTAATACTAATAATAATATATATTTTTAACAATATTATTATTAATAATTTATGTTTATATTATAAATTGCAAAAATCCGATTAAAAAACCTAAACCGTAAACATGTACAACAATGATGATGACAATGATGTGATAATGATGGATGAGAATAACCATGACCAGGAAGATGGAGATCATAATGATGATCATAATGGTGAAGATGATTAAATCGATCATGACAATGAATAAGATTATGATGAAACAACAACGACGACATGAAGGCGATGAAGATCATGGCGACGCTTGAGATGAGGACAATAATGGAAATGATCATGATTAAGATGAAGATAACCACATGATGATAAGGATGATGTTTGTGATGCCTATTACTATTACTCTTAATATAACAACAACAACAACAATAATAATATAACATTAATAATTATTGAAATAGTAATAATAACAATATTAATATTAATAATAATTTTTAATGTTTTATAAACCCTAATAAAAATATCAATTTTAGTAGTAAGACTAATATTGATAATAATGATGGTTGTGGTAGCGATAGTGGTGATAATAATGATGAGGATGATGATGATGAAGACGATGATAGTGATGATGAAAATGATTATATCGATCATTAAAATGATGACAATGATTATGATGATGATGAAAATGACAACAACACCAAAGACGAATGATGATTGTGATGATGATGATCATTAAGATGACGATAACCACGATATTACTAATACTATTAATAAAATTATTATAATATTAATATTTTTAATAATAATAACTACATTAATATTAATAACAATAATAATAATATTTTTATTTCTTATAAATTGTAATAATAATATCAATATTAGTAGTAAGATTAGTATTGGTGATGATGTTGATGATGACAATGATGATGATGGTTTTGGTGATGGTGGTGATAATGATGACGAGGATGATGACAATGATGATTATGATGATGATCAATGATGACAAAGATGGTCCGATCACTATGATGATGAAGATAATGAAGAGTATGATGATCATGACGATGAACATGAATGAACTGCATGGGAGGGGATCCTACAATGAACACCAATGAACTATGTGGGTAGGGATCCTTATTATTAATAATATGAGTCTTAAGTCACCAATTTAATAGGTTCTTGTCAAGGTCATTCATGCATGAACTAAATTCCGCCTTCTTTTCCTGCCTTTATTTTTGGTATCATTTTATGTATAATGCAACTCCGCGGTTGCTACTAGCATACCTATATTATATAAATATATGTAAAATATGCTAAGAGGTATAGTTCGCAAGGTGCTTATACCTCTCAGCATATTTTACCATGTTTTGATTTATGTTTATATAAATGGTAAAATATGTCGAGAGGTATAAGCACTTGCGAACTATACCTCTCGGCATATTTTACATATATTTATATAATATAGGTATGCTAGTAGTTAAACACATGTATGATTTAAATGCCACTTTCTTCCAATTTGAAAATTTAAAACATGATCGTCATTTTTTATATAAATATGCATACAAGTCTTATTGATATGCACATGCGCAGCACACACACACATGAAACCTATTTTTATTTTTAACGATATTGTAATTGATAGTAATATTGTGAAAAGTTTGAAGGACAAATCTTGAATAAAATACTTGCAGAATTTAAAGTCATTGTCTCTACGAATTGTAAATTTAAAATATGACCATCATTTTTATATAGATCTATATACAATGCTTATCGATCTACATTAAAATAACTAACAAATTTCAAAAAAATTGAAAACACTTTTTCGTAATTTGTATCAATATTGTAATAATAATAGTATTTTGAGCAATTTGAAGGGAAATAGGAAAAAATTACTGTCACTAAGAAATTGTTTTTCAGCCATAGGTCACTACTACATATAGTGCAAGGAACCTCACAATTCATGTCGAATTCACATCGATTCCCATTTCAATTTTTTTGCCATTTTGATGAAAATTCTAATGCAATTATGGTGGTGCAAATGTGATGCAAATAACCTCACTTTTGTGTCACATTTGAACTATCATCGCCCCTAAATTTAAAAATAAAAGGGTATGGGATAATCTGTGTTTGTTTTTATTTTACCTTATTATGCATTCACAAAAGATGATAAAATAGAAGGTAGATAAAATTTCTAGGGGATGAGTGGACGAGAGAAATAGAATAGAGCAAGTGACATGGAAGGACACTTGGCCATATAAAAAATTATTGCAAGGTCATGGGGTGATTTGTGAGAAATGATAGGAAAAATTGGAATCTATGAACCATCTATAAATTTTTTGAAAAAAGCTTGGAGGATGCGTAGATTCATATTTACATCCAATCCATTGTGATCACTTTCAAACCTTTTAGTTATATCCATTGTGGAGTTATCATTTTCTAGACCAAACTCATCTATCAACCCTTGGTTTTGTTCAATTTGTAGAATTAAACACAAAGACATGTTCGATATGTATGAGGATTTGGAAATAAAGAAACTTCAACAATGTGGAGTGTTAATAGAGACGTCGAGAGATGACAAGTATAAAATCAGTTTACAAGAGATCGACGGTGACTCGATAGTCAAGCTTCACTTGAATTGTAGAAAATGTAAGGGTGACAATGCTCACATTAATGTAGATGACTATGGCAGTTTATGCACAGAAGTAAACACTCATATACCTTAAATGCCTTAAAAATAAAAACTATCTTAACATTTGCAAATCTTCTCAAGAAATATACATCTAACTAATTTTTAAAGAAAACATCCTCATTGTTTGGGGCATTAGAATATTTTTCTACACCTACATAAACTATCAAACTATATTAGAAGATTAACTCATTCGGTACCACATGTAGATTTTGGTTAGAATGTAAACAATAGCAATCACAATAAACATGCAATAAACTTGATATGTTTGTTGATTTACAAAGAGAAAAGAGTACATATATTGTAATGATCTCCTACAAAGAAGGCTTCAAAACTTACCACTTCAACCAATCATTTCGATAATAGGGTGAGTTACAACTCACCCATAATCAAATTCTAACTATTGAATGTAAAATATCAATCTCACACCTCATTATTTTGACTAATTATTACAACATGTAATATCTATATGCATTGTTATTACAACTCATCACACCACATAATAACAAATAAATATGTGAACGCTAACAATTTTTTCCCAAAATATTATGATTGTTGTTATGTCTTTCTTTAAGCCTCGGTTTATCTCGTGAGTGTTATTCATGTGATACTATAGTACATTATGTAGATGCAAAAAGAGTTATTAGTGCAAATGCAAACAAGAAACCAAAACAACTTGATTCCTAATCTAACACTCCTAAGCACTACTTCAGATTGAGCAAGATGGAAAGGGAGAGAAAATGTAATACCTTCACTTACCAATGAAGATCTCCCTTGATTTATTTGATGTGCTCAAGATGCTTGATTGTGTTAGCTTGCTTCAGATTTGTGGAATCACTTGGGCAGCACCTCCCCTTTGTAGATTGAGATTTTTCTTGAGATGGCTTGATGGATATGGAGAACTTCTTGAGAAATTTCGGCAAAGACTTAGTATCTTTCAAAGTTATCTTACATGGAGGGTGGCATGCCAATTTATAGGTTGTGGGAGGAGAAATGGAGGGTGGAGATTGATCCAAGTAGGATGAGGATCAATGGTTGTTGTTGCATGAGAGGATAAAAAAATCTAGAATTAGATAATTCTAGAAATTATGAGAAGCCTCCATTGAATTTGGAGGGAGGTTTATTTAAATTTTTAAATTAAATGGAGGGAAGTTTGGAGAGGCTTCTAGAAATAGAAGCCTCTAGATTTGGAGGTGGAGGATTTGATTAGCTTAGGATTAGGTTAGATTAATTGTGATTAGGGATGTGATTTGATGGAGAAGCTAGGTGTAGGATAGGTGTAGAGTAGGTGGGTAGGTGAGTAGGAATTTTAAATTCCTAGAAAATGATAATGAAGATTAAGGTGGGATAATAGGATATTAATAATGAATTAAAAGGATTAATGATGAGATGGGATATTAGATAAATGATGAAAATAATTAGGATAAAGGAGATATGTGATAAAAGGATTAATAATAATTAATCATGTGATTAATTATTATGTGGTTATGATGGGAGTTGTAATGATAAGTTAGTAATGGGGAAATATATTAATGTTTAATATGTTTTTATTAATTTATTAATTAATTATGTCGACATTTTACATGTCTAAATTTTCCCCCTCTTTGAAGGGTTATTGCGAAGCAATGACCATTCAAAGAAAGAAGGTTGTTAGGATATATGGTAAGGGTGATGCACCCTCAAGAGGTCGGGTGGGGAGGAAACGAGCTAAATGACCACTCGAAAGGAAGAGAAGGCCAAGTTAGTGTTGTTGCAAATCAACGGCACCACGGATGTTGATCAAATTTCTAGTTTGATATTTTAGACATCCAGTGTGATTGCACAACATTGAATCCTCTCCCAAGTGTTGGTTTTGCTCTTGCACAGTCCATTTCAGTGGGTTTCCAAGTGGCTCAGAGAGGAGGTTTTCAAAGTTTAGATCAGTTTATAGGCTACAACTCATGACTCCATGCCCAATGGATGCTTTAGGCAACTGGTAACTTCATCCAGCAGGCAGATGACCCCTCTGAGTCGCCAAAATTGTTATCCAAAATGTGCCCCTGCTCATTTTTTGTGGCTAACTCCTCTCATATTTTTTTCTCTTGTGCCTCAATCATAATATTTTGCTTTTCAGGCACTCAAAACCTTTTGGAAATGACACCATTGGATAGAGCTCTTTCTCAGCTTTCCAAGAAAGGTAAAGTTTTCCTCCTAACTCCATGTATTTTTGAAGTTATGGCTCGGCGGAGTTTTTGGAAAAATTTTCCCCTAAAAGGCCCGCGGCCAATGAGATGCCACCACGTGGCACCTAGAGTGGCGGAGCGTAGGGAAATTTTGGAAAATTTTCCAAATGACCAAAAAGGTGCAAAAATTCAAATTTTTGCCCGCCAACCCGATTTGGCCACGAAACTTCAAATCGCCATATCTTTCGATCCAGAGCTCAATTTTTCACATTCTTTATATCAATGGAAAGCTGGTGAAATTATCTACAAGATTCCGGGGTCAATTTTGAATTTTAGTGGAGTTTGAGAGAGAAAATCAAAAATGCTTCTGGCACATGGTCATGAACATAAATGACGTTTCAACCACCGATTTTAATGAAGAATGGCTCGCATTCTCTCCCAAAGATGGTTAAAAATGTCGGGGAATGGAGTGCAGTCACAGTCGCCCATGCTGTTTTGATGGCATTTTGGTCAATGGTTGAACCCCTTGCATGTTTTGCCGTGTTTCTCTCTCCGGGCTCGTCCCTTGCACTGTAAAAGCCAGATTTGGCTCATTTTTCAAAGGTTGAACATTTTTTTGTGTATTGCAGGTCCCCTTTCTCACCTTGGAAGTGATTTTGGTGGAATATTAGACCTTTTCTAACAAGCGCAACTCATTTTGCCTCTCGGGTGTTGTAATGCAAGTGATTTTGATGTTAAAATAACAATACAGCCCCGTGATTAATTTTTCATCCTCTTTGGTGTTGTTTGACTAATTTCGATTCTTCATTACAGATTATCGGTTTGTGCATGTTGTTTTGTTGCATTTTATGAATTGTGTCAATCAGTAGAAGTGAGAAATGCTCACCACTCCTTTGGTGCATCACCTATTAGCATTAGTTTTAGTTTATCCGCATTCTCTATCTCTCTGTCTCCTTTGGAATTTAGGGTAGGATTAGGAATTTAAAACTCGCAACTTGTAAGTGATAGATCTCGATCGGAGGAGTTTGAGGAACCACCTCTAATCTAGAGATTCCTCTCTTATTTTACAAGTCCCACACTTGGAGAGAGGTTTCAATGTTGTGCAATCACATTGGATGTCTAAAATATCAAACTAGAAATCGATCAACATCCGAAGTGCTTTGCTGATTTGCAACAAGCTTATTAGTAAGTAGATGAGAAGTGTCGAGTTCAACTGATATTGTGAGAAGATGCCCCAACCAAGGTGGCTAAATGATTAAATGCCCCATGAAATGAGGGCTAAATTGGATGTCCAAGTTAAGAGGAGGAGATTGAATTAATGGAATGAGTTGATGGGATCGATAGGATGCAACAATTGAGAAGAGTAAAATAAAGGAATCAAAGGGGATGCCCCAATCAATGATTTATAAAAGAGGGTTAGGATTTGATTGATTAAGAGATTGGATGAAAAGGATCGATTGTTGGTTAGATTAATTGAGTTGAGTGACATTGCACCACATGCCTCTTGCGCTCTTGGTTTGGATTAAAAGGGAAATTGGAGGTTGGTTGGAGTGGTCGATGCGGGGGTGGGGTTAAGAAGATTTAGATTAATAATTGTGGATGATAAGATGTGAGGAGGATGGCTTTAGACAATTAGTGATGAATGATGATTGAAGGGGGTGAGTGCTATCATGAATCTGTCCACATTGTCATCATTAGCAATAGTATTGTGGTGGTATAGAGCAAAATGCATCAAGGTATAAAGACCATGATGATTAATTTGCCAAATGCTTTATGTCCACATATAATTGGACAGATAAAAAAGATGGTCCTCATATCATTAGACCACGTAAAAGAAATAAAAGGGGCCATTCACAGTCACCATGCAAAAAGAGGAAAAGTGCCTAAATGGAGTGAAATGATGAATTTGACGGAATGGAGGGGGCGTGGCTATTGCACGAAATTTTTTTATGAGTTTTGAAATTCGGGTGTTAATTGTTATTTTTGGATTTTTTGGATTTTTTATGATTTTTTTTTTTTAAGGTTTTTATGCTTTTTAAATTTTTTGGATTTTTAAGATTTTTTTTTGGATTTTTTTACAATTTTTAGTTTTTGGATTTTTAATGCTTTTTTAATTTTTGGATATTTTATGATTTTTTTAATTTTTTGGATTATTTACGATTTTTTAATTTTTGGATTTTTTTATGATGGTTTTTAATTTTTGGATTTTTGAATGATAGATGGGAAAATTTGCATCGGATAGGAAGAAAGCAGGGGGAAAACAGATGAATAGGGTGGAAGAACGAGTGTTTAGAGGGTTTGAGAGAGCATGATGGCTTATTCAAGGATTCGGGGCACCGAGCGGATCGGTGAGGAGTATCAACAACTAACATTCGATGGACTGCAATAAGTATCTAGTTGATTTTTATTATTTCAATTTTTGCATTTTTGGTGCTTTTAGGGTAGTTTTAGCGCTTATGTGGTAGGGAATGATGCATATGCATCATATCATGCCGCTATGCATCATATCGTGGCACTAATGTGTTGCGTGGGGATTTATGCTGGGGTTTGGTGCCTATGCACCGAGGTAGGGTTATGTTATGGCGTTTATGCCCTATATTAGCGCATATGCACAGGTTTGGTACATATGCCAAAATAGTGTCGCCTATGCAAGAAGGGGTAAGGAGTGGCATCTTTGTTTAGGTTTGGCACCTATGCGTAGGAGTGGAAGGTGAAATGGCCCCTATGCATAATATAGTTGTGCCTATGTTATAGAGTGATGCATATTCTAGGGTTGGGGGGTTTTATAGTGTTTTAAGGAATGATAGGGTAGAATGATGGGGAGAGATGGTAAATTAAGGAATGGTGGGGTGAACTTATATTCGTGGTTTGGCGTGTACTGAGATGGCATTAGATACTTTACATATTAGGCATTGACAATCGGGTGCATTGATGAGATTATTAGGAGGATATGATGAGGTAGAGGAGGAGAAGGTCGCGCTCTTGCATGTGATCGATTTATTACATGTGGAGAGAATGTCAATAATGCAAGCATGCTACAGATTTACTAAGGACGTTAGTGGAGAGGTGGCATTTGTAGATGAACACATTTAGTCTGCCTACAAGTGAGATGACAGTGACATTAGAGGATGTCTATCATATTTACAGGCTTCCAGTGGAGAGAGAGCAAGTGATGTGGTATAGGGATAGGCCCAAGTCTTAGCTATGATTGTTGACATTTGTACAAGGTACACCACGTTGGGGAAGTGAATAGATTTGGGGTTATATTTTAGAGAAGGGTATATGGAGCAGATTTTGATGTTGTTATGTTCCTTGATCAGTTGTAATTTTCTACCTAATGGTGGAGGGTGATATTTTAGTATTGGATTCACATATGTGGTGCATTCAATGTGGTAGTTAAAGATGGTGTATGTGTGGGCACATGCAGTATTAACGTTCTTATACCGATATTTACACATGGTAGTTTATCGATGGGGAGCATTATTGGAAGGCATTTTATTACAAATTTGGAGCTATGATCATATAGCCATGGGTAGGCCCATAGGCATCCGAAATCAATGTCGGGATGGAGAGCCCCACTATACAGGTGGCATATGTTTATGGCAAGGAGAGGGCATCTAGGAATGATGATCCACCGGGCGAGTAGTAGATCAACTAGTGGCAAGAGATATTACATGGTAATAATATCGCAAGTATGAGGCCTAGGTTGGAGATCAGTGCACAACTAAGTAGGATTATGACTCCATTTTACTTAGTAGAGGGTCACCCATAATGATTGAGCAATATCGACTAGATCTTGTTCTTTAACAATTTGGGATTATACGGGATATACGTGCGAGATCACCATTTATTTGCTCAAACCACCGGGAGATGAAGGATTGGGTAGCACCTATCCCAATAGATATGGTCGTGGTGAAATTTGACAAGGTACAGGTTGACCCGTGGAGGCCTTTACTTGATGTGGCAGATCCAGGGGACGGTCAAGGCTATGAGGAGTGGTGGCAAGGGATTAGGCTAGCTAGGCTTACTCATCCATTTGGAGGAATGATATTTTGTCATGGGAAAAGATAGGCTTACAGGGGGGTCCATAGGGAAAGGCCTTAGTACTACATGTACACAGGCAAGGAAGGATGAGGAGTTACCCCAAGCACCATTAGTTATTGTATTGGGTGGTCCTCCGGTCACAATGCCAGGGGCCACATTCGCATGTGTAGGATGTACCTGAGAACACGGAGAGACATGATATCGATGTGATGGAGATTGATGTTTTGATGGGGCCTCTAAAGGTTGTTGGGCCATCACGGTGGATATAGAAATTCCATTGGGTACATGATGTACATGAGTAGGGCATTCAAGGGCATTTGGTATAAGTCCTTTAAGATGGTTGGGATAGGATTAGAGCTAGAGGCTTGGATTGACAAACTAGAGGATGAGGCCCATGCCGAGTAGTAAAGATAGTAGGTCTAAGGGAAAGAGGTGTGGCTCTCTTGAGAGAGATACATGAGTTAAGGAGGACAAGGAATATGTTCTTAGTTTTGTTGAGTTAGATGAAGGCGAGGGGGATATTATGACGACAAAGATAGTTTTCCTATAGGGGAGCGAGACAAGATACAACAATCCATTGATGGTTTGTAACAACATCGGTAGGGGATGGATATAGTGGTTCAACTACCAAGACAACCCACCTTTAGGTGGAGTTAAAGGTGATTTTCCAAGAGAGGGACCATGCCATGCGACATCGTGATAGATACCATTGCCAAAGAGATGCATATAGAGATAGATATGGCATATTGGATATAAGGGTGAGGCGAGTGAGACAAAGGGAGCATGGAAGATGGCATTACCGCAAATAGTATCACCGCACCAATATCGGGTGTTGGAAACGGAGATGCACTATTACAAGGACATCATGACTTTTAGGATGCCTAAAGAGCCTAGATATGTGGAGTACTTAGCCGAGAGGGGATCAATGTATCTAATGACATCGGGAGTACAACCAATGTGCTAGAACCGAGAACGGATGGGGCGGGGATGACATAAGTAACTCAATGTAGTGATGAGTATCATGATGTATGTTTACATATGAAGCCTTATTCTTTTGTATCATTATGTATTTTATTAGATATTCGATGATGACTAGGATGGTCACATTTTTTATGTATATATGTATTTTTTTAGACTAATGTATTTCTCGGTCATTGTGATGACATGTATCATGTTGATACATTCAATGTATTATTGATGATATGATATTCGAGTAATATGTAGGATTTTTTTATGGATGATATGAGCTGAGATTGTATTTTGATGTAGAGATGATGATGTACATGATGCTTTTATGATGATGTGTTTGAGTTTGATCATTTATGATGAGTTGATTATTTGATATTGTCATGGTGATTGTATGATTTTGGATATTTAGTGTTTATGAGTTTAGATGTAGGTCGAAGGTGATGTGATGATATTATTTGATATAGTGTGATTATCTTTGGGATGATGTTGAATTTATATGTATCATTCTTTGACTAGATATTTGATATGATGGTTTTGATGATATAATGATGTACTTTTTCTATGTTTATGATGTATGGAAATTTATGAGATGGCGATATTATGGTTATATTTATTACTTTTTGATGTATGGGGATTGTGTGATTCGTTTGATGTTGATATGAGTTTAGATGATGTTGACATGTTGATGTTGTATATATGATTTTAGATGGTTAGAGACATGTATGATTTATGGGTTTAGATGTAGGTTTATCGTGATGTGATGATATATGTGTTATTGTGGTTTTGTTGGATTATGATGTTAGATAATGATTTGATTGAGTTTTAGATGATTATATTATGTGATGCTAAAATGATTTTGATGTGGTGTAATGGTAATGTTATTGAATTTGGATGATGTTGATAATGATGATGTATAGATAGAGTATGATATTTAAGATAATGATGATTATTGGTGTTTATGTTTAGATGGATAATATGGATGATGAGATGTTTGTTTATTACTTGGTTTGTGATGTGGATTATGACATGTAGAAATGGTTAGGTAATGTTATTATGGATGATATTACATAGTACTTTAGTGTTGATTTGGATAACATGGATTAAGTATGGATGTGTTGATTTAAATGGAAAATGGGTTATATACATAAGGTAAGAGTTATGGAATTTTCATAATGTCATTAAAGAAATTATAAAAATAATCAAACTATACAAGTATTTACAATGTAACGTTCCACTAAATGGAATGGAATAACAGAGAGAAAAGGAAAGTGATTGGAACAAGAGGAATATGACGATAACAAATGGATGGGAGGGGTGGAAAAGGAATGAAAGCCTTAGGATATTACAAGGGTTGAATGTCTCATAATTTGAATGTTGTGATTCTAAAAACTTAATTGTAGACAATGTGACCTTTTCTATGATCAAGCTAGCTTTCCTAGTCATGATAAAGTCGTTGCTTCTTAGGTAGGACCAGAAGAAGTCTAGATTAGAGTAGTAGGATGTAAATGGATAGGGATGGGGATATGGGTAGGGATAAAGGGGATTTCGTAAAATATTATTTTAGCAAACTTTCAATAGACTAAATCATTCTTCATAATTTACTACATGGTCATATTTGTATGTGAATACTTGTTGGTGAGAAAATTTGTCGGGGACAAATTGATGGGCTTCTTGCCAACACTGTGGGATTCTAAGTCCCTATACTTAACCGGTAAACTACTGTATATGCATAAGCAAGTAAAAAGGTGGATTTTCTTGGTGGCCTTTTTGTCGGGATCAATGGGGTACTCCACCGACCTGCGGAAAAAGCTTACATATTTCGTAAGGGAAGAATTTTCTAGGAGAGCGGGAAAGGGAGTGAGAAAGTTAGAAAAGAGAAACTAATGCTGCAAGTAGAAAATCAGAGACTTGCATACACCAGTTAGAGATTACATCACATGCACTGAAATTAAGAAGAAACAAATCTGCATAACAACAACAAGACCAAATAGCATTTAATGAACACAAAGTATCACTAAACTCCTTAGTCAAAAAAGGCTATGCTCAAGAAGAAATTGTACATAGCATAGAAATGGAAGACATTTTAGAATGAGGGAAATAGAAGAAATTTGCTATCTCTTTGTTCTCTTCACAAGGATATCTCTCTCATGAATTCACAAAAAACAGCTCATAAGTATATGAAGATCTAAGAATTATAAGAAGACCCACAAATGAGGAGTTTCTTATAATTTATAGAAGAGAATGCAACTCTTCCTCTTCCCGGTATCTTTTCAAATACCATATATTGACTTTAGACTATTTATATTCCAATTATATATGTAAGTCCCTTTTATAAAACAAGGTGACTTAAATGTTACTTTATGTTTCTAAAGTCACTTAATATATATCAAAAAGTGCAAAACCCAACGCAAAAATATAACATTGAAAGAGAGAGAGAGAGAGAGAGAGAGAGAGAGAGAGAGAGAGAATAAGAAGAAGGAAGAAGGAAGAAAAGAACTATGGAGAAGAATGAGCCGCTACGGTGGAATTGGTCTCGCTCCCTGACTAGTTTCCATCTCGCGCTCCTGAGAAGATCTCCATCCCTCCAAATTCCTTACTGAAACGAGATACTATAGGTTCCACTTTGTTAGCATGAGGAATGCAAACACAACTCAAGGTCTCTGTCCATCCATACTACACACTGTTGATATCCTTGCATTTCCCAAACCATGACATATTCTTCTTTGTGATAAATGCAATGGTGGACCGAATCTATGAGAGGAACTCCTGGGTATTCTTGGTGAAAGACAACATATTTCTTACCTCTTTCTTGAAATATTCCTCAAATGGACCAATTAGCTCATCAACAATTGTGTTCTCTCCCATTGCAAATACTCCGAGTTTCGAACTTGACAATTTATAATGTCCCGCAACTTGTACACTTTTCCTTCTTTTTCCTTTAGTTTAGTGATGGCCCAATTGACTCGATTCAAATCTGATTTCCAAAGACCTTATCCATACACATGATAAATCTTCTAAAGGAGTTTCAAAATCTTCATGTTGATCAACTCCTGACAACGAGTGTTACTCATTTCATTCACTACTAGACCCAGAGGATCCCAGTAGTCCATGTCTTTCTCCAAGTATTATTTAAGTGCCCATGTCATGTTTTTTGTCGCACACATGTAAGCGAAGAGTTTGATTTATTCTTGGATCATTTACTTACCTTTTTCATAAATTGAACCGATCTATTTGTTATTCGCTTGCCCCTGCATTGTGAACTCATGTGTTCTCTTGATAGATTATGGGTTAAAGTTATTGATGGGTGCAACTTCTTCAATGGGGATTATTGTGGCATTTGGATCAACTAGATGTTGCACATAGGATGATAGAGTTCACACATGTTCCTTTAGTTCATTAATCTTCTTCTTATATTCATTATTCCTTACCACCATGCGAGCAAAATATTGTTGATACATGTGTAAATCCCCTTCATGAGTTGTCGGTCCCAGTTGGATCGTGCTCATCTCATAGTCGGTCGGTGTCATCTCATCCATTGACTTGATCACCTTCATTCGGGCTACCTTGATGTATTGGTTACTGTTTCACCATTGTAGAACCGCGAGGCTGTGTGTGTAAACTTCATTTTCTTTCCTTTAGCTAGTGAAGCAATTATTGATAAGTCAGGGGTTGCTACTTGTTTAACAATGTGGTATCAAGGGAAATTTTTTCTGGCATCCAAGGGAACATCTCATGGACTTAGGTTATTCGACATGTGCATCAACCATTCCAATTCTAGAAGAGTAGGCACATCTTAGATGGGAGAGACATTGGTGTTAACAAGAGGTGAGGCCTCTATGGTGGTTCAAAGATTGGGTCTTGAACTAAATGTTCTTCTTCCGCTCGTGCTTCACACTTTGGATCTTCTTCTTGCATTGTTACAATTGAGCCTTCTTACACCCTAGCTTTCTTTGGTGAACTTCTATGAGAAGAATTCTCCAATTATATGGATCTTCGTTTAGAACTTGCTCCAAAATGCCTTGAACTTGAGGCAACTTCCACGACTCTTGATGATGACTAATGAGAGGCTTGTTTCTAATATGTGGGCATCCTTGTAGATGATCGTGGTTCTCTCTTCTTCGAAACCAATTCCTCATTCTCCTCACCACCTTATCATTTCGATCCTTTATATCTTCGATTCATGAATGTACCAGTTGACTTGAGGCAATGGAGACATTTGACTGTTGTGTACTTAGTATCATACATCTCTATCCCATCATCCTGTAAGATATCTTCGCACCAAGAGAAATTGAATTTATTCATTTCATTGATTGTCATCCTCATATGGTCCTTTTTCGCACTTCAAATTCATCAACACAAATTGCCCAATAGTCCTCGATTTTTGGCTCATATTGCAAGTATGGAACATGGAAAGAGGATCATATCAGATGTCAAAATTAGGCCTAACAGTATAGAAATGCAAATTCAAATGAGTGAAAGTAGTCTCCAGATGAGATGCATCATTTGAACTCTTGCACATGAATACTTTGAGAGAAATGGGAAATGATATCAACTTCTTCTTCCTGCTCCTGAGTCTATTGTTCACCTAAATGATCTGCATGCATAGCTCAAATAATACAATTTGATCGCTAAGGTACTTGGGCAACCTTAGCGGAGCTTGGTTGAAGCCGGAAACTCGCAGGTAAGAGAAGGTTGAGAATTGGATGAAGTAAGAGCCATACTTCTTGATCAAGGATGCCACTTGTGGCGACATCTTGGCCTCTAAATCACCTTCCAAGTTTCATACCACATACATTGTGAATGCATCATTCACGCGAGTGAAGTGTCTATGGATTTCCTCCATCACCAACTACAGAATTTTCTCGTGTGCGGGCACCTTAGTAGTAATTTTTGCATGAGAGCCAATCCCTTGAACAATCTTGAGCTAGCAAGAAAATAGACCAAGTAAGAAGTCATGTGGAACTTCTTTGTCATGGGTACTTGAAGTAGTTGCAGATGCAGATTGTCACTAATGATCTGCCCCCAATCAATTCTCTGCTTTCCTTCAGTCACAGTCAAGATGAACATGCCCATCCACTCTTGAAAGTCTCTTGTGTTTTCTTCTCCCATCACCCTGTTGAGGAGGGTGATTGCATCTGAATACCCCTCACAAAACTCACACCTTGGAAGGGTCTTGGGAATTCTTGAGGGCTTTCTCCCTATCTTCATCCACAAACCAAGTGCAACCCCTTGCACATATGCATCCATCATTTCCCAGTCATGCAAGGCCATGTCCTTTGAGATGACAACCATGCTAGGTGATGTTAGGATTTGTAGAGAGAGTGAGATGGTTCTAGAGACTAATGACCACCATTGTCCATTCCATTGTCGGCTTGAATTGTGTGTTTCCGGTTCATAGTGTGCTAAGAGCAAGCCAAGACCAACGCAAGGCTTTATAAAAACACGGGGTGTCCTGCAGTTGAACAATCGGCTTGTGAATACCTGATCCTCAATCTTCCCTCATTCCATGGCTGTCATGCAAGCCCTTATATCGATTAGGTCCATGTATGAGACATCACTATCTTCTATCTCACATTCGCAAGTGAAAGGTTATGTCAGCTTTTGTCCTATCTACTTATACTTCATGGTTTCTTCAGAAAAGTAACTTACTATTTTTATTAAGTATGAAAAATCGCCTCGAACCTCAACTGGATGTTGCAACTCGATTTCCCTTTCTCCCTACGTTTCTCTCACCTTCTGGATCAATTTTCTATTTTTGGAAGGTGCTCGTGGGACCACTTACTATTTTTAGTAAGTTTGACCAATGATGTTTGATGAATTTTCCACTGTAACACTTCTTCTGTGTTCAATGCCTCTTTCGTAGTTTCTTCAATTGACAACTTTCCCGAAATGGCAGTTCTCTATGTAGAAGACCTGCTATTTTTAGAAAGTGAACTTCTGGTGGTCGGATCATTGTGAAATAAAGTTTTTTGATATGGGTTTTTTCCCAATATCACCCCTTTGAAATCTTGGACCTACTCACTCAATAGTTTGGGATATTTTAAACTTTTAAATTTCTAACTTGACAGCACCTTTGAACATGGCAGCCATTAATGGACCTCGAAAATTGCAGGTCTGGTTTTCTCCTCCGTTCATGATGAAAATCACGTTTTTGATATGGTTTTTTGATTCTTGTTCCACCGATGAATTTTTCTTCAAACGGTTGCCAATTTGACGGGAAATGTAACTTTTTATTCAGTTGTGCAAAGAAATAGATTTATTCGCTGCAAACACTTCTTGTTGCAAATGAGAGATCTGAATGTGGTGTTTTTATGGCCTCTATGAAAGAGGAATACAATAATAAATTGTTTATTGTTCTGTGTACTGGGTTGCAAGATCTCTTCGAATTTCTATTTCATGGCAATGGAGGTTTTAAGAGGGATTTCTCTGTTTCTTCTTCTTCATTCTTTGTTTTTCTTCTTGGTTTGATAAATATTTCTTATGATACCTACGTATTATCATGGAGTGAAGGATTTCATCATTTTTGTGGAGCTGGTTCGAAGTGCAACCATGGTGGACTGGGTGTGAGCAAGTTGCAGAGTTACTGTGCAGGATGAAGTTATGGAAAGTTAGAAGCGGGAAAGAAAGCGCAGGAAGGATTTTAAAAATTCAAAATAAAAAGAGTAGGGATGAGGCACATTTTCATGTCCCTCATGTCACTTTAAGCATTAAGGGATGATATGGACATCAATTTACACTTGGCACCTAGTCGCGACACATGGCGACAATCCAACGGACCGAGGTTTGAGCTAAAAAGCAAGCTAGAAGCACTGGGGGCTGGAAAGAGGTCACATGAGGGACCAAGGAGCCATTCCTTGGGATGGGAACATTTTTATGTACCTGATTTCCCTTAACATAGAGGGACATGAGGGACATTATTTTGCATGGTGCACCTCAACCGACACTTGGCAACGATATGACGGTCCTCGTTTTGGCTCCACTAGCCCGAGGGCCGAGAAAATGCACTGGATGAGGTCACGTCGATGAACTCAAGGATTCTTGGGGGATGGGAAATTTTTTATGTCCATCATTTCCCCCATTAAAAAGGGACATGAGGGTCATTAGTTTTCACAGCGCGCCAGAAGCCACCACTTGTCAACGATCCGACGGTTGAGGTTTTGAGCTCCAACAAACACTTGGGGCTGAACTGACGATCCTAGAGGTTATATGGGTGACCAGAGGTCTTATAGAGGCTAGGATAATTTTTATGTCTCTCACATCCCTTTTATTGAGGGATGAAAGGGACATGAAATTACGCCAGGCTCCTGGAGCTGACACGTGTCCTCATCAAATTTGACTAACTCCCAAACTCGCTCCTAGAGGGCAACTTGAAACAACGATAACTTGAGCTCTCGAAGGGATTTTTTAATGAAATTTTATATGATATTGAATTAGAATGGAATTATGAATCCAATGGTATAGGTATAAGATATTTATTCCTCTATTTGGGCCTGAAAAATCATATTTTTGATCTGGATCCTTAGTTGTGCATGGAAAAAACTAGTTATAAGCCTATTGTGCAAAAGTATTGTGAAAAATATAATTTCACCATCTTGTAGTGATTAGAATTCACTTTCCAACGCTATTTTTTTCTCCTAACTCCATCTGGAGCTCCCAAAATCACCTCCCGAAGCTCAAAACTCTTTTGATCTTGTGCACTACATAGGCCCGTGAACCCTAATTTTGGTGAAATTGCCCCAACTCTTCCAAATCCTTTCTGAATCTTCCTAAATCACCTCCATGATGTTCCTAGGACTTCAATTCACCTCCATGTCTATTTTTCTCCTCTGTTCCACTCCAAGGGGTTGCTCCAGTCCTAGGAAGGCTAGTGACAGACCTTCCCACAACTGCCCAAAATTTGCATTTTTCAAGAACTCCTAAAATCACCTAGGGGACTAAGTTAACATCAACTCGGTAGGACATTGGACTCACCGGGTAGACCTAAGATGTTTTGGAAGGGTAGATCTTGAAAGTTTGAACACAGGGGTATAGTTTTCATGCTTGAAAATTATCAATTTTCCTGTTGCTCATTCGCATGACAACAATACTTAAGTTAATAATTTTACTATTAGAATTGCCCTTTATATTAATTAAAAATAAGGAGAGTTACATAGTAAGGGGTGACTAGAAAAATCAGGCTCCCACAAAATGCCATAAAGGCAACACAGAATGCCCAAAGGGCACAACAAAGACCTATTAGAAAAGGAAACGCTATGAAGGCAGAGCTAAAAAACCTAGACCTAGATGGAGCCGCAGAGTGAAAAGAAAACAAAGATGTTGATGTCATCTCTAAGCTGAGTAACAAGAGGCTCAAAGTGCCCTTTCTTCTCTTTATACCTCATTACAACCGTCCAACTCTCAGTGGGAAGGCAAATCTAACAGAGAATCAAGGCCAGGATGATCATGTTTCAGGTCGGAGTTAGAAGATTCGGATGCATGGGATCTTTTAACACGACCACCAAGCAGTGGGAATCTCATCAATCATAGTCTCATGAACTTCAAAGGAGAGGATTTTATTTAGTTCCATACGTTGAGAATGGTTGCTAACCTTTAGGTCATGAAGAAATCACTTTTTTTTTTTTTTTTGAGTCTTATAGAGTAAGCAAGCCTCTTGCAGGTGGCCAATTTTATGACATAATCTACATCGGAAGGTCGTATTCTCATAATCAAGAACCTGTATCCATTTGAAACCATCATGAAGTAATTCCAACTTATCTGGAAGACCTTTGCTGAGGTCCACCTCAATGCAAATATGAGCATATGTGAATAACCCTTGTTTAGATTGTTCATCATCCATCTTGATGAAATGACCAACAAAGTTACCAATAGTCGCACAAACCGCATGGTGCCAAAATGGGAGAGGAAGATTTGGGAGACGAAGCCAAACCAACATTTTGGAGACTACCATAGTAGAAGGATTGAAATCCAAAACCACATAGTAAGAAAAAGTCAGCCCTACCCCAAAACCACGGACCCTCATTAAGAGCTCGTTCATAACTTTGTAGGAGAAAAAAACGGATAATAAAAACCCCTTTGCACAGAGTTAAATCTCACAGTCACTAGACCAAGTCGAGTGAATCCATTTATGTAGCTCTTCTATCTCGAGGCCAAAATACTTTAAATCTACAAATCTCCAAATGATTACGCTTTCATGTTAGAGGTAGCCATTCTATTTCAGCCCTAAGTTAATAATTTTGAATATATATTGTTTCTATAATCCAATCTCAATTAAGGGTTTTATCACCATTTTAATTTTAGGGTTAAATGAAGTATTGAATAACATCATCTAGTATGTTAATTCCATCATTCAATTTTAAATTTTATAGTAACATACACTTGTATATTTTATCTTTAGGTTCACATTTTTAATGTTAGATTTCAACTAATTCAATAACCATAAACTAGGCTAAAAACCTTCCACCCTTCTATGCTCTTAAATATTTGATTTAATATTTAATTAAAAGTTATAATTTATTACATTGTTATATATTTATTATTAATTAATATCTACATTAATAATAATAAAATAATTGATTTGGAGTCATGAGATAAATTTTTTTCTAATTTTCATTGTATTGTTATGAATACATGAAATAGTAAAAGATAAAAAAAATAAAAATTGAGAGGATTTATTAGCTTTATGTTCATATTCAAAATAAAAATATATGTTTCCAAAGTCAATGTCTTGTTTTTAATAAATCAAATTAATGTTAGTGCTTTTTCTATACCTTTCCAAAAACTAGAGTTTAATTCCAATTTTCTGAAGTTTTATTTCTCTATTAAGAATAAAACCTTATCTAATGAAATCAAAGAAAACGATTTTTTTAAAATTTTGTTATGAATATTAGTGTTTCACGGATAATATGAATATTAGTGTTTCATGGGTAATATAAATATTAGTGTTATATGATGTTGTTATGAATATTAGTGTTTCATGGGTAATACAACAACAAAATTATGTCGTATTTCATTCTATTTTCATGGAACACTTTTCTATTTTCATGGATCACTTCCCTATTTTCATAGAACACTTCTCAAGCAATTCTTTTTATTTGGAGAACAATATATTTTTTTGTGAATTTAAATTAACATTTCACTTTTGAAGCTATTTGATGTTAAATATTTTTTAAAAAACAATACTATGTCACTTTAAAACAATTCAACAAACACTAATCATTTTATATTTATACAACCCACACACACTTCTTTATAACATAATTACTTTAAATCAATTTAATGTCATTTACTTTCAAATAATAAACAATTCAAATGCGGGGACTTGACTCTTGTTACGATTGGTGATGACCATATACTACACCCACCCTAGTTTGTGACTAACATTTAAACATACATCCGCTCAGCCCTGGAATTTCAAATTATCTTTGCCTGTCAAATCAAAATTCGTTGACGGCTTAGCTCTTTCAAGTGGCTGTAAATTCCAGTAATTTTTATAGATATATCTATAATTTGTTCATATATATAAATAGGTATTATGTTTTTATATAAACTACTTAAAAACATACGGTTTTCAAAAATATACACACTGTCATTGTCTATGGTTTAGAAAAACTTCCCCTGTAATATACAGATTAAAATCACAAAAAATGGCCTACACACACAATTTCAGTGCATACATCTCGCTCATACAAAATAGTTACACAAAAAGTGTAAAACTCTAGGAATATTTTTCTAGTCTTTTTTTCTAAAATAAGTTTTGAACGCAGTTTTGGGGTTCCCCCTCTGCTTGTCAACTCTGGTGGGGATCCCCCTGTCACTCTCGGGGCACACATCTTGGATGGTGGAATCTGCCACCACCGCCCCTGCACCTTTAAACAAGTTTCCTCACCCCCTTACCATCTCTCCTACACGAGTGGCGATGGACATTGAAGAGGAGAACCCCACTAGTTGGGACATTCCAGATGCTGGCAAGGACCTCCTTGGTTCGGGTTGGCCTGATGACCATGATCCTCCCGCTTCGAGGATGTTTGCTGTGGAAACTTAGTTTTGTGTTTTGATGGTTTCCTAGGTGTTGCCTAAGGTGTTTGTCATTTTCCTAAGCTTGGCCTAATTTAGTTGTGGTTTTGAGACTTTTTTGTTGAAAGCTTATCTTGTATAGAGTTAGCAAGCTATGTGGTGAAGTTACTCCTATATGCTGACGATCTTATCCTAATTTCAAAACACCCAAGGATTGAGGGAACAACTAAAATCACTAGAGCTCTTCTGCCAAGAAGTTGGGATGCAAGTGAACACTAGCAAAACAAAAATCATGATTTTCTCCTTGAAAAGGAAAGAGAGACAAATTAACTTTCTTTTTGAGGGGAGCCCTTTGGAAATAGTCACTGAATACAAATATCTTGGGATTGACTTTCACCACAAGCTTAGCTGGGAGACTTGTAAAGCAAAAAGGATTCAGGGAGGTTGGAAAGCATCTTACCTACTTCAAAACAGGTGTAGGAAAGCTGAACTTTGGGACTGGAAAACTAAGAAAACCCTTTTTGGTTTGTTGGTCACTCCGGTTGTTCTCTATGGCTGCGAGGTTTGGGGAAGTAGCATGTCAAATCACGGGTGGAGATAGATAGAAAGAATCTAGAAACATCTAATCACAAGCACTCTCAAAGTCAAATCAACTGTTCCTTATGAGATCCTGCTGGCTGAAGCGGGTACTTCCTCGTTGGAAGCTTTGGCAATATCTCAGATGATAAGCTATTTGAAAAAAGTTGAAAGCATGGACAATCTTCGCTGGCCCAAAATAGTTGTGGACGATACTCTGGAGCATAGAAAGAAAACTTGGATGAAACAAAATAATAAATGGATGAACAAATGGGGCATCAACTTGCAAGAGTGTCCTAACAACAACAGGGAAATAAAAAATTATGTGATAGAAAAGTTCAGGACTACGACATGGATGGGACAGATTGGTCGAAAGAAAGCACATTATATCAGAGAATTCAATCCCATTGGGGAGCATGATGAAAAAGCTTATCTAGGGGCAGCTATCAAGGGTAAAGCAAGGATTCTAGTGGCATAGTTAAGGACCAGATCACACCATCTTCGATGTAAAACTGGTAGATGGACTATTCCAAAGGAAGATTGGGAAAGGAGAATTTGTCTTTTCTGCAGCAAAGGGGTCATTGAGACAGAATGGCATTTCGTCATGGAGTGTTCGGCATATGATGATATTCGTATCCAGTACGAAAACAACCTGAAGGTGGATGGACTAGAGGAACTCTTCGAAGGAACAAAGCTTCAAGTGACATGGTTTCATTCTCAAGATTCACAGGAGAGCTGATATTGAAAGGAGTCTGAAATTAGATTAAAAATCTCAGTTTTGTGGTCCCATAGACTCTTCAGTCTCGTGGACGTCATTAAAATCTTTCATTTCATTAAAAAAATAAGTTTTGAAATTTTAATATAAAACTTTGATTGGCACCCGTCTATTTCCAAAGCCTCTTTTCACCTACATTTTTGCTCAGCCAAACTACTTATTCCATTAGTTTCCTTCTAAGATATTTTCAATGAATTAGGGCCCAACAACCACCTCTTTTCAAGATATTTTCAATGAAAAGACACGAAGCTGATCATTAAACTGACAGCAAAATTTGTTGTCCCTAGCCTCGCGGACCTTAAAATATCTTAGTCTTCTTCTGAACTTAAAATATCTTCTTCTTTTGAACTTATTCGCGCAAAGGTTGCAGGATCCGTCCCAAAATGAAGGAGAAAATAGTGAGGAACAAGCAAGTGATTTTGGCTTCGTATGTGAATGAAGGGTCTGTCACACATGATCATCTCCATGTGAAAGAAATCCAATTCAACATTAATGGATGCAAACAAGGGAAGTTGCAGTGAAGAACATGTGGATATCAGTAGACCCATCTCTCATATGATCCATGAAAACTATTGAAGCAACTATTTTCCAGAACTTCACATTGGGTTAGGTCTAGATTTCTTCTTCTTCCTCAATCAATTCAATCTGTACCCCTCTCTGCCTAGCCAACAGTTTTAGAAGATGGTTTCTATGATTGTTTGTTTTAAAATAAATGCCCTTGTTCGATTGTCTTGATTTAAGATTCTAGATCACAAGATCCAAATTCCATAATCCGGGGTAGACAAAAGAGGATACAACTATGGTTAACATAATTTATGTGCTAAGTTATGACTGTAACCCTGATTGCAGCCCATTATATCTCATTCAATTTCTGAAGTTATGGCTTCAGCTAATCCACAATTTAAAGAAGGTGACATTGTGCTGGCATATTCTGAGGTTGCTGAGTATGCAATCCTCCTGGATTAGGCCTCACAAAACTTAATGATGATGTGGATACATTGCCCCATTACTTGGGGATTTTGGGTAAGTTACATTAATGATTGTGAGATTGAAATACTATTTTGTGTGGATTTTTTTAGGGTTTTTGATTTTTTGTTTCGGTGGGAGTAGGTTCTTCTGGGTTGACAACATACATTGGGCTAATGAAGATCGGGGAGCTCAAGCCCGCAGAACTAGTATTTGTTTCTGTAGTAGCAGGTGCAGTGGGGTTTTTGTTGGACAACTCACTAAAATCAATGGGTGCCGTGTTGTTGGGGTCACAGGTAGTGATGAAAAGGTAGGTGATTCTCAATATGATCCTCATCACTGAATTCTTCTGAATTTCAAATGTCACAATTTATACAATGATCCTCCCACCTCTCTCTCTCTGCATGATGGAATTCATTTGTAGGTCAAGATACTAAAAGAAGAATTTGGGTTTGATGAAGCCTTCAATTACAAATCAGAGACAGACTAGGATGCAACTTTGACCAATTAAGTTTTGAACATTTATAGCCTTACTTCCACATGGTTAGTTCATTTAGATGATTTAAAGGTGCATGAATACTGTAATAATAATAATGATGTATATAATGAGTAGGTACTTCCCAACAGGTATTGACATCTACTTTGAGAATGTTGGAGGAGAATGCTAGAAACTTTCTCAACCACATCAATAAAAATGCTCGCATTCCACTCTGTGGAATGATTTCTCAATATAATAAGGCAATCTTCATATCTATATCTATCAAAATATAATTTATGCTTTTCACTCTCATAACTAGAAATGATGCTAATGACAGGCTTTTTCCTTTGTGTGGATATAGGATTGGAAACAAACATACGGAGTAAGAAACCTTTTGAACTTAGTGGGAAAATCTGCAAAGATGCAAGGGTTTATTTTCTCACATTATATTGATCACATGGACCAATTTAGAGAGGAGATGATAGGCTACGTGAAACAAGGGAAGTTAAAGTATAAAGTTGATGTTAAGCAAGGTGTAGATGGCTTCTTTGAAGCATTCAATTCAATGTTTGGTGGTAAAAACATAGGGAAAGAACTGATCCAACTCTAAGGGATATGTTCAACAAAATTTTCCTTTAATTTCAAATGATGTCAAATCAAAGCAAAATTAAGTATCGTAGACTTTTATCTGCTTAATACTCTAGGACACCAGGTAAAATGTTGATATGTAGTTTCAACTTTAATAATAAGTAAGTTATATTGATATGTGGCCTTGTCCACAGAGCGTATATTTCACCCGAGTAGTTAACTAAATTGCTCATCTTCACGATGATTTGTGACATCGAGTGTGAGGGCAAATCAAAAGAACACCTTGTATAGTATACAAGTTTACTACTTGGCTAGATTATTGTGTAAAACTGGTAAATATTGAGGAACTTTAGCTTAGAAAAGCTAAATCCATAAGTATTAATAAATATTTTGAGTGAATTCATATGTTATTTGTGTTGATTCTCTTCTTAGGAACAAACCTCACATATAACCCGATTGTAAGATTTATGCAACTCTTATGTTCCTCGCCTTAAGAAGTAAAAAACATGTTTTTTTGATAAAAGGTAAAATATGAATTGTTGGGGAGAGCTTGGAGACTTGGATGTGGGGAGATGAAGTCTCGCCCTTGATTAGAGTTGCTTCAAGATTTCTTGTGTGGATCTCTTTTGGTTTCCTTAGTCTCCTGTCTTATTTGTTTCCTTTGTGTTATATGAAGAATATACTAGGTTTCCCATTACTTCTTGTGTTGTGATTCGTGCTCTATCGGGTTTTGTTCTTATATGTTTTTTCTCTTCTTGTTTATTTTTCATTTCCTTGTTTTCCACGTTGTTGGTAAGAAAATAACATTAATACTTTCAAAACGTTGAAGTGACAAGACCTTTCATGGAGATAGGCAAGAAAGGAAAAGAGTTGGCTTGTGAAAGTAGGTAAAGAAGGGAAGGACAAATGAAAAAAATGACGGGAAGAGAAATAATGGGAAGGCAGCAAAATAAGCTACAAGTAAAAGTAACATTACAAACAACCCTAATTAAAGTAGTGTGAACCCAATCACAAGAAGGAAATACTTTAGTGAGGCTTTGCTGGTGGAAGAACGGACAAATCATTAAGGAGTGACATTTGTGCGAGATGGACAAAAGATTGCCGATGATTAGGACTCCAAGTATATGAGTAAGAAGATACGTCCATTGCTTTGCTAAAAAGTATTACCGTGCTCCGTAATGAAGATAAGAACAAGGATAAATTAGGTTGTAGATTGTGGGGATTTGTTTGTTTGTCTTAACTAGAACACTTTGTCCTCTAGGTTATTTTTTTGATAAAAATTGAGTGCGGTTTATGTAAAATGGGGATTTATGTAAGTTTTTGTAGAATGATGCAAAAGGGGTTTTTTTGGTTCGAGAGATGGGCCATTAGCAAGATTGTTTTTGAATATGGGACATTATGTTTTTAGGGCAATTCCTACGAACCTTAAGGTTGAATTGTCAAGATATTGTTATTAAAACAACACCTAGATTGGTTGAAGTTAGGCATGTGCCTCTTCATTTCGTAGAACCTTTTGCCCCAAGCTCCAAAATCACTTAGTGAAATCTTGAAGGTGGAAGATAGAAAAGTCACTCTGGGATGCATGAATGATAGGGTCCTAATTTTTGTGAAACAAATGGATTTTTCCCTGAAAACCCTTGTTTTTATCTTGAAGAAGGAGAAACTCTCTTATTCTATTGTTGCACTAGGTTGCCTAAATTCATTCTTTATGTGTAAGAAGGATTGTCATTTGAAAAAGTGTCATCTCCTAGTCCCCTAAGAAGACTTGGCAATTTTTTTGGGAGGGATAACAAAGAAATTGGAGCTAGTGTGAACTCTACCGATAAGAGAGTGCTTGTATGAATGTAGAAATGGTTGATTTCCCCATGTTTGAAATAAACATTGCCTCTTCACTTGGTGGAATTCCATTTGATAGTCAATTGGTTTTTTTGGAGACCTTGAGGCATGGGGACTCCCTCCCTTCCTAGAGAAATCACGCAATCTCCTTCTCCCTCCTTGACTAGCACACCCCTTGCCCCCATTTATGTTGTTGATCTCTTTGTTGAGCCTCCTACACCCCTTTTTGGCCATAATGTCAGCCATCTTATCAAAGGTTGTAAGCGTGAACCTATGTGTCATGGTAATAGGGAGAGGTTGCTCTATGTTGTTTTCCTTGCCAATCGTATGTTGAACTCTTGAGCCCTCCCTCTTTTTGCCTTGATAATTTGTAAGAAAAATTCATGGAGGAGATGACCAAGATGACTCAAGAGTGCTCCTCTATTCCCCTACCTCCACATGGGTTAGAAATGGTGGTGATGCTTTGCAACTTTACCTAGAATAGAGCGACCTACATTAGTTGGGGATAAGGGTATAATCCTTATTAGAACTAAATATGGAAGGAAGAGGCTGAAGTTTTAATTGATTAGCACAAGTAATGTAGTTAATGCTATTCATATTGAGGATGCCAAGAGAAAAAAACCAAACCCAACCCAACCCCCAAAAGGGGTCGAGAGTCCAAAAAAAAAGAGAAGAAAAACAAGATGCCGAAATGCTTTAATAGACCGTGTTAGGATAAAAGGGGTCCCAAGCCCCCATCACAAGCAAACTAAATCCCTTTCGTTCTTTATGAATGATATTGGTTGGAATGTGAGGGATTGGAGACCATGGAGAGGAGGCCAATTATTAGGCAGTTTAGGCACTAAAGAGTAATTAGATTTTCTAATTATGCAAGTAAAGAGTTTAAAATCACTCTTGTGATTGTGTTTAAATTTTTGGCCTAAAGTAACTTAGTTTTCTACCAAACATCCAAAAGGAAAATGAGGCTCTTCTATTTTTCTTGACCACAAGTGAATTGAATTAGTTAGCAATTACAAGACTTCACCTTGTATTGAACAACACTTTGGGATTTGCTTGATTTATGCTTCCAATGACTACATAGAAAAAGGTGAATTATGGAATTGGCTTCCCTCTAACTTCGCGTGATACCTTGTGGCTATTTAGAGGCGACTTAACATGATTGAAGATAAGAAGGATAAGTAAGGGGATGCTTTGCTAGTATGGAAAGGAAATGAATTTTTTTGGGTCCAACTTTAAAAGAACACACAAGCTTTCGATCCCTTATATATAAGCAATTACAACAATAAAAACATATGGTATACACAATGTAACTATCAACAAGGTGGAAAAAGATAGTACTCAACTTTATAGATACTATCTAAATCTATACTTCCTTAGTATCCCGTAAACAATGCAAGGAATTTAGTAAGTGTTCTTCCATTCATTATCTCAAACCATTATCCCATAGAACTATAATTCTTAAATGCTTCATCCGAAAGAAAAAAGAGGTTTGAAAAGGTATATATTAACTTAAGGTGTCACACTTCCAAGATAAGGAATGTGTTCTTGGTGCCAAAACTCATGGAATATTGCCAAGTCTTCTAGCTCTTCCTCCCACAATCTAAGCAGATAATGTAATTCCCCTCCCATTACCACCTCCTGATTGTAGCTACGTTGGCTCGAGTTTGTCCTTGGTAGGAGTCAATTTCATTATTTTAACGTCGTGCTTACAATATAAATAATTTAGAGTTTGAAACAAGTAAATACGATATAGGAAAAATAGTATCACCTTTCTACAAATGAAATATTAAATGGTGTTAAATGAGAAAAGTAATTGTATGGATCTTTTATCTCGATGGCCCGTCTTTCCTAAGGTCAAGAGCACAATTATCAATAATTAAGAAAGCTCTAAAATTCAAGCTTCCGAGATGTTTTATCTCGTTGTGAGTCAAGCCTTCAGATTTACGAGTTATTACCACCTCCGTGGTGGTTAGGAGGACTCTTACGACCTTTGACACGAGGTGCGTCCGCAAATAACAAGGTTGCGTTAATTATATCATAATTACCTTTATTAAATTTAATAAAATTAATTACGTAATAAAATAAGTGTCATTTGGGAAGATAATAAGTTGAAACAAATTTTAAAATAATAAAATGAATCATGAAATTTGCAATAGAAGGGAGTTCTACCAAATTTAAACAAATAATCAAATAATGTTATATTCCTAAATTTTCCCCAAATGGTTTGAGACTTGTGCCAAAACTTTTACCAAGGAAAAATTATTGTAAGTTTGGTTGCCGTGAGAAGATTTTGGGAATTCTTCTTGGTTTTTGTGAATTTGCATGTCATTGAATCTGAAGGGATGCGTGGGAAGCCTGGTTAGAGCACATGGACTGTTTTATTAAAAATTGGGGTGCCACAGAGATGTATCATTTTGTTTTGAAGCTTGCAATGCTATGGTACGCTGATAAAATAAGATGATAGCTAAGCATTGTTGGAATTAGAATTGGAATTGGATTTAGTGTAGGGTTTTTCTGAATACTGTTGCTTATCAGACAGAGAGACTGTGTGAATCAAATGGAAATAAATCTTATGCCAAACTGCGCTTGCATAAGGTTTCTGGGTATATGACCGAAATACTGAAGCAAATTCCATCTTTTCACATTTTGTTTATTCTGCTGCAACGAGAAATAGGGTGGACACTTGGACTGTTATGATTGCAGAGTTGGGTTAGATTAGAGCTGTTGGTTTTGTTGCTGCCCTTATTTTTCAAATAGGCAAGAGGTGGAACTCCACGCTAGGGCGTTCAAACTATTTGAGTAAATTCCTAAAAGAATGTAGATTTTTGGAGCGTGTGGTTTGTTGAGTATTCACTAAATGGATGCGTTGAATAGGATTAGAGCCATGTTTGTTTAGAAGGTGGAGCGATTGGGCTCATTATTGTTTATGAGGATTCGCAAGGCTGCTAAGTGTTTGGTAAATTGCCTGAAATGCTATGTGGTTTAATGGACAACCATATCCGCTGGTAGCACACAATTTGATCTCTTGAAAGCAACTTTGGAAACTTTCAATCAAATGCAAATTGGCAGGTGAGAAGCCGTCTCCACAACCTTGCTAGCATCCTCCTTTCCCGTGCCAAAAGGGAGCCTTGGAACACGGTATGGGCTTCCATAAAAGCATACTGGATAGAGAATTTTTGTTAGTTGTGGTAGTTGCAAATGCCTTGATAGAAATGTTTGTTATTTTGTATAGTGTATATCCACGAGTACTGTACACCTCTTCCACGAGCGTTAGTAGGGGTCAAAGGTTGGCCTCGGCTGGAGGTTTTGGGGCTGGCCTCTGAATTTTTTTTTCGAAATTCCTATTTTTCTCGGGACTATAGATATGTTTTTTTAATCTATACGTATATATGGGTCTTTGTCATAATCCATGAATTATGTGGAATCATTATGGGTATTTATTAGCCCATGGTTTTGGTACCCATTGTATTGTAAAACCGCTTTGACAGTTTTTTTGTTTTGCTTACAAATAGCTGGAGATGCAGTAGGGTAAAGTAGAACTTGGAAGTACATTATTGTATTGTAAACGGTTAAGTTAATGCAATAAGAGAGAGAAGTTATTGTGATGGGTTTTTTCCCAAAAGGGTTTCCCAGGTTAAATCTTGTGTTGTCTTTTGTTTTCTTTGATTATCTTGAATATTCTGTTCAGTATAGCTTCTTGTTTACTAGTTTATTGGATTGATTCTCTTCAATGTTTGCAAAATGTGAAAACTTGTTCAAGACCGCATACTATTTGTGAAATGTTTGGACGACCGCAAACCGTGCACCTTTTGATCTTCGGTCTCTTGCCACTCAACCGGGCATGGTCTTCTTGCGCTTCTTGCACGATTTTAATGATTTTAGTTTTCTTATTTTAATGTGGTAGAAAATCAAACTAAAGTAAATTAAATTATCGGTGATCTTAATGAGACGTACTGACTTATAACAAATTTACCTATGTTTTGTATGCAACTAGAAAAGTAACCTTGAATGTAAAGTCTACTCCCATTCTACCTCGTGTGATGTTTGGAAAAATCATATAGTAATTTTGGTTTTGTAAACCATGTGGTTGGTGTGTTAAATGAGAAACTTAGTAAAACTACCTTTTGATGACTTTGTGCAAATGTTAATAAAACCATTTTTCATGGAGGTGCAAAATAACCTTACAGACCTCGAAATGAGAAAAATAAACTTTATTTGTGTACCTCTTCATGTGGAGTGTCTAATTGAACATTGGGTTATTCCTTGGAAGTCCATTTGACCTTATTTTGTAACATGTTTAGGAGCCCAACAAGCTAGTTTGTAGCTTTAAACAACTGCTGAAAGTTAAAAATGCAGTTTGGTTTTGAGCCTCTGTTTTGGCCCTGGGTGTCAAAATTGATTTTGGCTCCCACAAACCTATAATATTTTTACGAGAAAATTACTTCAAACCATCAATTTGGAGAAAAACGTCTCGCAAGCTAGTTTTCCTGATAGGTTTTGTAGGTCTATGGTCGTTGTGTGATAAGTCCACTTGAGTGCATTTACAATTGGTAGCTCTCGAAAAATGAGCGCCTTTTTTATCTTGCTTACCATCTGGGGTTCGCTAGCTCGAGTGTTTCCCTAAATATAGGAAATAGGTAGGAATTTGTTTGATGGGTGTTTGAGTCTCCAAGATGGCTTTTGAATTATGATATTTGAGCAACTAGTTTAAATTTGACATTTTTGGAAACTTGTGACTAATTGGTGAAAATTATCATATGACCTTATCCAAGCAAAATAATGATAGAGAAACCTTGTAAACACAAATACATGACTGTAGGAAACTTTTCTGTTGACACTTTCTTGAAAAGAAATTGAATGTGGAAAAATGGTGTTTTCTCTCTCCTCTCTCTATCTCTCTCCTTGGCTTTGGAAACAAAATGAAATGGCATTACAATTCTTACTCTCCTTTGAAGTATGTTAAATATAGTTTCAAATTATTGTTAGAGAACTATGAAATCGTAATTCGTGCTTGGTTGTAGTTTGATGCCATGCCAGTAGTTGTGTTGACCATGCGGTGGTTGTAGGTACACAAGACAAGAAGGAGATGTTAGTGTCGCCATCTTGTCTTTTGTAATATGAAATATCATTGAAATATACATGTAATATTAAGTAGATGTATCAGCATGATTGTTATGAACGTGGATGTTATTTATTGATTATTTTGGGATGAGTATGAAATTGTGTTATATTGGCATCTTTGGGAAAAGGGGCATTCTTCTCTAGGGGTGATTTAATTATAGGTTTATATCTTGTTAATGTTATAGATGTTCTTATTCAATGAAAATGAATTGATCTATCATAGCATACTTTTGTGGGTTATTCATGAATAAACTCCTTTGTTTTTTTATTATTACTTTGGAATTTGTAGAAAAACCAAGATAGAAGGGACAACCTCGAGTAAGATCCTTGTTCGACCCCCATGTGTGTGAGCACATTAGTTAGATAACTAAAAATTAAAGGGCGAGCCTAGTTTCCTTAACATTCTTTGGAACCTCCTTGTTTAGAGGCAATAAGAGTACCAATTCCAAGTTTTTGTTGAGTCACGTCTACTTGTCGTCATTGTCACGAAACCACCCTATAGGAATGGTAATGGTAAAATCTTTTTAGAGAAAAAGGGGTTCTTGCTAGGAATGATTTTCAAGCATGTTGAAGTTATGTGGGATGCTTTATTTTAAGGATTAGAGTCATTTTTGGGACTTGTGGGATGTAAGGTCTAAGTTGTAGGTAGGAGGCTCCATACGTGCTACTCTGGTACCTTACGCCACCCGCATTTAAACCTATGTCTCCTTTAATATTAGTTTCACTCAAGTAGAGCTGCAAATTTTTGTCTCTCCTAGTATTAGAAATATTGTGAAACTAGCTAGAGTGATAGAATTCATAGAGATGGGGCCATTTTTTCAAATAAGATGTGGTTTCCCAAATCCGTATTTTGTTGGACCGATTAGAAATATCCTAGGAATAACATTGACAGTTTTCATTGTGATTTCCAATACTTGCATGAAAATTAAATTTGATATAAGTTATAACCATTGGAGAACACTATAACAAGTGAATATTTTTATGGCCATTATAAAGAAACACATTTTTAGGACTAGTGGCGAATACAAATCACAATTTATGTAATGATAATCCTAGCTCTCTCTCTCTCTCTCTCTTTGCATGATGGAATTCATTTGCAGAGTCAAGATACTAAAAGAATAATTTGGGTTTGATGATGTCTTCATTTACAAATCGAGATGATGGGATGCAACTTTGACCAAGTAAGTTTTGAACATTTATAGCCTTACTTCTACATGGGTAGTTCCATTAGATGATTTAAAGGTGCATGAATACGTAATAATAATAATGATGTATATAATGAGTAGGTACTTACCAACATGTGTAACCGACATCTACTTTGAGAATGTTGGAGGGATAATCTTTGGAAGTGGTCTCAACCACATCAATACAAATGCTCGTATCTAGTCCGTGGAATGATTTCCCAATATAATGAGGAAATCTTCATGTTTATATCTATCAAAATAGAATTCAATCTTTTCACTCTCATAACTAGAAATAATGCTAATGACAGGCTTTTTCCTTTGTGTGGATATAGGATTGGAAACAAACATACAAAGTAAGAAACCTTTTGAACTTAGTGGGAAAATCTGCGAGAGATGTAAGGGTTCATTGTATCACATTATGTTGATCACATGGACCAATTTAGAGAGGAGATGATATGCTACTTGAAACAAGGGAAGTTAAAGTATAGAGTTGATGCTAAGAAAGATGTAGATAGCTTCTTGGAAGCATTCAATTCAATGTTTGGTGGTAAAGACATAGGAAAGCGGTGATTCAACTCTAAGGAATATGCGTAACAAAATTTCCCTTAATTTCAAATGATGGAAAATAAAATAAAAATGAATTATCATAGACTTTATTTGCTTAATACTCTAGGATGTCGGGTAAAATGTTGACATGTACTTTCAACTTTAATAATAAGTTATATTGATATGTGGCCTTGTCCACGAAGCGTATATTTCACTCGAGTATTGAACTAAATTTCTTATATTCACGATGATTGGTGACATCAATGTGAGGGAAATTCAAAAGAACACCTTGCACAATATACTAGTTAGCCCTACAAGTTTTCTACTTGGTTGGATTATTGTGTAAAACTAGTAAATATTGAGGAACTTTATCTTAGAAAAGGTAAATCCATTAGTATCAATAAATATTTTGAGTAAATTCATATGTTATTTGTGTTGATTCTCTTCTTAGGAACACACCTAACATATAACCCCCATTGTAAGATTTATGCAATTCTTATGTTCCTTGACTTTAAGAAGTAAAAAACATGTTTTTTGATAAAAGGTAAAATCGAATTGTTGGGGAGACCTTGGAGACTTGGATTTGGGGAGACGAAATGTTGCCCTCGATTAGAGTTGCTTTAATATTTCTTGTGTCGATCACTTTTGGTTTCCTTAGTCTCATGTCTTATCTGTTTCCTTTGTGTTATATTAAGAATTTAATAGGTTTTTACATTACTTGTGTTGTGATTTGTTCTCTATCCTATTTTGTTCTTATATGTTTTTTCTCGTCTTGTTTATTTTTCATTTCCTTGTTTTATATGTTGTTGGTAAGAAAATAACATTGATACTTGCAAAAATTTGAAGTGACAAGACTTTTCATAGAGATAGGAAAGAAAGGAAAAGAGTTGGCTCGTGAAAGTAGTTAAAGAAGGGAATGACAAATGAAAAAATGATGAAAAGAGAAATTGGGAAGGCAACTAAATAAGCTAAAAGTAAAAGTAACATTACAAAATTCCTAATCAAAGTAGTGCGAACTGTTGAGTTGTGGAGCTCAATTACTTAAGTTTAGCATGCTTTATCAACTTGTTGGAAAACACAGTAACCGACATCGGTTATGTAGGGACCGACATCGGTCACCTAGGACCGACATCGGTCAGACAAGAAGGAACCACCATCGGTTAGGGATAACCGGCATCGGCTACCTATACATGAGTGTTTTATTTAACTCATGGGAATTAGATCTAATTTTAGTATTAAAGCAGATCTATTTATTTTAATTGCATGACTAAGTGCCCTAAGTTTATATAAGGTATATATAGCTTGGTAGCTAGGGTTAGAGTAACAAGAGGAGAGAGAATTGATGATTATTGTGTAAAATAATTTTGAGAGAAAAATTCTTGGAGAAGAAGGAGAAACTTAAGGGAAAGAAAGTATTGTACATCGTGAGAGGTGTGGAAGATTGTAAATCTTCATTGTATTTCTTTTGAAAGCTTTGGATAATAGATTAGCTTGTTTCTTGGTGGACGTAACCCACATTGGTTGAACCACGTTAAACGGGTGTTGATTTATATCTCTTGTTCGTATATTTCTTCTCTTTGGAAAATTTTAATCAAATGTAAATTGGCGAGGTGAGAAGCCGTCTCCACAACCTTGCTAGTATCCTCCTTGCCTGTGCCAAAAGGGAGCCTTGGAACACGGTATGGACTTCCATAAAAGCCTAATGGATAGAGAATTTTTGTCATTTGTGGTATTATAAATGCCACGATAGAAATGTTTGCAAAATGTAGAAACTTGTTCAAGGCCGCAAACTGTTCGACAAAACATTTGGATGACCACAAACCGTGCACCTTTTGTTCTTCGGTCTCTCGCCAACTCAACCCAGGCATGGTCATCTTGCGCTTCTTGCACGATTTTAATGATTTTAGTTTTCTTATTTTAATGTGGTAGAAAATCAAACTAAAGTAAATTAAATTATCAGTGATCTAAATGAAACGTAGTGACTTATAACAAATTTACCTATGCTCTATATGCCACTAGAAAAGTAACGTGGAATGCAAAGTCTACTCCCATTCTACTTCGTGTGATGTTTGGAAAAATCATATAGTATTTTTTGTTTTGTAAACCATGTGGTTGGTGTGTTAAATGAGAAACTTAGTAAAACTACCTTTTGACGACTTTATGCAAATGTTAATAAAACCATTTTTTTCATGGAGGCGCAAAATAACCTTACAGACCCCGAAATGAGAAAAACAAACTTTAGTTGTGTACCTTTTCATGTGGAGTGTCCAACTGAACATTGGGTTATTCCTTTGAAGTCCTTTTGACCTTATTTCGTAACGTGTTTAGGAGCCCAACAAGCTAGTTTGCAGATTTAAACAACTGCTAAAAGTTAAAAATGTAGTTTGGTTTTGACCCACTGTTTTGGCCTTGGGTGTCGAAATCGATTTTGGCTCCCGCAAACCTATAATATTTTTACAAGAAAATTACTTCAAACCATCAATTTGGAGAAAAACATCTCGCAAGCTAGTTTTCCTGATAGGTTTTTAGGTCTCGGTTGTTAGGCGATAAATCCTCTTGAGTGCATTTACAATCGGTAGCTCTAAAAAAATGAGCACCATTTTAATCTTGTTTACCGATCTGGGGTTCGCTAGCTCGAGTGTTTCCCTAAATATAGGGAATAGGTAGGAATTTGTTTGAGTGGGTGTTTGAGTCTCCAAGATGGTTTTGAATTCGATCTTTGAGCAACTAGTTTAGATTTGACATTTTGGAAACGATTGACCAATCGGTGAAAATTGTCTTATGACCTTATCCAAGCAAAATAACAATAGATAAACATTGTAAACACGAATAGTTGACCGTAGGAAACTTTCTGTTGACACTTTCTTGAAAAGAAATCGAATGTGGAAAAATGTTGTTTTCTCTCTCTCTCTCTCTCTCTCCTTGGCTTTGGAAACAAAATGTAATGGCATTACAATTCTTACTCTCCTTTGAAGTATTTTAAATATAGTTTCATTATTGTTAGAGAACTATGAAATCGTATTTCGTGCTTGGTTGTAGTTTGATGTCATGCCAGTAGTTGTGCTGACCATGCGGTGGTTGTAGGTATACAGGACAAGAAGGAAATGTTAGCGTTGTTAGTGTTTTTGTAATATGAAATATCATTGAAATATACATGTAATATTAATTAGATGTATTGGCATGATTGTTATGAACGTGGATGTTATTTATTGATTATTTTGGGATGAGTATGAAATTGTGTTATATTGGCATCTTTTGGAAAGGGGTCATTCTTCTCTAGGGGTGATTTAATTATAGGTTTATATCTTGCTAATGTTATAGATGTTCTTTTTCACTAGAAATGAAATGATCTATCATAGCATACTTTTGTGGGTTATTCATTAATGAACTCCTTTGTTTTTTATTATTACTTTGTACTTCGTACAAAAACCAAGATAGAAAGGGCAACCTTAGAGTAAGATCCTTGTTAGACACCCCCTTGTGTGTGAGCACGTTAGTTATATAGACTTTGAACCAAACTTACACACACAAAATAATCCACGAGAATTATTAATTTCACACACACGATATATTTCTTTTGTATATTCAATCGAACACCATTACACATATATAGGAGAGGATTCCCTATTATTATGGAACCACTCAATCCTATAATATCTCTTATTTAGTTGTGATTGTTACTCACGTAACAATACACAACTCAAATCATATGAGTTGTTAAAACAACTCCAACCAATATATTATTGTTAATATAACAATAATATAACTACTAACATTTGTATTTAATGAATACAAAAATATAATGTAAACATTAATATTAATTTCCTAACATTCCCCCCCTTAATGTTTACATGGTAACATTAGAACTTTCACACTTCCTTTGCAGCCTGCCGCCTCTGCGTGCTCATGATCTTGGCACACACTCGAACTGAAGGTAGAAGAAGGAACACATCAACTTCTTATCGACCAAGCACTATCGGGAACACATCTAACCGACAAGGATGGGAACACGCTCAGGAATCATCTGCTTATCAACTAGTCACTCCAGGGAACACATCTAACCTAGAAATGTGGGAACTCAAGCAGGAACACATCTGAACAACCTTCAATGGTTTTCAGGAGGCTAACCACAAACCTAGGTACGAACAGGAACACATATGATTGTTCTACCTCATCAAGCCTCATGATGTTGTGTTTCACTGTGTTATTTGTTCTGCACTATGTTTTTTTTTCATTTGGGGAAATAGGAACAACCACATACTCAACTGAAAAACTGAAAATGGAACATTGGATCATGTTTATCATGTTCCCCCCTCAATGTGAACATTTCACTTATTCAACACAAAACAGGAACTCTGAAAAAGAATCACACTAGACATCAAATACTGAAAGCACACTCACACCATAAAATGTGCCACCATAGCTTCGTGCGGCCCTGTCGTTGGTGACTGACGAGAGGTCGTTGTCTGACCTCCAGCCTCCGATGCCTCCATCCTCCAGTTGAAATTATCTAATAGAGAAAATCTTCATCACTTTGATTTTCTGTATAAGCAGTATTTCCTTCCTCTTCATTTTCTCCTTCGTCATCATCAATAACCATGGCATTATCTTGTAGTTTTCCATCAAGTAAGTCTTGTGCTCTTTTCTTGCAATTTGAGGACAAGTGACAGATTGTCTGCAGTAATAACAAGTGAGCCACTTCTTTGAATCTTTAGAAGATGATCCAGGTCTGAAAGAATATTTAGATCTTCTTTTATCTTGTTTCTTACCATATAGGGCTTTTTCCTCTGGTTCCGCAAACATGATTCTCTTTTCTTCATCTAACAAAGAAGAAATAAGTTCTTCTAAACTTGGATTTATTTTACTCAATGTAAAGACCATGTTAGAATAGCATGGAGGCATGCTATTGAGTAACACTGCTTTAGCATCGTCATCAGGGACATCTACACTTATTCCTACTAGTTGATTGCAAATAGAACGAAACTTACTAATATGTTCCACCATGTTATCGCCTTCTTCCATCTTGAGGCCAAACAATCTCTGCTTTAAAGATATTGCTGCGCTTCCAACTTGTGATCCAAACAATTTGTTCAATGTCTCCCAAATTGTGTGAGAGGACTTTTTAAAGTCTATATGATGCAAATAGGAATTTGATAGACCCAATCCAATAATCGTTGTAGCCTTTCGATCTCTTCTTGCCCATTTTGTTGCTTCATCTGCATTTGTCGGTTTCTTCTCTTTTCCATCAACAATATCCCACAAGTCTTTGTTAATTAGGAACAAATGAGTTTGTACTTGCCAGGTATGAAAATATTTACCTTCAAATTTTTCAATGTGACTCAACTTATCCATTATGATGCTTCACAAATTAAAAAAAAATAGGTGTCGGCTGAAACCGAAAATGCACCTTTTTACAAACAAATAGACAATAATGACTATTCTATTTTGGCTCTTTACTCCACATAAACCAAATCGACCATGACTTTTAGTTTATATCAAGACCTATAATAGGAACTTACAAAATCTAATTTAAAACAAAAGTGCTAACCGTAATGGTGGACAGATTTTGCGACGGAAGAGTAAATATAGTCGATGAAGATCTAAGAACAATCATGCCATTAGGAAGAAGGACGAGACTGCACGTGGCAAATACTACAGAGTTTGATTTGATGTAGATAGCTCCAAACTTGAGATCCGACTCAAACAACGAAATCAGATTACTCAAAAAAATTTGCATGGAAATATCATTAGTTCTGGTGCACGATACGCTACAGTAAAATAGAAATACATAGGCATGGAGCTCTCAAAGAATACGAATATGTCGAGGAAAGATACCACTGAGAATGCCAAGATCTATGGTGCTCAGCAAAAGTTTTTACTTCAAAGCCTGAACCAGACCCAACAATGATCCTGATGCATGCGCCGACTTTGTATAGAAATCACGTGACCCAATTTTGCAGCTGTATATATATATAATGGCGTAAATTGGTTGATGCCAATTCGTTCACCCTATGATTCAGTCGTTGGGCACAGAAAATTGAATGAAAGCAATTACCATAAGTACTTGATCGGCATTGGGACTACCAAATTCTACGGTGTGAATAAAATCACGTCGAAAAAAAGTCTCATCAAATACGGCTGCCACTGCAAATGCGTGAGCTCTGAATTCACCAACCGTGTGAATTTCAATGCAAACTCAGGTCTCTCTATATGGGAAATGATCTCGATGGATGTTTCACCAATCTGCAGGTGTCAAATCTTTGAATCAAGACAGACAGTGAACTAATAATGCCAAAGAATCAGAAGCTTTATCTCACCGTCTCACAAAAGATTATGTGGAGTTTTTCGTGGTTTCAACAAGCTTTGAATGAAGTAAAATAGAATTAATCCAGTGGACGTAGAAATAGATAAGCGCAGATTTGATTATCAAAGCCATGACTTCATCTTTCCTAAACTGTGCACAACAAATCCTTCAAACAGAACGTAGGCTCCAAGAACATGAGAAATGAAAAGTGAGCAGCTGGCAGAGTTGGGACTATCAGATCTCCCACTGTCATGATCTACAAAACGTGAAACTTCACCCATACGTATAAAATGAATTTGCACACAACAATCTTCTTAAGACTCTCATTGTTCACAGGGACATGACCATTGACGCTCTGATACCAAATATAGACTTTGAACCAAACTTGCACACACAAAATAATCGATATATTATTACTATTTCTATTACAATGTATAGAGTGCTATTAAATAGCCATCCAAATAGGAAAACCAACTTCCTATAAAGTAGGAAGTATAAACAATATAAAACCCGCATTAATATATTGTTATACATTTGTTATAACAACATATATAAAATTAACCATATAATTATTTACCATGATGTAAATACTAATTCCTAACAAGTTAGATAACTAAAAATTAAAGGGCGAGCCTAGTTTCCTTAACACTCTTTGGCACCTCCTAGTTTAGAGGTAATAAGAGCACTAATTCCAATTTTTTGTTGAGTCGTGTCTAATTTTTGTTATTGTAATGAAACCACCCTATAGGAATGGTAATGGTCAAATATTGTTTAGAGAATAAGGGATTCCTGCTAGGAATGGTTTTTAAGCATGTTGAAGTTATGTGGGATGCTTTATTTTAAGGCTTAAAGTTATTTTTGGGACTTGTGAGAGGTATGGTCTAAGTTGTAGGTAGGGAGGTGCCATACGTGCTCTTTGTGGTACCCTACGCCACTCTAGATTTGAACCTATGCCTCCTTGAATATTAGTCACACTCAAGTAGAGCTGTAAATTTTTGTCTCTCCTAGTATTAGGAATATTGTGAAACTAGATAGAGTGATAGAATTCATAGAGATGTGGCCATTTTTTCAAATAAGATGTGGTTTCCCAAATCCGTATTTTGTTGGACCGATTAGAACTTTCCTAGGAATAACATTGACACTTTTCATTGTGATTTCCAATACTTGCATGGAAAGTATATTTGATATAAGTTATAACCATTGGAGAACACTATAACAAGTGAATATTTTTACGGCCATTATAAGAAACATATTTTTAGGAGTAGTGGGAGAATACCGATCACAATTTATTCAATGATCCTCCCAGCTCTCTCTCTCTCTTGTTGCATGATGAAATTCATTTGCGAGTCAAGATACTAAAAGAATAATTTGGGTTTGATGATGCTTTCACTTACAAATCGAGAGACATCTTGGGATGCAACTTTGACCAAGTAAGTTTTGAACATTTATGGCCTTACTTACGCATGGGTAGCTCCATTGGAGCATGAATATTGTAATAATAATAATGATGTATATAATGAGCATGTACTTCCCAATAGGTATTGACATCTACTTTGAGAATCTTGGAGGGAGAATGCTAGAAGTTGTTTTCAACTACATCAATATAAATGCTCACATCCAGTCTATGGAATGATTTCCCAATATAATGAGGCAATATTCATGTCTATATCTATCAAAATAGAATTTAATCTTTTCACTCGCATAACTAGAAATAATGCTAATGACAAGATTTTTCCTTTGTGTGGATATAGGATTGGAAACAAACATACGAGTAAGAAATCTTTTGAACTTAGTGGGAAAATTTGTAGAGATGCAAGGGTTCATTGTATTACATTACGTTGATCACATACACCAATCCAGGAGAGGAGATGATAGGCTACGAAATAACGGAAGTTAAAGTAGAAAGTTGATGCTAAGCAAGGTGTAGATAGCTTCTTGGAAGCATTCAATTTAATGTTTGGTGGTAAAACATAGGGAAAAAAGTGATCCAACTATAAGGAATATGCTTAACAAAATTTCCCTTAATTTGAAATGATGGTAAATCAAATAAAAATTAAGTATCATAGACTTTATCCGCTTAATACTTTAGGATGCGAGGTAAAATGTTGATATGTACTTTCAACTTTAATAATAAGTTATATTGATATGTGGCCTTTTCCACGGAGCGTATATATCACCCAAGTATTGAACTAAATTGCTTATATTCCTAATGGTTTGTGACACCAATGTGAGGGAAAATCAAAAGAACACCTTGTATAGTATACTAGTTAGCCTACAAGTTTACTACTTTGTTGGATTTTGTGTAAAAGCGGTAAAGATTGAGGAACTTTAGCTTAGAAAAGGTAAATCTATTAGTATCAATAAATATTTTGAGTAAATTCATATGTTATTTGGGTTGATTCTCTTCTTAGGAACACATCTAACATATAACCCAATTGTAAGATTTATGCAATTCTTATGTTCCTTGACTTTAAGAAGTAAAAACATGTTTTTGCTAAAAGGTAAAATCTGAATTGTTGGGGAGACCTTGGAGACTTGGATGTGGGGAGATGAAATGTTTCCCTCGATTAGAGTTTCTTCAAGATTTCTTGTGTCAATCTCATTTGGTTTCCTTAGTCCCATGTCTTATTTGTTTCCTTTGTGTTATATTAAGAATATAATAGGTTTCCCATTACTTGTGTTGTGATTTGTGCTCTATAATGTTTCGTTGTTATATGTTTTTAGAGTATTGTTTATTTTTCATTTCCTTATTTTCTATGTTGTTGGTAAGAAAATAATAGTGATACTTGCAAAACTTTGAAGTGACAAGACTTGTCATGGAGATAGGAAAGAAAGAAAAAAGTTGGCTCGTGAAAGTAGGTAAAGAAGGGAAGGACAACATAATAAGCTATAGGTAAAATTAGAAAAATGATGGAAAGATAAATTGAGAATCCGAGAAGAATAAGCTACAAGTAAAAGTAACATTAAAAAATCCCTAATCAAAGTAGTGTGAACCTGTTGAGTTGTGGAGCTCAATTACTTAAGTTTAGCATGCTTTATCAACTTCGTTGGAAAACACATGAATCGACATCGATCACCTAGGATAGGTATTGGTCGTGCAAGAAGGAACCACCATTGGTTAGGGATAACCGACATCGGTTACCTATGCATGAGTGTTTTATTTAACTCACAAGAATTAGATCTAATTTTAGTATTAAAGCAGATCTATTGATTGTAATTGCATGACTAAGTTCCCTAAGTTTATATAAGGTATATATAGCTTGGTAGCTAGGGTTAGAGTAGCAAGAGGAGAGAGAATTGATGATTATTGTGTAAAATAATTGTGAGAGAAAATTCTTGGAGAAGAAGGAGAAGCTTGAGAGAAAGAAAGTATTGTACATTGTGAGAGGTGTGGAAGATTGTAAATCTTCATTGTATATCTTCTGAAAGCTTTGGATAATAGATTGGATTGTTTCTTGGTGGACGTAACCCACATTGGGTGAACCACATTAAATATGGTGTTGATTTATATCTCTTGTTCTATATATTTCTTCTTTTGGAAACTTTTAATCAAATATAAATTGGTAGGTGAGAAGCCGTCTCCACAACCTTGCTAGCATCCTCCTTACTTGTGCCAAAAGGGAGCCTTGGAACATGATATGGAATTCCATAAAAGAATAATGGACAGAGAAATTTTTAGTTGTGGTAGTTGCGAAATGCCTTTGATAGAAATGTTTGCAAAATGTAGAAACTTGTTCAAGGCCGGCTGTTTGACAAAACATTTGGACGACCACAAACCGTGCACCTTTTGTTCTTCGGTCTCTCGCCTTGACTCAACCAGGAATGGTCATCTTGCGCTTCTTACAAGATTTTAATGATTTTAGTTTTCTTATTTTAATGTGGTAGAAAATCAAACTAAAGTAGATTAAATTATCAATGATCTAAATGAAACATAGTGACTTATAACAAATTTACCTATGCTCTATATGCAATATTTGGAAAAGTAACTGGATTGCAAAGTCTACTCCCATTCTACCTCGTGTGATGTTTGGAAAAATCATATAGTAATTTTGGTTTTGTAAACCATGTGGTTGGTGTGTTAAATGACAAACGTAGTAAAACTACCTTTTGAAGACTTTGTGCAAATGTTAATAAAACCATTTTTTCATGGAGGTGCAAAATAACCTTACAGACCCCGAAATGAGAAAAAAAAAATTAATTTGTGTACCTCTTCATGTGGAGTGTCCAACTGAACATTGGGTTATTCCTTGGAAGTCTATTTTACCTCATTTCCTAACATGTTTAGGAGCCCAACAAGCTAGTTTGCAGCTTTAAACAACTATTGAAAGTTAAAAATGTAGTTTGGTTTTGACCCTCTATTTTGGCCTTGGGTGTTGAAAGCGATTTTGGCTCCCACAAACCTATAATATCTTTACAAGAAAATTATTTCAAACCATCAGTTTGGAGAAAAATGTCTCGCAAGCTAGTTTTCCTAATAGGTTTTGTAGGTCTCTGGTCGTTGGGTAATAAGTCCACTTGAGTGCATTTACTGATCGGTAGCTCTCGAAAAATGAGCTCCATTTTAATCCTGTTTACTAGTCTTGGATTCTGCTAGCTCCAAGTGTTTCCCTAAATATAGGGGAATAGGTAGAAATTTGTTTGAGTGGGTGTTTGAGTCTCCAAGATGGTTTTTGAATTCTGATCTTTGAGTAACTATTTAGATTTGACATTTTTGGAAACTTGTGACCAATCAGTGAAAATTATCTTATGACCTTATCCAAGCAAAATAACAATAGATAAACCTTGTAAACATGAATACATGACTGTAGGAAACTTTATGTTGACACTTTCTTGAAAAGAAATTGAATGTGGAAAAATGGTGTTTTCTCTCTCCTCTCTCTATCTCTCTCATTGGCTTTGGAAACAAAATGTAATGGCATTACAATTCTTACTCTCCTTTGAAGTATGTTAAATATAGTTTCATTATTGTTAGAAAACTATGAAATCGTAATTCATGCTTGGTTGTAGTTTGATGTCTTGCATGTAGTTTTGCTAACCATGCGATGGTTTTAGGTATACAGGACAAGAAGGAGATGTTAGTGTTGCTAGTGTTTTTGTAATATGAAATATCATTGAAATATACATGTAATATTAAGTAGATGTATCGACATTATTGTTATGAACGTGAATGTTATTTATTGATTATTTTGGGATGAGTATGAAATTGTGTTATATTGGCATCTTTTGGAAAGGGTCATTCTTCTCTAGGGGTGATTTAAATATAGGTTTATATCTTGCTAATGTTATAGATGTTCTTGTTCACTGAAAATGAAATGATCTGTCATAGCATACTTTTGTGGGTTATTCATTAATGAACTCCTTTGTTTTTGTTTTATTACTTTTGAATTCATAGAAAAGCCAAGATAGAAAGGAAACCTTAGAGTAAGATCTTTGTTAGACACGCCCCCCTTGTGTGTGAGCACGTTAGTTAGATAACTAAAAATTATAGGGCGAGCCTAGTTTCCTTAACACTCTTTGGCACTTCCTAGTTTAGAGGAAATAAGAGAACTAATTCCATTTTTTTGTTGAGTCGCGTCTAATTTTTGTTATTGTCATGAAACCACCCTATAGGAATGGTAACGGTCAAATATTGTTTAGAGAATAAGGGGTTCCTGTTAGGAATGATTTTTAAGCATGTTGAAGTTATGTGGGATGCTTTATTTTAAGGCTTAAAGTTATTTTTGGGATTTGTGGGACGTATGGTCTAAGCCGTAGGTAGGAGGCGCCATATGTGCTCTTGTGGTACCCTACGCCACTCTAGATTTGAACCTATGCCTCCTTGAATATTAGTCTCACTTAAATAGAGCTATATTTTTTTTCTCTCTCCTAGTATTAGGAATATTGTGAAACTAGATAGATTGATAGAATTCATAGAGATGGGGCCATTTTTTTCAAATAAGATGTGGTTTCCCAAATCCGTATTTTGTTGGACTAATTAGAACTTTCCTAGGAATAACATTGACACTTTTCATTGTGGTTTCCAATACTTGCATGAAAAGTATATTTGATATAAGTTACAACCATTGGAGAACACTATAACAAGTGAATATTTTTACGACCATTATAAGAAAAATATTTTTAGGAGTAGTGGGAGAATACGAGATCACAATTTATGCAATGATCCTCCCAGCTCTCTCTCTCTTGCTGCATGATGAAATTCATTTGCAGGTCAAGATACTAAAAGAATAATTTGGGTTTGATGATGCTTTCACTTACAAATCGAGACATCTTTGGGATGCAACTTTGACCAAGTAAGTTTTGAACATTTATAGCCTTACTTGCATGGGTAGCTCCGTTGGAGCATGAATATTGTAATAATAATAATGATGTATATAATGAGCATGTACTTCCCAATAGGTATTGACATCTACTTTCAAAATGTTGGAGGGAGAATCTTTGGAAGCTGTATTTTCAACCACATCAATATAAATGCTCACATCCGATCTGTGGAATGATTTCCCAATATAATGAGGCAATCTTCATGTCTATATCTATCAAAATAGAATTTAATCTTTTCACTCTCATAACTAGAAATAATGCTAATGACAGGATTTTTCCTTTGTGTGGATATAGGATTGGAAACAAACATACGAGTAAGGAACCTTTTGAACTTAGTGGTAAAATTTGTAGAGATGTAAGGGTTCATTGTATTACATTACGTTGATCACATAGACCAATTCGGAGAGGAGATGATAGGCTACCTAATAAGGGAAGTTAAAGTAGAAAGTTGATGCTAAGCAAGGTGTACATAGATTCTTGGAAGCATTCAATTTAATTTTTGGTGGTAAAACATAGGGAAAGAAGTGATCCAACTATAAGGAATATGCTTGAAAAATTTCCCTTAATTTCAAATGATGGTAAATCAAATAAAAATTAAGTATAATAGACTATATCCGCTTAATACTTTAGGATGCGAGGTAAAATGTTGATATGTACTTTCAACTTTAATAATAAGTTATATTGATATGTGGCCTTGTCCACGGAGCATATATATCACCCAAGTATTGAACTAAATTGTTTATATTCCCTGATGGTTTGTGACACCGGTGTGAGGGAAAATCAAAAGAACACCTTGTTTAGTATACTAGTTAGCCTACAAGTTTACTACTTTGCTGGATTTTTGTGTAAAACTAGTAAAGATTGAGGAAATTTAGCTTAGAAAAGGTAAATCTATTAGTATCAATAAATATTTTGAGTAAATTCATATGTTATTTGGGTTGATTCTCTTCTTAGGAACACATCTAACATATAACCCCATTGTAAGATTTATGCAACTCTTATGTTCCTTGACTTTAAGAAGTAAAAACATGTTTTTGCTAAAAGGTAAAATTTGAATTCTCGGGAGACCTTGGAGACTTGGATGTGGGGAGATGAAATGTTTCCCTTGATTAGAGTTTCTTCAAGATTTCTTGTGTCAATCTCATTTGGTTTCCTTAGTCCCATGTCTTATTTGTTTCCTTTGTGTTATATTAAGAATATACTAGGTTTCCCATTACTTGTGTTGTGATTTGTGCTCTATAATGTTTTGTTGTTATATGTTTTTAGAGTATTGTTTATTTTTCATTTCCTTATTTTCTATGTTGTTGGTAAGAAAATAATAGTGATACTTGCAAAACTTTGAAGTGACAAGACTTGTCATGGAGATAGGAAAGAAAGGAAAAGAGTTGGCTCATGAAAGTAGGTAAAGAAGGGAAGGACAACGAGAATAAGTTATAGGTAAAATTAGAAAAATGATGGAAAGATAAATTGAGAAGCCAACAGAATAAACTACAAGTAAAAGTAACATTACAAAATCCCTAATCAAAGTAGTGCGAACTGTTGAGTTGTGGATCTCAATTACTTAAGTTTAGCATGCTTTATCAACTTACTAGAAAACACATTAAGCGATATCGATCACCAAGGATAGGTATTGGTCACGCAAGAAGGAACCACCATCTATTAGGGATAACTCGACATCCGCTACATATGCATGAGTGTTTTATTTAACTCACGAGAATTAGATCAAATTTTAGTATTAAAGCGAGATCTATTGATTATAATTGCATGACTAAGTGCCCTAAGTTTATATGAGGTATATATATCTTGGTAGCTAGGGTTAGAGTAATAAGAGGAGAGAGAATTGATGATTATTGTTTAAAATAATTGTGAGAGAAATATTCTTGGAGAAGGAGAAGTTTAAGAGAAAGAAAGTATTGTACATTGTGAGAGGTGTGAAAGATTGTAAATCTTCATTGTATATCTTTTGAAAGATTTAAATAATAGATTGGCTTGTTTCTTGGTGGATGTAACCCACATTTGGTGCACCACATTAAATATGGTGTTGATTTATATCTCTTGTTCTATATATTTCTTCTATTGTAAAATTTTAATCAAATGTAAATTAGTAGGTGAGAAGTCGTCTCCACAACCTTGCTAGCATCCTCCTTGCTTGTGCCAAAAGGGAGCCTTGGATCATGGTAGGGAATTCCATAAAAGAATAGCGGATAGATAATTTTTGTCAGTTTTGGTAGTTGCAAATGCCCTGATAGAAATGTTTGCAAAATGTAGAAACTTGTTCAAGGTCGCAAACCGTTTGACAAAACATTTGGACAACCACAAACCGTGCACCTTTTGTTCTTCGGTCTCTCACCAACTCAACCTAGGCATGGTCATCTTGAACTTCTTGCACGATTTTAATGATTTTAGTTTTCTAATTTTAATGTGGTAAAAAATCAAAGTAAAGTAAATTAAATTATCGGTGATCTAAATGAAACGTAGTGACTTATAACAAATTTACCTATGATCTATACGCAACTAGAAAAGTAACTGGATCAAAAAGTCTACTCCCATTCTACCTCATGTGATGTTTGGAAAAATCATATAGTAATTTTGGTTTTGTAAACAATGTGGTTGGTGTGTTAAATGAGAAACTTAGTAAAACTACCTTTTGACGACTTTGTGTAAATGTTAATAAAACCATTTTTTCATGGAGGTGCAAAATAACCTCATAGACCCGAAATGAGAAAAACAAACTTTATTTGTGTACTTCTTCATGTGGAGTGTCTAATTGAACATTGGGTTATTCATTGGAAGTCCATTTGACCTTATTTTGTAACATGTTTAGGAGCCCAACAAGCTAGTTTGTAGCTTTAAACAACTACCGAAAGTTAAAAATGCACTTGGTTTTGACCTCTGTTTTTACCCAGAAATTTGTTGAAATTGATTTTGCTTCCGCAAACCTATCATATTTTACGAGAAAATTACTTCAAACCATCGGTTTTGAGAAAAACATCTCGCAAACTAGTTTTCCTGATAGGTTTTATAGGTCTCTGGTCATTGGGTGATAAGTCCACTTGAGTGCATTTACAATTGGTAGCTCTCGAAAAATGAGTGCCATTTTAATCCTGTTTACCAGTCTAGGGTTCTACTAGCTCCGAGTGTTTCCCTATATATAGGGGAATAGGTAGGAATTTGTTTGATGGGTGTTTGAGTCTCAAGATGGTTTTGAATTCTGATCTTTGAGCAACTAGTTTAGATTTGACATTTTTGGAAACTTGTGACCAATCAGTGAAAATTATTTTATGACCTTATCCAAGCAAAATAATGATAGATAAACATTGTAAACACGAATATATGACTGCACGAAACTTTTTGTTGCCACTTTCTTGATAAATCGAATGTGGAAAAATATTATTTTCTCTCTCCTCTCTATCTCTCTCCTTGGCCGTGAAACAAAATGTAATGGCATTGCAATTCTTACTCACCTTTGAAGTATGTTAAATATAGTTTCATTATTTTTAGATAAGTATGAAATCGTAATTTGTGCTTTGTTGTAGTTTGATGTCATACATGTAGTTGTGCTAAGCATGCGGTGGTTGTAGGTATACTGAGGACAAGATAGAGATGTTAGCTTTCTTTAGTGTTTTTGGTAATATGAAATATCATTGAAATATACATGTGATATTAAGTAGATGTATTAGCATGATTGTTATGAACGTGAATATTATTTATTGATTATTTTGGGATGAGTATGAAATTTTGTTATATTGGCATCTTTTGGAAAGTGGTCATTCTTCTCTAGGGCTGATTTAATTATAGGTTTATATCTTGCTAATGTTATAGATGTTCTTGTTCATTGAAAATGAAATGATCTATCATAGCATACTTTTGTGGGTTATTCATGAATGAACTCCTTTGTTTTTATTATTACTTTGGAATTCATAGAAAAACCAAGATAGGAAGGGCAACCTTAGAGTAAGATCCTTGTTAGACACCCCACCTTGTGTGTGAGCATGTTAGTTAGATAACTAAAAATTATAGGGCGAGCCTAGTTTCCTTAACACTCTTTGGCACCTCTTAGTTTAGAGGTAATAAGAGCACTAATTCCAATTTTTTGTTGAGTCACGCCTAATCTTTGTTATTGTCATGAAACCACCCTATAGGAATGGTAATGGTAAACTATTGTTTAGAGAATAAAGGGTTCTCTTTAGGAACGATTTTTAAGCATGTTGAAGTTATGTGGGATGCTTTATTTTAAGGCTTAAAGTTATTTTTGGGACTTGTGGGACATATGGTCTAAGTTTGTAGGTATGGAGGCATTATACGTGCACTCTTTGTGGTACCCTACGCCACTCTAGATTTGAAGCTATGCCTCCTTGAATATTAGTCTCACCCAAGTAGAGCTATAAAAATTTTTCTCTCCTAGTATTAGGAATATTGTGAAACTAGATAGAGTGATAGAATTCATAGAGATGGGGCCATTTTTTCAAATAAGATGTGGTTTCCCAAATCCATATTTTTTGGACCAATTAGAACTATCCTAGGAATAACATTGACAATTTTCATTGTAATTTCCAATAATTGCATGACAAGTATATTTGATATAAGTTATAACCATTGGAGAACACTATAACAAGTGAATATGTTTACGGCCATTATAAGAAACACATTTTTAGGACTAGTGGTAGACTACAAATCACAATTTATGTAATGATAATCCCACCTCTCTCTCGCGCATGATGGAATTCATTTGTAGGTCAATATACTAAAATAATAATTTGGGTTCGATGATGCCTTCATTTACAAATCGAGAGGCAGACAAGGATGCAACTTTTACCAAGTAAGTTTTGAACATTTATAGGCTTACTTCTACATGGGTAGTTCCATTAGATTATTTAAAGGTGCATGAATACTGTAATAATAATAATGATGTATATAATGAGTAGGTACTTCCCAAACAGTCTTGACATCTACTTTGAGAATGTTGGAGGGAGAATGCTAGAAGATGTTCTCAACCACATCAATACAAATGCTCGTATCTAGTCTGTGGAATGATTTCCCAATATAATGAGGCATATTCATGTTTATATCTATCAAAATAGAATTCAAGCTTTTCACTCTCATAACTAGAAATAATGCTAATGACAGGATTTTTCCTTTGTGTGCATATAGGATTGGAAACAAACATACGAGTAAGAAACCTTTTGAACTTAGTGGCAAAATCTGCAGAGATGCAAGGGTTCATTGTATCACATTATGTTGATCACATGGACCAATTTAGAGAGGAGATGATATGCTACTTGAAACAAAGGAAGTTAAATTATAGAGTTGATGCTAAGAAAGATGTAGATAGCTTCTTGGAAGCATTCAATTCAATGTTTGGTGGTAAAGACATAGGAAAACAATGATTCAACTCTAAGAAATATGTGTAACAAAATTTCCCTTAATTTCAAATGATGGAAAATCAAATAAAAATGAAGTATCGTAGACTTTATCTCGCTTAATACTCTAGGATGTCGGGTAAAATGTTGACATGTACTTTCAAATTTAATAATAAGTTATATTGATATGTGGCCTTGTCCACGGCGTATATTTCACCCGAGTATTGAACTAAATTTCTTATATTCCTAATTATTGGTGACATCAATGTGAGGGAAATTCAAAAGAACACCTTGTACAATATACTAGTTAGCCTAAAAGTTTTCTACTTGGTGGATTATTATGTAAAACTAGTAAATATTGAGGAACTTTAGCTTAGAAAAGGTAAATCTATTAGTATCAATACATTTTTAAGTAAATTCATATGTTATTTGTGTTGATTCTCTTCTTAGGAACACATCTAACATATAACCCCATTGTAATATTTATGTAACTCTTATGTTCCTTGACTTTAAGAAGTAAAAACATGTTTTTGATAAAAGGTATAATCGAATTGTCGGGAGACCTTGGAGACTTGGATGTGGGGAGATGAAATTTTGCCTCGATTAGAGTTGCTTCAAGATTTCTTGTGTCAATCTCTTTTGGTTTCCTTAGTCTCATGTCTTATATGTTTCCTTTGTGTTATATTAAGAATATACCATGTTTCCCGTTACTTGTGTTGTGATTTGTCCTCTATCATGTTTTGTTCTTATATGTTTTTATCGTCTTGTTTATTTTTCATTTCCTTATTGTCTATGTTGTTGGTAAGAAAATAACATTAATACTTGAAAAACTTTGAAGTGACAAGACTTTTCATGGAGATAGGAAAGAAAGGAAAAGAGTTGGCTGTTGAAAGTACGTAAAGAAGGGAAGGACAACAAAATAAGCTACAGGTAAAATTAGAAAAATGATGGGAAGAGAAATTGGGAAGGAAACAAAATAAGCTACAAGTAAAAGTAAAATTACAAATACCCCTAATCAAAGTAGTGCGAACGTGTTGAGTTGTGGAGCTCAATTACTTAAGTTTAGCATGCTTTATCAACTTGCTGGAAAACATAGTAACCAACATCGGTTATGTAGGGACCGAAATCGATCACCTAGGACCGGTATTGGTCGAGGCAAGAAGGAACCACCATCGGTTAGGGATAACCGACATCAGCTACCTATGCATGAGTGTTGATTTATATCTCTTGTTTTTTATATTTCTTCTAGTGGAGTTTCCACTTGTATTACATGTATGCTTATATCTCGATTATTATATGTACAATTGTTGTGTAACCTCAACAATTGGTATCAAAGATTTGTTTTTGGGTTTTATGTGTTGATGATTTACTCACACAGGGTATTTTGATTGAGTGGGAGCTACAATAATGGCGAAGAAAACAAATACAAGTTAAAGAAGTTTGACGGTTGAAATTATCAATTATGGAAGATGCAGATTGAGGATTATTTCTATCAAAGGGATTTGTACTTACCATTGGATGAAAAATCTAGACCTATGAAGATGACTGATGAAGAATGGAATATTATTGTGAAAGACTTTGAGTTTTATATTATTGAGCCTGACAAAGATCTCGTGGCTTCTAATATTACAAAAGCGACATATACGGTAGAGTTAATGAAATCTCTTTGCTAATTTATATGAAAAATCTAGTGCTTCAAATAAATTTTATTTGATGAAGAAACTATTTAGTTCTAAGATGCATGAAGGTGGATTTGTATATAGTCATTTGAATTATTTCCGATCTATTGTAAATCAATTAAAATTAGTTGATATTTCGTTTTATGATGAAGTGAAAGCACTCTTATTCTTATGTTCTTTGCTTTATAGTTGAGATAAATTGGTAATGGTTGTTAGTAATACAACATCTGTTAATAATATTTTGAAGTTTGATGATGTGGTTAGTATAATCTTGAATGAAAAATTTCACAGAAAAGTACAGAGGAATCATCATTTGGAAATGTTTTGAATGTAGAAAGAAGGGGCAGACAAAAGGAGAGATCCAAGAGTAAGAATAATGGGAAATAAAAGTCCAATAATGGAAGATCTAAATCCAGAGGTAAGGGAATTACCTGTTGGAATTTTGGAAAGAAAGGACATGTAAATAAATATTGTTGGTCAAAGGATAAAGAGAATCAACACCCAGACAAAGGTAAAGAGGAAAATATTACAGCAGAGGTAATGCAAGATGCTCTTTTTCTTTCTTTTGATAATAGAATTAAATCATGGGTTTTAGATTTAGGAGCTTCTTTCCCTGCATCCCCTAATAAGGTTATTTTAGAAATATTGTCTAGGGAAATTTTGGGCATGTTTATTTGGGCGATGATTAACCTTGCAGTATTATTAGTAAGGAAGTTCATCTAAAATTGTAAAATGGAAATACATGAGTATTGAAAGATTTGAGACATGTGCCAAGCCTCAAGAGGAATCTTATTTCTGCAGATCAACTAGGTGAAGTTTGGTTGTACGGTTACATTCACAACCGACTCTTGGAAATTCACCAAGGGTGCCCTTGTTGTGGTAAGAGGCAAGAAGGTAGGAACGTCATATTTTTCTATCTATGTTACATGATTCCTTTTTCGTATTATCTACTTGATTCAAATGTATGCATGTGGCATAATTGGTAGGGCCATATGAATAAAAAGGAATACAAATCTTAAAGGCTAAGGGTAAGTTATCGATTTGAAATATTTAGATCTTGATTTTGTGATTATTTTGTCTTTGGAAAGTAAAAAGAGTGAGATTTCTCAAAGTTGGGGCAACTAAGAAGGAGTAGAAATTAGATCTTGTACACTCGGATGTGTGGGGACCAAACCAGTAGCTTCTCGTGGAGGATCAAAGTATTATGTTACTTTCATTGATGATACTATAAGAAAGGTGTGGGTTTATTGTATTCAACATAAATATGATGTTTTTGAGACTTTCAAAATATGGAAAACACTTATTAAGAATGAATCAAATTCAAAGTTAAAGTGCCTTAGATCCGACAATGGTGGTGAATACTATAGTAAGACTTTCAATTATTATTGTTCAGTGAATGAAATACGTAGAGAAAGGAAGGTTCCAAGAACACCACAAGAGAATGGTGTTGTAGAAAGAATGAATAGGATGATCATGGAACGTGCTTTAGAAGTATAAGGATACGTGTTAGATTGCCCTTACAGTTTTGGGTAGAAGTAGTTGAAACAGTGGTTTATTTAATTAATTGTGGGCTTTCAAGTTCACTTGATGGAGGAATACCATAGGAAGTTTGGATAGGAAAAGAGGCGAGATCTTTCTTTTCTTAGAGTTTTTGGTTTAGAATATTTTGTGCATGTTGATAAGGAAAATAGAAAAAAATGGATGCAAAATCAAAGAGATGAACTTTCATTGGTTATGGATCGGTGATTTGATTCGATTTTGGGATTTAGAGGATTCTAAAATTTTTAGGAGTCGTGACATTGAATGAAATGAAAAGAGAATGTACTGAGGATCAAATATTTGTACCCAAGGATGAACCGGTTGAGAAATTTACAAATAAAAATGAACTCTCAGATTTAAAATCCATACCTACAAGGTTACACAAGAAGGTGCCTCGGTTGAACCCACGAGAAACATTAGTGTCTTTGAACCGGTATCGCTTATAACATAACCGACATCAGCTATAGGTGACTGGTTTGATCACTATTAGAATTGGAAACAAATGTCCAGGAGGTCCAAAATGAGCCTCTAGTACCCCAAACTCCTGTGAGAAGGTCACAAAGGGTAAGTAAACCTCCAGAAAGATTTACACCTTCTCTATCTTATTTATTATTAATTGATAATGGTGAACCAGAAAGTTTTGAAGAAGCAATGCAGGATGAGACCCACGTACAGTGGGAGCATGACATGGATGAGGAGATGGAATCCTTGGAACAAAACCAGACTTGGGATTTGGTTAAGTTTCCAGTAGGTAAGAGGAAATTGCAGAACAAATGGGTTTACAAAATCAAGGAAGAAAAGGGTGGACAGAAAAGGTACAAGGAAAGGCTTGTAGTAAAAGGATTTACACAGAAAGCAGGTATTGACTTTGGTGAAATATTTTCTCCTATTGTTAAAATGACTTCTATATGTACTATATTGAGTATAGTTGCAGTACATGATTTGTATTTAGAGAAACTAGATGTGAAGATGGATTTCCTTCATGGTGGTTTGGATGAAGAGATTTATATGCAGTGATCGCTTAGGTATGAAGTCAAGGGTAAGGAGAAATTAGTGTGCAGGTTGAAAAAGATCCTATATGGGCTCAAGCAAGCTCTAAGGAAATGGTACATGAGGTTTGATAGTTTCATGCATGAGCATGGTTACTTGAGATGTGAATATGACCATTGTGTTTATTTCAAGAAGTTTTAAAATGGGAGCTATATTATTTTGTTACTTTATGTGGATGATATGCTTATTATAAAAGCTAGTATGCAAGACATTGGTGAGCTTAAGGAAAGCTAGCTCACACATTTTCTATGAAGGATTTAGGAGATGCAAAAACAATCATTGGCATGTGAATATAGAGAGATAAGAAGAATAAGAAGTTGTATTTGTCTCAGGAGGATTATATCTACAAGGTGTTAGAAAGGTTTAAAATGTAGAATTCAAAACCTGTAAGTACACCTATGGATGGACACTTCAAATTGAGTAGAGATCAGTGTCCTTCATCACATGAGGAGGTTAAATACATGACACGAGTGTCATATGCTTCAGCACTTGGGAGTCTCATGTATGTTATGGTTTGTACCAAACCATACATTACAGGTAGTGGGAGTTGTGAGTATATTTATGGCCAACCGGGTAAGAGAATTGGAAAGTAATCCAATGGATACTTAGGTATTTGAGAGGGAAATCTAACATACAATTATGCTATGGAGGTTTTACTATTTATTTATGTAGCTATGTTGATTCGGATATGGCTTGAGATTTGGATGGTAGGAGGAGCACCACTTTGGATATATTTTCATAGTAGGTAGGATGAAAGTTAGTGGATATCGAGATTGCAGAAGGTTTTCACCTTTGTCTACTACAGAGGCAGTAGAGTATGTATGTTGCAGCCTACAAAGACTAACAAAAAAATGATATGGATAAAAGGTTCAAGGAAGAGTTGGGAAAGGAGCAAGATGATTACAAATTTTTATTGTGAGTTAGAGTCTAATTCATTTGGCAAAGAACTCAATGTTTCATTCGAGAATGAAACACATTCAGATTGAGATATCACTTCATACGACAAGAATCGGAGGGTGGGCAGCTGAAACTGGAGAAGATTCATATGAGTGAGAACCTTGTAGATAAGCTAGTGAAGCCATTAACAAAAGAGAAGTTGGAGCTACACTCCACTTCTATTGGTATTCGAGTTTGAGACTTTAAGAGGAAGATACAAAGCTAAGGAAATGATCTAAGAATGACGTGGTATAGGTATAGTGTAGTAATTTATCTACAAGTGGTAGATTGTTGAGTTGTGGAGCTCAATTACTTAAGTTTAGCATGCTTTATCAACTTTCTGAAAAAACACATTAACCAACATTGTTTATGTAGGGACCAACATTGGTCAGGTAAGAAGGAACTGCCATCGGTTAGGGATAACCAACATCGGTTACCTGTGCATGAGTGTTTTATTTAACTCACGGGAATTAGATCTAATTTTAGTGTTAAAGAAGATCTATTGATTGTAATTACATGACTAAGTTCCCTAAGTTTATATAAGATATATATAGCTTGGTAGCTAGGGTTAGAGTATCAAGAGGAGAGAGAATTGATGATTATTGTGTAAAATAATTGTGAGAGAAAAATTCTTGGAGAAGTTTAAGAGAAAGACAATACTTTACATCATGAGAGGTGTGGAAGATTGTAAATCTTCCAAAAGATTTGGATAATAGATTAGATTGTTTCTTGGTGGACATAACCCACATTGGTTGAACCACGTTAAATGCGGTGTTGATTTATATCTCTTGTTTTGTATATTTCTTCTGGTAGAATATCCACTTTTATTGCATGTATGCTTAGATATGATATATTATCTGCTCAACTTGACATGCTAACCCAAACAGAACCCAAGAAAAATAAGAAAATCCTTTATTGAGGCTTTCTTTGGTGGAAGAAGGGACGAATAATTAAGAAGTGACATTTGTGTAAGATGGACAAAAGATTTACAAGAATAGGACCCCAAGCATATGAGTAAGAAGATAAGTCCATTGCTTTGCTTAAAACTATTACTATGTTCTCTAATGAAGAGATGAACAAGGATATACATTTGGATGTAATTAGATTATAGAATGTGGGGGTTTTGTTTATTTGTCTTAACTAGAATGCTTTTTCCTCTAGGCTTTTTTATTACTGGTTGAATGCAGTTTACGGGAAAAAAATGAGGATTTATGTAAGTTTTTTTCGAATGATGCAAAAAGGATTTTTTTCTTTTCAAAAATTCCAACATGGAGAGATGGATTTAAAAATATTGTTTTGGAATTTTAGACGTTTTATTTTCAGGGCAATTCCTAGGAACCTTAGGTTGATTTGTCAAGATATTGTTCTTAAAACAACACTTAGATTGGTTGAAGTTAGGCACGTGCCTCTTTAATCTGTGGAACCTTTTTCCCTAAGCTCCAAACCCACTTAGTGAAGTATTGAAGGTGGAAGATATAAAATTCACTCTAGGATGTATGAATGATAGGGTCCCAATTTTAGTGAAACACATGAATTTCCCCCGAAAAACCTTGTTTTTATCTTGAAGAAGGAGAAACTTACTCTATTGTTGTAATAGGTTGCCTAAATTCATGCTTTATGTGTAAGAAGGATTTCCATTTGAAAAAAAGTGTCCTCCCTAGTCCCGACAAGAATACCATGTAATTTTTTTTTGGGAGGGATAACAAATAAATTGTAGCTGGGCAGTGTGAAATATATTGACAAGAGTGTGCCTGTATGGATGTGGAAATGGTAGATTGCCTCTTTTTCGAAATAAACATTGCCTCTTCACTTGGTGGAATTCCATTTGATAATCGATTGGTTTGTTTGGAGACCTTGGGGCATGGGGACTCCCTCCCTTCCTAGAGAAATCACGCAATCTCCTTCTCCCTCCTTGACTAGTTCACCCCTTATCCACCATTTATGTTATTGATCACTTTATTGCGCCTCCTACACCCCTTTTTGGCCATAATGTCAGCCATATTATCAAAGTTTGTAAGCCCAATGTATCCCTCATGGTAATAAGGAGAGGTTGCTCTATGATTTTTCCTTGCCAAACTTATGTTGAACTCTTAGATCCCTCCCTCATTTTTCTAGGCAAAGTGTAGGCAATAAAGAGTAATTAGATTTTCTAATTATGCAAGAAAAAGAGTTTGAAACCACTCTTGAGACTGTGTTGATTTTTTTTTGGCTTAAAGTTACATATTTTCCTACCAAACATCTAAAAGGAAAATGAGGCTCTTCTTTTTCCTTGACCACAAGTGGATTGAATAAGTTACTAATTACAAGACTTCACACTGGTAATATAGTTATGCAGGTTATGTTGAAATACAATGAACAATACTTAGGGATTTGCTTGATTTATGCTTCTACTAACTATAAAGAAAAAGGTTAGTTATTGAATCGGCTTCCTACTAGATTATGTGATACCCCATGGCTATTTAGAGGTAACTTCAACATGATTGAAGATAAGGAGGATAAGCAAGGGGATGCTTTGCTAGTATGGAAATGAAATGAACCTTTTTTGGGTCCAACTTTAAGAGAATACACAAGCTTTTTGATCCCTCGTAAACATATGGTATACACAATGTAACAATCAACAAGGTGGAAGAAGACAATACTCAACTTTGTAGATACTATCTAAATCTATACTTCCTTAGTATCTTTGTAAGCAATGTAAGGAATTTAATAAGTGTTTGGTTTTTAGTGTTTGGTTATAGATGTGTACCTTTTGGATGTGTTCTTTTACCCTCTATATATTTTTATTTTGATGCAGTATTTTATCCACTAGATGTAGATATATACCTTCCGGGTGCATTATTTTATCCATTGGATATAGACGTGTACCTTCTAGATGCATTCTTTTACCCTTTGGATATTTGTGTTTTTGATGTAATCTTTTATCCACTAGAAACAGATCTATACTTTTTGGATGCATTCTTTTATCCACTTTGGATGTGGATCTCGTACCTTTTGGTGCATTCTTTTATCCTTTGGATATAGATGTGTACCTTACGGATGCATTCTCTTTGGATATTTATGTTTTAGATGCAATCTTATATCCAATGGACACACATATGTACCTTCTAGGTGCATTCTTTTATCCATTAGATTTAGATGTGTACCCCTGGATGTGTAGGTTTTGGGTGCAGTATTTTATCCTTTGGTCATAAGTCTGTATCCTATGGATGCACTTATTTAGCCTCCGGAAATTTGGGTGTCACGCATACTTTTAAAAACATCAGCATTAAAATATTATTTTTAATAGCAAAACCTTCTAGAGCTCAAAAATTTTGATTTGTAGCTAAGATTAAGGTAATTTTTTTGAAATTGTGTATTTTTTCAAGATCTCTGCATTTGTGACATTTTAATACACATATTTTAAAGGTAAAATGTACTTTTACTCATTGTAATATTTACACACACTCAATTATAAAGTGTCAAATTGGGGGTGTTGTAATCACATGTGGACGCATTTTTGGTTGAACTTGATGTCCTAAACTTTTTGATGTTTAATTCTTGTATCTATCATGGATTCTGAGAACGATATGCTTTTGTCTTAAGTGTGCAGACTTCAGGAGGATATGGTTAATTTTTTTGGATAGAATAGATCACTTAAAAATCAAAACTATCTTCTTCATAACCTCATTTATGAGAAGAATAAACTAATACACTCCCTCCAACAAACACTTTCTCACTTACAACATTGTCCTTGCATTGTGGAGATTCATACCCCCGCTCATGTACGCACCGGCCTTGATCTATCCGTTTTTAGCCTTCTCTTGCTCCCCGACGCTCCTAATCCTATTAGGCTTGTTACTGCATGTTCTTCTTCCACACATATGCCTATTGTAGTAACACATTATGTGTATCCCTCTTCTGCTCACATACATGGATCTTTTGAGAACCATACCACTGCATTCGGTTCTCACATGCTTTGATTTATTGGTTTCACTAGCAGAGGTATTGGAATACATTCACATGGCATTACTTCCCTTATTCCACATGTTAAATGAAATTATCAGCATGACATTGGTTTTTGAGTAGGTACTTCAATGGGATCACATATTGATAGAGCTCCTATTTTTGTTCGCTTGACTCTTTCCGAGGACCATGAGCTACACATGAGTTCTACAACTTCATTCAGACTTGAGAAACTTGATATTTTAGCTGTTAGACATGATCAACTTGAAACACATTTTGATGTTCCTATGCATGAACCCATTGTGTATTTTACACCAAGTCATATGTAGACATTTTCTTCATTCATCCGTGTTGATATGGGGTGGATATCTAATCACTCGTGGTAGCGACATAAGAATTCATTGAGAGGACTCTACAAGTGTGGCTCCTCCACCATTTGGCCTCTTGCTCCACTTTTTACACCATTTGCATTGTAATACTCCTTGTTTTTAGAATCTTTATTTTTCATGTGTGGTATAACTCTCTTGTTTATTGTGAGATTTTGATATCGTATTTTTGACATTTTTGGCATGTTGACAATCTCTTTTTTGGGGGAGCTATTCTGGTGAAGCCTAGTGTTAGTTTTTCTGTGTTCGAGTATTTTTACTAAATCATACATATTTTTAGCGTCACTCCACCCATTCAACAATACAAGAGAGTGTGGTGTTGATTCTAGTTCTTTGGGTTTTGTTTCCTTGCCTTGTTACCTTAGCTTTTCTTGAATCATGACACTCCTATTCCTTTGGATCTTATGTCCTTGCCTTATTTCCTTGGTCATTGTTCTTAGAACGTGGCACACCTATTTTTAGCAGCTAATCAAATTATGTTTGGTTTTTTTGCACTTTCGACATCACTCCTTGTATGGAGCTATTTTGGCGAAGCTCGGTGTCACTTGTTTTTGAGTTTTGTGATTGATTAGTGGATTCGAGAACATAATGCACACAAAACTTATTTAGCATTGTATGATTTTTTTGAGCCGAGATTCTTGGTGTAGTCGAATATCATGCACTTTAGACATTATTTATCCTAGTCTCATACTACTATTTAGAAGGTTCTTGAGTGAAGAAAGTACTAATTAACCCCCATCTTTTGGTCATCTTGTTTTATTTTATTTTGTCATTACCGACCTATTGCACTGTATGCCAAGTCAACTTCTATCTTCATGCATTATTTTAGCCTTAATCTGCGGCCTAGATTAGTAATGGGGCACCCGTGGGCGCCTTGGTCCCACCATGGTCGTCCCAATCCTTTTGAACTTTCCCACCTCTTTTTAGGCTCTTTCTAGACATTTGAGATCTTTATTTTTCTTGTGGTTGTCCTTTTCGGTGTTAATTATGAAATTAGACCAAAATAACCCTATAAATATAAAGTTATGAAACCATAATGAGGGACCTAGCATTACTTACTACTATTATTCCATCTAGAGTTACATCCATCTATTCCATTAGATATTACTTGCATCCACATCTCTCCATCATCAAGGCACAAGGCTAGGATATCTACATCACACTTCATGGGGGTGAATTCTATTCTATTCTATTCCATCCACACATACTATTATATTTTCTACATTTAGCTATTTCTTGCTACTTCACAAAGTACATTGTGAGAGGAGTATGTAGGGCATGACATGGACACACTCACTAGAACTACATTTGGGTCCAAAATGTAGTGCAGGGCTCGATGAGTAAGCCCATTGTTGTGGCAAATGAGGTCTTTCTTTCATTTCAGATTATTGGTGACATCTAGTGCGGGACAAAAATTTGATGCAACACACAACGAGGGTTTCGGGCCATCTACCAAACTAGTGAAAACCGGTTTCAAAGATTTTACATAGACAAGGGCACCTAGATTACTGCACAGAGCACCCGAAGGCACCCCTAGTCCTCCTTCAATTGCTCTAGTCTAGCTAGATCCTCCAGATCCATCCTTTTGGGACTTACGCATAGCTCATTCTTGCTCCCTAATTTTCAGTCACACCTACGACAAAGTCCCGACACTTCGTCGAATCGGTGAGTTCTTTCCTATTTCTTCTTGCATATTAGGATTAACATTTCCTTTTCCATAGTTGTTTAGCTTATTTGTGTACTTCTTTACTACATTTATTTACTTTATTTATAGTTGTTCATAGCTTAGATTAGCTATCACCACACTACATATTTAGTTAATTTTAGATAATCATTTTGGTGAATCTTTTGTGACTTAAATTTATTTACAATAATCATGTCATTTCTATTGACGGTGTTCCTCCATCTACTCTATTGTCACCATATCCTCACATGATAGCTAGCACATCATCTACTTCACCTTACATGTCACAACCTATGTTACTCAAAGCCCAATCTTATCCTAGTTCTCCTCCTTGAGCATCGTTCGACTAGTCCTACACATCAAGTATAGGCCTATTCCTCAGACAGTTACTGCATCTCGACATAGATCACCACCTCATTTTATTCCATGCAGATCTTCTTCACCTTCACATTCCGTATCACATAGATATCCATCACCAACACATTTTGTGTCGCCATGACCTTCTTCATACATTCATCCCTCGCATGCACACATACTAAATTCACCACTACAATGTCTGTCTACAATTCCTCCACTATTAAAGCATGGTCATACACTTTAATCTCCTACATCAGGTGAAGGACCTCCATTCTTCACAGTCATTAGATAGTTCATTCATTCACATGCACTTGGGGGGCATAACACTTCACATTCCCCCCCACCTCATCTTAGCATAGCCACACTCATCATATTTTACATTTCTTATACATTCATATCTTCACATTAGGCATACTCATCATACATTCTAGTGTCATTACCCAATGACACACTCTTGTGCTTCGGTTCACACTTGACTATTGAGGGCTTACTACACATGAACCCCACACACACTGCACTATAGGAATTACACATTACATTTTATCACACATTACGTGTCATAAACCTTACATTCTACATTTTCTCTACATTATTTTGACATTTACGCATTTACACATCATATATCATCCTAGTCTTCATTACATATGAGTCTAGCATTACATCATCTTACATCCTACATTACTAGCATATATACATACATTGTACGACACTCTATACATTACATTTCACACTTTTTATATTGCATTCTACACATTACGTACTTACACATTCCACTCATCACATGGTCAAATTTTATCATTACCTACACTACATTGTCTTCTACGCGTTGCACTCACTACCCGATGACGCACTTTAGTTCCTCGGTCCATACTTGACTACCGAGGGTTTACAAATCAAATGGACCTTACACTCATCACACATTTACTATTTGACCTTTCATCATGCGACATTTCCAACCTAGTGACATATGCTTTAGGCTAAATCATCACCTATTATATCATTTTTTAGTGGTATACACCTTAGGTTACATCACCACTCCCTTTTATTCATCTTGTAGTGATATACACTTTAGGCTAAATCATCACTCATCCATTCATATTATAGTGATATACGCTTAGGCTAAATCATCACTTACATGTTCATTTGGTCGTGATATATGCTTTGGCTATAGGGTTCACGCACACACCATCACTAGGTCGCATCTCATTGCTACACTTACACATTCATCACAATGCGCTAGACACAACACACACTCTAACCATTTCTCGATGACTTACTCTCATTTAAGGTTCATTCTTGATTGCGAGGGGAAAAAATGAACCTCATTGCATAAATTTACATCCACTTGGGGGCACATAGCTCCTATCACTCCATTTTGTATTCCATTCCATCCATCCACAACATATTGCATATTATGGTTGCTTTTACTCTTGCTTACTTTTTCTTGTTCATGGTCACTTTATTACACATATTAGTTAGCTTACTTGTATTTCATTTATCTATTTCATCCACACATGTGTGTTCATATTTTTATAGTTGTGATCAAAGATACGGGTCTCTTACACGTAACATGGATGCTCTCCTTCTACCCTTCCTACGCTGGTCACTGGGGGAATCCATATTCATCTCTTATAAGTGTTATTGTTTCATTTTGTACTTAGCACTTTACATCACTTGGTTATGCACACTTTTGACATACTAGTTATCTTTCTAACATGCCAACAAGTGCTTCATGTGCAATATTTGTTATGTAGGGATATTGGTTATCATACTTGTTTTTACATTTGTCTACTATTGTTTTCTAGTGTTTATGGGTCTTGCCCTTTATTTAGTGCACACACTTTTTTTTTTTTGTGTGGAAATGATGGTCTTATGTGTCTTGCAACATCATGGGTGATGTCCCATGTTTGAATCCCACTTTGTGTGGCTTACCTTGTCTTCTTACATGTTTACACTACTTTTCTTGGTAGTTTTTACACTTTGTTTTGCGTAGCTTACACATTGTTTTCTACATACATGTTTTTTTACACTTATCTTTGGCTATCCTTATTGTTTGTATAGAAGTAGGGGAAAATTAAAGGAAGATGTGCTGACCTAACCAATAGTTATCAGAGTTGGTCTCATCCAAAAAAATTAAATAAACAGATAAATCACAACATTCAGCAAGACAGAGGGAAAGAAATAACTTCTAACCTAGATCTAAGATAACACAAATTTTATCTAGAACCTTGAATATGAGTAATCAACAAAAACTGTAGACACAAAGTTCTCTAGAAATCCACCTTTTATTCAACCCCAACTTTCACAGAAATCACATCAAGGGTTCTAGCACAAATTCTAAAAACTCAAGAATTATCAAGTTACAAAAGCCTCTGCTAAACAAATTCTGATGAACAAATTGTGATCCAAATAGGTAACTTTTAATGAATTCTTGCATGTGGAAGCTATAAGAAAGGAAAAAATTAGAAATATTCCTCCTAGAATTCCTCTTTGCATGACATGCATGATTTACAACTGAAGACTAAATCAATGCCTTGTATGTTTGCCACCTATTCCCAAGTAATTAAATTTTTCTAGTAACTTGAAGTAAAGAATTTTAAACCAATTACCTAAGTTTTACAATTTAATTGATCACTCAATTACTTTGTAAGAGAAAATAAGAAAAAGAAGAAGAAAAAGGAGAAGAAATTAGAAGTTAATCTAACAAGAACACTCTCATTCTTGTTCTCCTTCCATACTTTGTATGCTGATCCAAAATGTATTGTACTTCCACCTCATGAATGATATGAATGATATCTCTACCTTGAATTTGAGAAGCTCTTTCTCCCATATGTTGTTGAATCCTTTCCTTTGAATTTCATTCGACTCTAATCAAACTGGGTCTGACATCAATGTATATTTTATCAATCTTCTCCACTAGATTACTCGTGAGAGTAATAATGATTCCATCTATTTCCCGTTGAGCAAGTAATCGTGTTTTGCTTGTGAATGTTGCCTCTTTCTTGTCTTCACCTCTTGTCCTTGAAGCTTTTTACAGTTCTTCTCAAGTATGTGCACAAGTGAATTGTATGGAAAGAATTCAAAAAAACATTCAACCCTTCCCCCTTTTATTTTTATTACATATGGGAAGCCTTGAACTCTAGGAATCACTTTGGATGAAAGCAAAGAGAAGTAGGCTCAACATGGGTTCAACTGGGATATTTTAAACAACATGCATGGGATTTTAGAGGGATTTAGCATGAAATTTAGCAGATGTATGGATTTGGTAATGTGAATAGCATGTGTTGAAACTAGAGGAAAAGTTGGATTTACATGCAAATACTTTAAATGCTTCTCTTTCAAAAGGTTGCATTGATTTCCATTGGATGGATGCTTTCAATTTAGAAGAATCCACTTTGCTGAAATTCACAATTTACATTTAAAAAGTTTTTTTCCTTGGCTCCTAATGATTTTGTGGAAAATATAAAGGAAGATTTTCTTTAGTTGGAAGAAAGATACTTCAAAATCCACGATAAACTTAAGATTTGAGTGGATAATATAAAGAAAATATTCGTGGAAGGAAGGGTGGATTATGTTAAACTATAGAAGACAAGGCTGCATAGATCCACGATTTAGAAAATTATGTTGAAAGCACAAGGTAAGGCTGCTAAAGTTCACAATTTGGTTTAAGTGACATTGCTTCCTTTTATAATTTTCATGGAAATTGGAATGGAAGGGCATCTAAAAGCACGATTTGGCTTTAGTGAAATTTCCTTTTATAGAATTGCATGGAAATTGAAAGAGGGTAGCACAATGGAAATAAGAAAGATCAGTAGCGTGGAAATTGGAGGAAGGAGGAAGCTAAAAACAATGAATTAACTTGTAACTTCCTTCTTTAAATGTTTGTGTGGAAATTAGAGTGGAAGGGTAACTCAAAATCAACGATTTGACTTTCAGTAACTTCTCTTTTAATATTCATGTGAATTTTTAAGGTGGCATTCAGCTTGTATTTGCATGAATTTCCAAGGTGGAAGGAAACTTGTATTTCCACAAGTGGAATTTCTCTTTAAGAATTGTGTGAAAATTGGAGTGGAAGGGCAGTTTAAAATCCATGATTTGACTTTGCAACTTCTTTTTTTAATATTCGTTTGAAATTCCAAGGTGGAAGGCAACTTTTATTTCCAAAATTTTCTCTAATTTTTTTTTCCATGGCTCTTTATGATATTGCATGGATTTTCAAGGAGGAAGGCAACGTAAATTTTAAAAAAGGAAGGAAACTTGCAAACCACGATTTGCACTTAAAATACCATCATGAAATTTTTAGGGTGACAATAGTTTGCAATCAGTAGACAAAGCATTGGAAATCCATGACTTGCATTAACGAAAAACCTCTACCTTTTAAAAATTGTAAATAGACTTTGCACATGCCTGAAAAACTAAGATTTGGTGTGAATGCTTGCGGGAATACAATTAATTACAGCTGGGACAAGTTGAATTGCAATAAAAACAACGGGGAGCTCATAAAAACCCAAGGCGTAGGAAGAAAGAGAAGCCTATAATGATTGCCAGGTGAAAAATGAGAAAAACCAAAACCAGATTACAAAAGAAATAAATAAAAACAAAATACCTAAAAGAAGCTACGGGCAATTGCTCTATAAGAATTCTCCAATTTAGCTAATCTATAAAACTCTTTCCCTGTGTGAATGCTCCACTTTGAGTTGAAATTCATACTGATGTGGTAACAATGATGGGGTGAAGTGCTTCATATAACCCAAATTCTCTAATTTTAGATCAATCTATTTTAAAAGAACTTTGTTTATTTAATATAAAAATAAATAAAACTCTTTGAGACAAAGTCTAGTGAAGGAATTGAGTGAGCTTCAACATGTGAGTATTTGGAAAATATGGCTCTATTACTTCCTGGAGATACCTTTGAGAAATGCGAGCAATCTGTAGGAAAAATAAAACAAAAACATGACCCTTTACTTTAAAAAGAATGAAAATTTAAACGGGTTAGTCCCATATTTCGAGGGTAAATCTTGGGGACACCATTGGCTATGTCTGTGGACATATTTATTTATGTGAAAATGAAATAAATGAAGATGAGATCCAAACATATCTTGTTTCATGTCTTATCTATTAGGTTTAGGGTCATGCAACAAAAATAGAGAAGAAAACAACTGAAAGTTTTATTTATGTACAAACAAAGTTTTACCCTGTCTCTCGTTCTTGAAGAGCTTTAAATGGTTCTCGTTGAAAAGAAGTGGTAACTCAATTCCATCTTGGTAGGAAAGGATGAAACTATCCATTCTCGACAGTTTCTCTTGATCACGAAGGGCCCCTTCCATATTGATTCAAATTTTCCATGCATGCCCTTCGGTTCATGTCTCTTGTCCCACAAGAGTACCTAGCCTCCGATTTCAAACTTCCTTCTTTATGGCCTTCTTGTCAAATTCCTTGGGCAAGTCTTCATTAACTTCATCTTGGGGTGGATCATCCCATCTTCTCTCTATAGGATTTATGTATGTGTCATACTTTTGTTTAGAGTAACACTTCCCAAGATTTACTGATTTTGGGTTCATCTTCCGTACCCACCTTTACTGGTTGTAGTTTAGAGGAAGAACTCTCACCATATTCTTTATTTTTCTTTAGGTATTGATCATGCTTGTCGAAAATATCCTCTAAGGAAACTAAATCCTTGGGGATTTTGTTACCTTTCAATTGGATTATTCCACTACTGTCATCATAATCTGGATCAGTTTCATCTCGTGTTTTGTCTGTCATGTGGATATTTTACTCCCTTCAAAATACAACTTGTCAAAGTTGTCTGGTTCCAGAAATGCAGATATTTGTTTGTCATCATTGAAAGTCTGCCACTGTTCAACATTATCAGGGACTTTGGGGTGTAGACCATCTCCACCTTATAGTTTCCTTGTCTGAATATGGACAAGTGATCTATTTGGATTTAATAGTGCAACCGTGACTACCAAAGAGTCTACCTTAGAATTCTGATTTGTTGGAATGAAGTTGATAGAGAAGGCTACAAAATCGAGTGTGGAAGAAATCACTCTATCTTTGTAATGCCTCAGCTTATCTCTTTTGACTTGATTTTTCCTTTGAACTTTCTTTACTATAAGTTCAACATCTCCTTGGGATTTGAGGAGTTTTACTCTGTTCTTTCTAGCTTGCTCCATTCCTAGCAGCAATGATTTGTACTTCCTCATGTGGTTGGTGTTCTCGAACATCAGCTTGTAGGAGTATGGGAATATCTCATCATTTGGAGATATTAATAGAATGTCAGCTCCTGATCCAAAAGAGTAACATGTTCCGCAAAACTCTAGATTCCAAACATTTTCATCTACTTCCAGTTTTGGCTCTAGTTGGAGTTTTAGTTCTGGAACATCTTTACCCATTTCCAAGAAATAAACATCGTGATTAGATTCCTGAAAAAGAATATGAGATCTAGGATCCTTAGATTTTGTAACCATGTATTTAGACTTATTTTCCGGCTCTATCTTCTGGTTTACTCCTTTGATAGGAATATGAGCACATGACCAATCCATATTTACCTCTCCTCCCAATTCTTTGCAAATTTTTTGCTCAACAACATCCCGTAAGATACAGGAATATTTTTAACTAAGATTTTCGTCTTCAATGTTTTGTCAGGCAAATCTACCAAAACAACTTGTGCATCTTTGATTTTCCCAATTAAAGGGACATGTATTTCCATAGAATAACACCTTCCTATGGTCTTTGTCAAGGTAAGCCCAAGAGCATTTGTAACTTTAGTTGGCATGACATTGTCAGAAGCACCTGAATCTAAAATGTAGTTGCTTAACTTGAAACCATTAAGCTATAAAGAGACTTAGAAAGGTTCTACTCTTTCGAGGAAGATGATGGGGGTTAAAACTGTAGCATTTTTTTGGGAAGGAGTATTCATAGGTTCAAGAAAAAGGCCTTTTGATGCATTAGATGGTCCTGGTGATTGCACATATTTGACTAGCCTATTTAGTTGTTCAGGAAAATCTCTCAAGTATTCAGCCTCTGACATTTGAATTCTAGTTTTCTTGGCATGATCAATAATGTCAAAAGAAGGTATAGATGTGTTAGTTTCAGATACCTGAGATGCCTTTTGTGGTTGAGATGAAGAACTCGCATACTTATCTCTAGGGAGCTAAGGAAGAAGGTAAAGGGTTGCCCCTTCTAAGAATGGTGACATCAGATCTGGAATCTCTTCTTTGTTCATCAGCCAATGCCTCAGCTTGGCGAGTTTGTGATCTTGTAAATACTGCATAAGTATGACCATGATCATCTTCAAGAAGCTCCTCATAGTCATGTTTAGATTTGTAGTTTAGGTAATTAATGTTGGATTCGCCAGTAGGATCTACAAAATCATCATTCTCAAACTAATCAGTAACAACTTTCTGATCTTCTTTCATTCATCTCAACATTTTTTCTAGAGTAGCTTTAATTGCTAATATTTGAGAACCACCAATGCAGTTCTAGTTATTGTTATTAAAATTCCAAACAGGGGTAGTGTTGTTGCCTTGAGCCATTTCAACCATTTGTTTCTTCATTTGCAACATCTCATTTGCTAGTTTTTGCAATAGTGAATCGTAAGTAATGTGAGATGAACTTTCACTTTAGAATTATTGCCTTTTATTTTTCCAGCCATGATGAGGTCATCTTCAATTTCAACCACCATGTTTTGAGCTGCTAACAAGTCAACAGGACGTGCTCTTTGCAGTTGATAACCTACTTCAGGAAGTAATGCATTGATGAAAAATACCTTTTGATTCTCGTCACACTCGAGAGAAGAAAAATCCAGAATTTTATGAAGTATTCTTTGGAATTTTTAATAAAATCCCGCATGTGCTCATGTGGCTCCTTCTTTAGCTGATTCAATTGAGTTATCAATGTACTAGAATCTTCAACTCGTTTGAATATTTTTAGGAATGCATCTCGCATAATAGCCCGGGATTAGTTATGGTACCAGAGATAATAGGTAGAACCATTCTCCACCCAAGTCATGCAGAGTCTCTATGAATAGTCTGACAGATACATCTTCTTGTTTGGCTACAAATACTTCACAGATAAAAAAATTCAGCCAAGTGGTCATCTAGATTTTTCTTATCGTCTCCAAAGAATTTTGGAAAATTGTTTCTCATCCCTTTAGGTCAATCATGCATAGGAGGAGTCAAGTTCAAAGGTCCAAAAGTTGCACCCCATGGAACATGTGTTCGAGGGAAAATGGTTGATTTCGCATTATGAAATGAGTATGTCTTCTTCAAGAATAGATCTAGTGAATAATTCTAATTGCTGGATTATGCTGAAAATGATCGGGAGGAGGTCGGTTGCACTCATCTATCTGGTGAAAGAATTTCTTTGCGGCTCCTAGTTTGAGGAGGATGATTGAAATTAAATTGCTCCTGCAATCTATAAAAATGATCAGTCCTTCCTTGAGCCCTGCTAGACCGAGTGAATGGACGTTCAGCCAAGTTGAGGTTTTAATATAGATGGGAACTAGCAAGAAAATCTCTAGTCTGCTAAATGTGTTATCCCCAGTAGAGTCACCAAAAATGTTGGCTAGATTTTATGCACAACGTAAAACCTAGGAAGTCATGAGATAAATCTCCTTCATTTAACATTGAATCCCCAATGTAAGATGTTTATCTATTTTGCAGGGGTGAATCCTAATAACTACTTTAAGGGGTTTTACTTTAATTCCTTCATCTTGTGAACCACAGTTGGGTATTTTGGCAGCAAGTAAGCAGCTGTGATGGGATATTTGTATAAGGGGGACAAATATAAGTATGGAAAGAAGAAATAAATATGTGCTGACTTAACCAATAGGTATCAGAGTTGGTCTCATCCACACAAATTAAATAAACATATAAATCACAACATGCAACAAATAGGAAAGAAATAATTTTTAACCTAGATATAAGATAACACAAAGTTGATCTAGAACCTTGAATAGGAGTAATCAACAAAGCATGTAGACACAAAATTCTCCAAAAATCTACCTTTTATTCAATTCCCATCTTTCACAGAAATCACATCAAGGGTTCTAACACAAAGTTTGAAAACTCAACAATTCTCTAGTTACAAAAGCCTCTCGCTAAACAATTTTTGATGAACAAATTGTGATCCAAATAGGTAACTTTCAATGAATTCATGAATGTGGGAGCTATACGAAAGGAAATAGTTAGAAATCTTCCTCCTAGAATTCCTCTTTGCATGACATGAATGATTTACAACTAAAGACTAAATCAATTCCCTGCATGTCTGTCACTTATTCCCAAGTAATTGAATTTTTCTAGTAACTCAAGTAACAAATTTTAAACCAATTACCTAAGTTTTACAATTTAATTGATTACTCAATTACTTTTCAGAGAAAATAAGAGAAATAAGAAGAAAGAGGAGAAGAAATTAGAAGTTCATCTAGTTGTAAAGCTCTCTATCTTGTTCTCCTTCCATAGTCGGTATGTTGATTCAACATGTATTGTACTTCCACCTCATGAATGATATGAATGGTATCTTTGCCTTGAATCTGAGAAGCTCTTTCTCCCATATCTTTTGAATCCTTTCCTTTGACTTTCATTCGACTATCATCAAAATGGTTTTGGTATCGCTATAGATTTTATCAATCTTTGCACTAGATTACCTGTGAGAGGAATAATGATTCCATCTATTTCCCCCTGATTTTCGAACTTTGATTTTCTTTCAGATGTTGCCTCTGTCATGTCTTCACCTCTTATCCTTAAAGCTTTTGTAATTCTTCTCATGTATGTGCACAAGTGAATTATCGGAAAAAATTCATAAAACATTAAACTCATCCCCTTTTATTTTGTATTGCATATGGGAAACCTTGAACTTTTGGAACCACTTTGGATGAAAGAAAAGAGAAGTAGGCTCAACATGGGCTCAACTGGAAGATTTTAGACAACATGCATGGGATTTTAGAGGGATTTAGCATGCAATTTAGCATACTACATGGATTTGGCAATGTGAATAGCTGCGTTGAAACCGGAGGACAAGTTGGCTTCACATGCAAACACTTTAAATGCTTCTCTTTCAAAAGGTTGTGTTGATTTCCTTATGGATGGATGCTTTTAATTTGGAAGAATCGATTTCGAAATCCATTATTTACATTTAATTAACTTTTTGTCTTGTCTCCTTCTAATAATTGTGTGGAAAATACAAAGGAATGCTTCCTTTAGTTGGAAGAAAAAGACTTCAAAATCCACGATAAACTTAAGACTTGCGTGGATAATATAAAGGAAAGCTTCATGGATTTCAAGGGGGCAGGATTGTGTTAAACTTTAGAAGACAAGGTTTGTATAGATCCAAGAATTGGTCTAAGTGGCTTATCCCTTTAGAAAATTGTGTTGAAAGCACAAGGTAAGGTCTGCTAAAGTTCACAATTTAGTTTAAGTGAGATTGCTTCATTTTATAATTTATGTGGAAATTGAAATGGAAGGGAAACTAAAACCACAATTTCGCTTTAGTGAAATTTCCTTTTATAGAATTATGTGGAAATTGGAAGAGGGCAACAACGTGGAAAATAAGAAAGAGCAAGAATGTGGAAATTGGAGGAAGGAGGAAACTAAAAACAATGAATTAACTTGTAACTTACCTGATTTTAATGTTTGCGTGGAAATTGGAGTGGAAGGCGACTTAAAACCCGGATTTTACTTTGCAACTTCTCTTTTTAATATTCGCGTGAATTTCTAAGGTGGAAGGCAACTTGTATTTGCGTGAATTTCAAGGTAGAAGGCAGCTTGTATTTCCATGATTTGCACAAGTGAAATTTCTCTTTAAGAATTGCATGAAAATTGAAGCGGAAGGGCAACTCAAAATCGTGATTTGACTTTTTACAACTTCTCTTTTTAATATTCGCATGAAATTCCAAGGTGGAAGGAAGCTTGTATTTCCATGATTTGCACTAAAACGTTTTTCCTTGGCTCTTTATGATATTGCGTGGATTTTCAAGGAGGAAGGCAACGTGAATTTTAGAAAAGGAGGGCAGCTTGCAAACCATGATTTGAACTTAAAAGACCATCGTGAATTTTAGAGGGTGACAATAGCTTGCAATTGGTAGACAAAGCACTGGAAATCCACGACTTGCATTACAGAAAACCTCTGCCTCTTAAAAACTACAACTAGACTTTGCACATGCCTGAAAAACAATGACTTGGATTGAATTCTTATGGGAATACAATTAATTACAACTAGGACAATTCAAATTCCAATAAAAACAATGGGGTGCTCATAAAATCCTAAGGAGTAAGAAGAAATAGAAGGGTACGGTGATTTCCAGGTGAAAAATGGAGAAACCCAAAACCAGAACACAAAAGAAATAAATAAAAACAAAATACCTAAAAGAAGCTACGGGCAATTGCTCGAAAAGAATTCTCCAATTTAGCTAATCTGTAAAACTCTTCCCTGTGTGAATGTTCCACTTTGAGGTGAAAGTAATACTAGTGTGGTAATAATGATGGGGTGAAGTGCTTCATATAACCCACATTCTCTAATTTTAGCTCAGTCTATTTTTAAAAGAACTTTATTTATTTAATATAAAAATAAATAAAATTCTTTCAAAAAAAGTCTGATGAAGGAATTAAGTGAGCTTCAACATGTGGGTATTTGGCGAATGTCACTCTATGACTTCTGGCGATACCTTTGAGCAATGCAAGCAATTACAGGCAAAACAAAACAAAAACATGACCCTTTACTTTAAAAAAGAACAAAAAAATTAAAACGAGGTAGTCCCAAATTTCATGGTGAAATCTTGGGGACACCACACACACTTTATTAACCATGCAAGTACATTACACACCGTAGCATATACACACGTTCGCCCTAGGGTCGCTCTCATCACTTTTTCTTTGTGCATTTTTCATCTTTAGTTTTCACACTCTTCCATCTTTTTTTCATTTCATGCGTTGTCTAGTCCTTTGACGTGTTTATGCTACACTCTTTATGGACATTAGGTACGCATCTCTATCTACTTTATTTTACCGAGATTTCCGCTCACCAATATAAAGTGGGGGAAAATGTAGTCACAAAATCATGCACTTTAGACATTATTTATCCCAGTCTCATACTACTATTTAAAAGGTTCTTGAGTGAAGAAAGTACTAATTAACCCCCATATTTTGGCCATCTTGTTTTATTTTTTTCGTCATTACCAACCTCTTGCACCCATATGCCCAAAGTCATCTTCTATCATCCCACGTTATTTTAGCCTTGGGGTGCCCAAATTAGTACTGGGGTGCTCGTGGGTGCCTTGGTCCTTTTGCACTTCCCCACCTCTTATTGGGATCTTTCTAGTCATTTGAGATCTTTATCTTTCTTTTGGTCAGCTTTTTTGGGGTTGATTACTATATTAGACTAAGAGAACCCTATAAATATAAAGTTATGAGACCATAATGAGGGACCTAACATCACTTACTACTATCACTCCATATAGAGTTACATCCATCTATGCATTAGAGATCACTTGCATCTATATAGCTTAATCATTAAGGCACCCGACTAGGATATCTCGCATCACACTTCATAGGGGAGGGATTCTATTCTATTCCATGCACACATACTATTACATTTTCTACATTTATCTATGTCTCGATGCTTCACAAAGTGTGGTGACACAAGAGCACCTAGGGCACGACATGCAAACACTCACCATAACTACATTTGGGTCCAAAATGTAGTACAATGCTTAGTTAGTAAGCCCACTATTATGGCAGTTGAGGTATTTATTTCATCTTGGATTATTGGTGACATTTAGTGCAGGACAAAAAAGTTGATGCGACACACACCGAGGGTTTTGGGCCATCTACCGAACCATTAAAAACTAGTTTCGTAGCTTTTACACGTGCACTCGAGCACCTAGATTATAGACCAAAGCACCCGCAGGTGTCCCAGTCCTCCTCCGGGAACTCCAAAGATAGCTAGATCCTCCAGATCCATACTTTTTAGGACTTCTACATAGTCATTCCCGCTCACTTATTTTCCAACATCATACCGTGACATGGTCCCATTTCTTCATCGAATCATCAAATTTCGTTCATATTCCTTCTTGAATATTAGGGTTAGCATTTTATTTTGCATATTTGTTTATTTTGTTTGTATACTTCTTTGTTGCATTTATTTACTTTATTTACAGTTGTTCATAGCTTATATTAACTATCCCCACACTACATTGTTAGTTAATTTTAGTTAATCACTTGGGATTCCTTACAGTGGGATTTTGCTCTCTACTTTGTTATTGTTGGTTTTTGGTACCTTGTGGTGTTCCTTTTTTCCAGTTATTGTATGTGGGTACCTCATTAGGCCTTGTTGTCGGGACCCACCTTATTTTTCGCCCACCTAAACTATGCTTATGGGGGTGTTAGTGTAGGTTATTATTTATCTTTTTATTTGTTTATTAGGATCATTCTTACACTTATGTTATCTATATGCTTGTTGGGTTAGTTTTCTTATGTGTACTAGTTGTGTGGAGTTAGCTTACTAGTTGTGTTGAGTTAGCTTACCAGTTGTGTGGAGTTAGCTTTCTAGTCTTGTGGAGTTAACTTAACTACCAATATCAATTAGTGGGAGTTCTTCACCACTAATCTAGGTAGTAGTTGCACTTCCCTCCTCCTATATGTACATTTTTCTTATTGATGTAATGTAATGTAATGAGTAAATAGATTATGATGGATTTCCATATATGATATTTCAACTCTTTGTTTGCAAATCCTTTTAAGGATATCTTGGTGAATTCCTTTCGACTTATTAAATGTGACAAAGTTATTGTCATATGATATCTTCACAACTTGGAAAAATAATCTTATCGTTCCTTTCAATGTTCTCCCATTCACTATCTCGATCATTACCCCATAGAACTATAATTCTTAAATGTTTCAATTGAAAGAAAGAAGAGGTTTGGAAAGACACTTCCAATATGAGGAATGTGTTCTTGGTGCTAAAACTCATGAATTATTTCTAGGTCTTTCTATATTTTCCTCCCACATTCTAGGAGATAACATGATTTATTAAAGGTAGATACATCCTTGACAACCTCCTAACTAGTTAGCATGACATGTATTCAGGGGGGGTGAATCGGTCCTTCAAAAAATTTAACCAATTCAAATTTACTTACTTAAACCATAAACCATTCAACCATACATTAATGTGTGCTTAACATTCATTCAAATGAGCATAACCATGAAAGAGACACAAGAACACAAGATATAAGTGGGAAACCTCAAGGGGAAGAAAACCCACTAAAACTTCTTATTATATTACTCAAATCAAAATCATTTAGTGAAGCACTAACTTCACAAGGAGCACCAACCCCTAGTTTAGTAGAGCACCAACCCTACAATGAGCACCAACCCTTGATTTAGTGAGGCACCGACCCCACAAGGAGGCTACAAACCCATAATATTACCAAGCACCAACTTATCCACCTAAAAGTCAACATCTATAATGAATTTTTATTGGGAAACTAATGGAGATCATAATTTCAGCTCACACACCTTCAAACCCTCTTTCTCCTAGCTCTTTCAAACTTGGAGTTGCAAGATATTCATCGATTTGAACTCTAAATTTTACACACAAGATATCTAACACTCATAATTTTTCACACACTCTCAGCTTTAATTTCATTCCTTTGAACCTCTCACTCTCTCAATCTTTTCACACTTTTCCCTCTATTTTCAATAGTTCAAATTTGAACCAAACATGCAATTATATATACCTTTCAATTCAAAATCATAACAAAATCGGTCTCTGTACCAAGGAGATAGACATTTAAAAATTAAAATTATATCATTAAATTCATAAAAATTCATAAAATTGACCCATGTAGGTCGGTCATGCACCAAAACAACCAAACAAGCCAAAATGGCTCAAAACCCCATCACCTAGCTCATCAAAGACCTCCAAACTCATCACCATGATTAGTAAAGCCTCAAAATTACTCACACATGTAAAAAGTACCATAAAAAAATCATAAATTCTCTCACATTAATTTGCACCAATCAAATTCTTCATAACTATATCAAGTAGGCTCTTATGTTACTCAAAACAACTACTTCTAGGAACCAATCTTCACCAAACAAGGTCAATACCAAAAAAATATCAACTATGCCATGTAACTACTCATTGAAAATAAAATGACTTGTAAAGCACATCCATGCTTGTTATATCTCATGAAACATCCAACAATGAAAATCACACCTACTTTCCTCTTCACTAAATGAATTGCCTAGAAAGTAATTTTAGAAACTTAACCGGTCTCGCACCCTATCAACCACTTTCAAGACATATAAATTATTTCAATAGGAACAAAATGCATCCCTCTTTAGTCTTTAATAGAAATAAAACATCATCAGATCCAAAACATAAGACTTCTACATCCATCTTCTAGTTAGAGCAATCATGTCCTGAAACAATCAAACTTGGTCTTCACAAACCGTGTGTTGGTTCACCAATCATATTACCTCATCAAGGGACAAAAATACATCATTGGAAAGGTATCTGAATATAATTTCCATAACATCTTAAATTTCATTCCAAATCCAAGTGGAAGGCCTTCAACCAAGTCAATCTATGCAACTTCTCAAAATTGTCCTTACAAGCCCAAAAAAGCAGTTTTAAAAATAAGACACACTTTTCCCTCTAGGACATAAATAATGACCTAAAACCACCATGGAAATTTAGTAAAACTCACAATATTCCATAAATTGGGATTTATTCAATACATTATTTAGACAACTTTTCCAAAAACTAAAAATTTCTAGAACTTTTCCTTTTTGAGTGGGTCCCACATATTATCACAAGCTATACCATACCTTTATGGAAAGCTAGAAGAGTCCTCTACAACCTAAATAATCACAATATAAAAATAAATCCATTTTGTCCCCATACCAAGAATTTTTCCTCCATCGCTCTTGATTTAGGGTTTCAAAGCCATGAAAAATAGTTCCACTTCTTAACATTCATTCATAAAAACCTGACGATGAAACCACTTCGTTATTTTTTTGAAATTATCATAGATAAATGGAAAAAAATCCTAAAAACCTATGGTTCCCATGAAAATCACACAATTCACAATGAGCATCAAAAGTTCACAATTTGAGCTGGATTTGCATTCTCAAGTACCCTTGTTTTACCAAAAATGATGTATCCTAAAAAATATTCTTCACTTTGGCCTAAAACTTGTCATGAAGCATCATGACACACCATAATAACATATCTAATGCTCACCAAGTTACAAATAGCTTTGCATATTCTCAACCAATATCATTTTCATGACTAGGCCTTAGGGTTTTATATAGTTTATGCCATAACATATTGAACCAACACTATAAATTGGCATGAAACCTCTCCAAAATTCCCTAACACACTTGAGAAAACGTGTATAAAATCCTTTCATGATTCTATGAGTTCACATGGCTCTACAACTCATCCTCATGCTTCATTTGGTGTCCAAGCATTTAGAAGGTCTAAATGAGCACCGCAATCGGGTCTTCAACTTGTACATGCACTTTGAAGCTCATGTGAGTGAATCTACACTCTCCATCCATACTCTCCATTCCTCTAACATGATTCTAAAGTCACCAAGAAACTCAAATCACCATGCACCATCACCTAATCTTGTTAGGCCACCTGACTAGGCTTGTTGGACCAAGCCATTCTCACCTTGTCCAAACATGCAATCATGAAACAACTTGAATGACCATGTCAACATCATACGGAACATATTTTAGCACTCTCCATCATCTTATTTGTCATTAATTATATTTTATATCAATGAAAATGCCTATACTCACACATACCAACACTTTTATTGGGTTTCATGACAAATTTTGTAAAATGGTAAATGTTCTCCTTTGGGATGCCTCTTCTATGGTTATGATGATTCTCCCCTATTGTAGCAAAATATCCTTGGAAAGGAATTTACGAGATAGATACCTAGGGTTCTCTTTTCTATATGCCCCTCCTTTAAAGAAATGCAAAGTGTTGGTTATTTGAAAATATTAATATGAAAGTGTTCAAGTAGTTTAGATGCTTGGTGTATCTTCTAGATAAAATTTGAGTACGTAGAAAATTTTGTCTTCCTACAACACATACTTCTCATCTTATTAGATGTTTATAAACTATCAATGTTAAAATGGTTAAGTTCTATCTATGGTTTTATGGTAAATAAAATAGAAAAAGACATGCGATATCATGAAAAGTCCGTTGTTCACTAAAAATGATGGTTGTTAAGAATCTTAAAACTTAAAGCATTACATTAGTTGTAAAATAGATAATTTGATCTCTTAAAGGAAATGAACCATGGAAGATCCTAGTTAGGAGTAATATTCTAAGAGGATATTCCAAAGGTGTGCTTATGTGGAAGGGTTTCCATATAACAAACTTATTAAAGTCATAGGATCCCCTAATTTCTAATCCTAGTGGAAGGCATGTGAGATGGTGAAGGATCTCATAATTTCCCAACCTATTTGTTGTGGAATTGGATCTAGGTGCTAGAGCTACATATTGATATGGTGGAATATCAAGTATAATTAAAAAAATATATCCATGGCAATGGGTTTTGCATGTTTTTGTATTCAAAATAAAAATGTTCGATGATCTACATTCTTATGGTACTTTTACACCTTTTTAATTTTTTGGAAAAATTTCAAAAATTACCCCGCACCCCGCTGCTCCGCTACCACATGTCATATTCTTATTGGCCTGCGGGGGCGCACTTCTAATTTTTCCATTGTCGCCGACCACTACCCCGAACAGGACACATGGCACTTTTCTATTGGTGCGGGCCTCTGGGGGTGGAGTTTTTATTGTGAAATTTGCAACACTTTGGTGAAATTATCAAATTCCCCCACGCCTCGCCTCCCACCGGTCTGTGGACATGTGTCACCTTTTTATTGGTTGCGGGGCTCTAGGAAAATTTTTCTTTTGCACCCATTTTTGGAAATTTTCTAACTTTCCCCGCTGGGTCGACCTCTGACGGCCTCAAGGACACATGTCATCTCCTCATTCGCCTGTGAGGCTTTCCGGTTGAGATTTTTCTTTTGCACCCCCGACCAATCCTTGGCAAAAATTTCTAACTTACCTCCGCTGACCCGCCATTTCGCCACCACGTGGTGCCTTCCTATTGGTCGTGGACCTTCTCTCAGGGAAATTTTCCCTTCAAAACTCCGTTGAGCTGTAACTTTAAATATAAGGAGTTAGAAGGAAAACTTTACCTTTTGGAAAGGTAAAAAAATCTCTATATGATGAAGCCATTTCCAGATAATTTTGAGTTCCTGAAAAGTGAAAAAAATTGATTGAGGCACAAGGAAGGAATGAATGAAATAAAGTTAGCCAAAAATAAGCAAGGGGCTTATTTTGGGTAACAATTTTGGTGACTCGAGGGGTCATTTTCCCTGTTGGATGAAGTGACCAGCTACCTGAAGCAATCCATTGGGCATGGAGTCATCAACTTAACTACTTGGTGTTCTCAACTCATTAGAAAAATTTCTAGAAGGGAGATTGTGAGAGTAGAACATCACTTGATCGGAACATGGCTCGCAAAGATGCATTCTTGGGACAACAAATCTTGTGCCAAAGCATTTAGGGAAATGTAAAACTAAGCTACAACAAAACAATGTGCACAAGCACTTAGAGGAATGAAAATCTAAGCTAATATGTACAAGGTGAGGAGCTTCCCTCCTAGTAAAGCAATGCTTTAGATGGATTCCATTAAGCTGGAATCGGGTATGAGTTCTTCACCATCCAATGTAGACAATTGGAAGGCATTGTTGTTCTTACATCTTATAACCATGTAGGGGCCACTCCAAATGGCATCAAACTTTGAATGTCTTCCTGGATTTGCTCGGTCTGCATCCCATTTCAACACTAAATCTCCAACTTGGAAGGTTCTAGCCTTAGCTTTTCTATCAAAGGTTCTCTTGATCAAGGCTTGGTCTTTCTCCATTGTTTAGGCTACATGCTCTCGATTTCTTGGAGCTCCATCAATTCTACATATCTAACCTCCATGGCCTCAAACTCCAACAATTCCAATTGCTTCATGAGTTTCAACATTGGTAATTCAAGTGAAATAGGCAAGATTGCCTCTCTTCCATAAACAAGTCTAAATGGAGAGTTACGGTGGATCTCTTGGGAGTTATCCTATCAGCCCATAAGGCTGATTTCAGTTTAGTATGCCAAGTCTTTTGATTTACATCAAGAGTCCTCTTGATGATCTTTAATAGGTTCTTGTTGGTAGACTCACTTGGCCATTACCTTGAGGGTAATAATTTAATGAAGTGCTCGAGATAAATCCCATTTTTAATAGCCCATTCGGTTACCTTTGATCCTATGAATGCCAAAGCATTATCTAATATTATAGTGATAGGTATACCAAATCAGTTACTATCCCCTCATAGAATTCTAGAATGCTAGATTCATTTACCTCTTTGAGTGCCACCGCCTCAGTCCATTTGGTGAAGTAGTCATTCTTTGTTAGAATCCACTTGTGTCCTTGGCTTGAGTTTGGGTTAATGAATCCAATGAAGTCCAAACCCATTGCATGAATGGCTGGTCAAATGAAATTGGGTGCAATGGAAGGGTTGTTAATCTTTCCTTTCTTGTGAAGAATGCACAATTTTTACACCTCTTGATCCATGCATAACAATCACTAAACACCTTGGGCCAATAATAGCCGGCCTTCATAATCTTGAGGGCTATCACTTTTGGAGAAAAATGACCCCCAGCTGATCCACCATGGAACTCTTCTAACATTCTATTAATATGATTTGTCCCAATGCATCTCAGCAGCACTCCATTGATATCCTTTTTGAACAAGACACCATCAACAAGTGCATATGGAATAGCCTACAATCTGAAGTGTTTTCTCTTGGTTTTGTTCATCTTTGGAGGGCATAGTCCTATTTACAAGAAGTGCATTATGTCTTGGGTCCAGCAAGGAGTGATTATATCACCATTCTCTTCTTGGACACCTCTTTGTTCTTGGTTGTCTTGCTTGCAATGCCAAGACAACATCTTTCTCATTGCTTGCTTCCATTGATTTGCTCAAGACTAGCTACTCACACAATCCTTTTCCTTAGACCAGCTTGGTGAATTTGATCTCAATGTCATATTCCATGACACGAGTAATCCACCTTGCACGGTTTTCATTTAGGTCTTTTTTAGGAGGAAGTCCTTAAATCCCACATGAGAAACCAACAGTTGAACCTTGTTGTTTGAAACTAGATTCTTAAATTTCTTCAAGCTCCTAATCATTGCAAGAACATGCTTCTCAATGAAGGAATACCTCACCTCGTAGTCCTCCAAGCTTTGGCTAAAGAAGGCAATTGACTGCTCTGCCTTTTCTTTGTTCTGCTGTACTAAAATTGCAGAAATGGTATCATCACCGCCAAATGCATAAAGGATAAAATCCTTAGAGAAATCTGGGTTAATGAGAATTGGATCTTATGAGATAGCCTCTTGATTGCCTCAAAACTTTCCTTGCCTTCATTGTCCATTTGAAATCCATACTTTTCTTCAACATCATAGTTATTGGCTTGATAAGGGCTACAAAATCTAGAACAATCCTCTGAACAAAATTGATTCTTCCCAAAAACTTTGAAGGGATTTCTTGTGACTTGGTAATGGAAATGATTTTATTGCTTCAACTCTCTCTGGGTCAATTGCTAATCCCTCTTTGGAAACAATGTGGCCTAGGAGCTTTCCTTCATGAGCTAGGAAAATACATTTTTTTATTCAAGGACACCCAAAACCTTCTACATCTTTGGAACACTTGTCTCAAATAAAAGATATGATCTGCTACACTTTTAGAAAATATAGTAATATCATCTAGGTATATCAGCACTATCTTGTTGATCAATCCCTTAAATTCCATATCCATTTCCCTTTGGAAGTAGCTCCGATGTTAGACATCCCAAATGGCATTTTCCTATATGCATAGGTTCCCCATTTGGTGGTGAAGGCTTTTGAACTAATCATCTTCCTTTACCATGATCTGATTATACCTGAATAACCATCTAGCAATGAAAACCTCTCAGAGCCAGCAACAACTTGCAAAATCTGCTCCATAGAAGGAAGTGGGTAATGATCCTTGAGGGATGCTCTATTCAAATCTCTAAAGTCTACACACAATCTGATTTCTCCACTCTTCTTTCTAACTGGAACCAAGTTTGCTACCCATCTTGAATGCTTGATGGAAAATATGATACTTTCCTCTATTAGCTTATTCAATTCCTTCTTCATAAGAGGCTCCATGTGTGGATTGACCGGCCTTTGTTTTTTCCTGATGGGTTTAGCACTTGGATCTAACTCAATTGTGTGTTGAGATAGCTTGGGATTGAAACCCTTCAAGTCTTCATAGCTCCAAGAAAATATATTTGGGAACTCTTGGCAAAGTTACATGAACTCATACCTTTCTTGCTCGGTTGCCACTTTACCAATTTGAAGTGACTTGCCTTCTCCAACTGAGATGGGTATTGAATCTTCTCCCTTGACTTGGATGTTTGCTTTCTCTTTCCTAAATTGATCATTAGGATTAAAGATGGAATCCAAAGTGACAAGTCATTTTGGCAGCTTGTTGGTTCTCAGCTGTACCACTTGATCACCATACTGTTGTTCTAACTTTTCCTGATTTTTGGCTGAGAACTCAACTTCTTCTTGCAAGAAATTAATGATTTGTTGATCACTTTTAAACACTTGCCAACTTACATTATTTATGGCATCGATGGCCTTACAATCACATGAATGTTTGGCTACAATTTATCTTCCTTGATACTTTCCACAACATCAAAGGCGGTTCCAATGCTGCAAGTCTATCTATTAACAGCTTGGTTTTCTTTCCTAGGGATGGAGTTGATGCCAAAGCCTTCAAAATCCTCAATGAGGTCCCACACCCTATTCTTATAACACTTGAGGAGATCATTCTTGGTAGCATGCTTCCCTTTAACTTGATTAACAATCAGCTCACTGTCACCAAAGACTTGTAAGTTTTTATACCTCTCTTTCTTGACTAATGCAATCCTTGTATTAAAGCTTCTTATTCAGCAGTGTTGTTAGAACATGCAAACTAAAATCTAAAAGTTGAATAATACTTAATGCCTTGAGGTGAAACAAGCATAGCTCCCCCCCTACACCTTGTCTACTTCTTGATCCATCAAAGAATAAGCTGTCATACCTCATTATCATCTTTATGATGCGGCTTGGTGATGCTAGGAATAGACTGATTTTATTCATGCATGCAATAAACCCCTAGTTCAGATTCCTCTATTTCCTTGTAGGGATCAAAAGCATGTACCTTTCTTGCCCATTCATCAAGAGTCAAATATGGGATGCTTCCAACTTTGGTGTCAGCTTCATCGGTGCTTGGATAATCCTCTTGATCAAATGTTGAACAGTTGGCATTGATTGGGTTTGGAGAATGACGCTCAATGTGGAAGTTTGCAATAGGTTCAAACCTGATTGTGGCTTTAGTTCCATATCTTGTTCTAAACAACATGTGTGACCAATCAGTAGATAAATACCCTCCAATTCTAGTTGTGAAATCCCTTGACAAACATAGGGCAAAAAGTGGTGGTAAATCTATCACTGAGACATGTTGCAAAAAAAAGTGACATTGGGGCATGCATGCAAAGTGAGGCTCAAATCTTTAATTACCCCAATTTTTGTTATTGATGTCCCATCCAGTTGCACTACCCCTTTGGATATGACTTCATATTGGAGGCCCAGTTGATTAGCTATTTGCTTGGGCATCACATAACTACTTGCCCCAGAATCAATCATACAATTGTGTACTAGTTTATCCCCAATGATCAACGAAACATAGAATGGAGGGGGCTTCAAAACTTTACCTTGCTGTCCTCCAAGCTTCCCCTCAGGTTGAGCAGCATTTGTGAGTACCTTCTCTTGCATATGAGCTTGCTGATTTGAAGTTGACCAATTCTTCATGGCAGCTTGTAGTAGATCCCTTTGGCCTGGGATGGATAGTGATTCCCACATAGATATATTCACATTTGTCTTCTTCATTTGTTCAATGATTCTAAATGGGGATGAAACATCTCTTTGTTGCCCCTTAGCCTGCACATTCTTTTCTTATACATGGGCTGCAATAGCTGGCATTTGAGTTGGTCTAGAAGGTGGCTTGGGCTGTCCTTGCACATTTGGAACTGCATTTTGCTTACCAATACTTTGTGGAGTGATGGAAGGTTGTGGATCACCTAGAGCTAGTGACTGCCCTTCACTAATATTCCTCTTCTTTGATCGTGTGTTAGCTGCTACATTCTAATAAATTGTTTAATTTATGCCACAAAAATCTTCAGCCTGTCAGTTCACAAGTGTAGTCTCATTTGGAGTTGTATTTTGTTGAGATGTTCCTTGTTGTTGGTTTGTTTCTTGACTCACCTCACTCTCTACACAAGTTGTGGTCACCATCAAAGCTTTTTTCAAGGCACCATTGAAGCACATAGACTGGTTGTGAGTTTCATTGCATGGGAAACACCAATCATACTCTTGAGCTATATTATTTTGCACTAGCACTAAGGCTTTAGAGGCGGATGTAGCATTGGGGTTATAGGGCTGAAATGGTCTATTGGCAAGAGGCCTTACTTGATTTTGATTTGCAGCTGGATTGGGTGGCCTATTAGGCTGATATGGTTGCCTATTAGGCTGAGCTTGAGGCTGATAAGAAGGTATAAAACTTTGGGCTTCTTTGCCTCTTGAGTGTAACCAGCTCATTTCCTAAATTTTGTAATTATTTCATGACTTCTTGAAGTTCATTTGAGGCACTAGAGGATGAAGTAGAAGTTTCATTTGAACTCGATTTCTAGGAGTGGGAATATGAGCTAAATTAGGTGCTTGACTAGTGCTTGGGCTTTCCAAGTTTGGATACAAGGGCATGAGAGGCCTAGGTGCCAGTTTACCAGCTTGGATCAAACAATTCTCAGCCCTAATGGAAATGCTATAAGCTGCAGGTATATTTACACCCCCCATGGATTGAATTAACATAGAAATATCAGAATTTAAATCTTTGAGATAGTATAAGAAATCACCTTCAATTGTTAGCCTTTCACTGCCCGGGATTCTATCCCATGTCCTTTGAAATCTGAAATTGAAGTCTATCAACTGCTCATTGGGAGCTCTCTTGATGGTTGTTAGTTGTTCTAGTAGAGACAAATTATCTCCCTTTTCTCCAAACTACTCATGGAGAGCTATGCATAACTGATTCCAATTTTGGATAGAGCCTGCCCCAAGGCTTCTGAACCATTATAAGGCTTTCCCTTTGAATGAAGATGCCAACAATTTGACAAAGCAATTTGCATCTCAACAATCTCATGGATTGCACAAACATTAGCAATGTCTTTGACATGATCACCAGGAGTGGTATGATTTTCTCTAGTAAAGTATGGGATGTTATTCAATGTCTGAATCTGGGAACTAGGTTTTGTGCATTGAGAACAAGTGGTTCTACTGCATGAAGTTCACATAAGGGTTGTTTTGTGCCATTCGATTGGCTAAGAACCCTTGTTGATTGGGTGAAAGGTCTACCAGGTGGAGGAGTTGATAGAGTTGTTTGGTGGAGGTGGAGACATTTGAATTCTTCTTTCCCTTTGTCTTATTCTGGGGATAACTGTAGATACTGGACAATCCTTATTCTCTAGCCCTTGACCTTGTTTGGATCCTTCTCATGAATCTTTAGACTTAAACCGCTGAAACCAGATGATTTATCTCTTTAGAGTCACTAGATGTGCAAATCGGGATCTTTTAAGCAAGAAACTTACAACAAATGCACATCAACTTTGTTGTAATGAAGATGAAGACCTCTAAGGTCCCACTGTGCATGCCAAAACGGTAGTGCAAATTAGCACCCCCTAAATGACCTTCAGTTCTGCACCTAAGAATTGGGTCATTTAGTGTGATTGCACAACATTGAATCTTTTCCCCAAGTGTGGGACTTGCAAATGGGAAAAGACTCTCCAAGTTAAAGGTTGGTTCCTTCACTCCTCTGATTAGGTGTATGCATGAAATTTGTAGAGGTTTAATACCAGATCCTACCCTAAATTCCAAGGAGACAGAGATAAAGGATGCAAAAGAAATAAAACTAAGTAAAAGTGGTGATACACCAAAGGAGTGGTGAACATCTACTTTGCAAAATTGACACAGATCATAAAAAATGCAACACAAAACATGCACAGATTGCTAGAATATAATGAAATATCAAAAGAAAATGATAAACACATGAGAGGATTGGGAAAAATCAATCACAGAACATACATTATCATTCCCAAGTTTAATACAATGCATTACAATGGCAAGGAGGAAAAATACGTGTTGTAGCCTATATGAGAGGTATGAAACTCTACAAATCTACCTGCTGAGGAAGAAAAGAGAGCTTGCAAGAGCAAAAATGTCCAACCTTTTACAAAATGAGCCAAATCTAGCTTTTTACAATGAAAACTCGAGCTCAGGAAGGAGAAACATGGGAAAAGTGAAAAGAATGATTCAACCACCAACCAGATCCATAAAAACAACATGGGTACCCTTAAAAGTTCATTCCCCAAGATTTTTGACCATGTTGGAGGAAAATGGAAGCCATACTGCATTAAAAATGGTGGTTGGATGTCAGTTCTACTTTTTTCCCCATGCCAAAGGTGTTTTTTTATTTTTCTCTCACCAAACTCCATCAAAACACAAAATTGAAGATTTCATCATGTAGAGGGCTTCAATAGATTTCCAATGACACCAAAATCAAGAAAAAACAAGCTCTGGATCGAAATATATGCCCCTCTGAAGATTTAGGGCAAAATAGGGTGAAAATCGGGTCGGCGGGCCAAAACCCAAAAAATTTCCCTCTTTTTTTGAATTTTGGGAAAAATTCCCCAAAAAGTTCCACCCCCGCCACTCTGATGCCACGTGGCACATTATGATTGGTCCATGGGTCCGACGGGTCCTTTACGCCTTTTTAATTTTTTGGAAAATTTTCAAAAATTACCTCGCACCCCCTTGCTCCACTGCCACATGTCATCTTCTTATTGGCCCGCGGGGTGCACTTCCAATTTTTCCATTGTCACCAACCACTGCCCCGAATAGGACACGTGGCACTTTTTTATTGGTGTGGGCCTTCAGGGGCGGATTTTTATTGTGAAATTTGCAATACTTTGGCGAAATTATCAAATTCTCCCGCCCCCGCCTCTTGTTGGTTTGTGGACAGTGTTGCCTTTTTATTGGTTGTGGGGCTATGGGCAAAATTTTTATTTTTGCCCATTTTTGGAAATTTTCTAACTTTCCCCATCGGTCCGACCTCTGACGGCCTCATGGACATGTGTCATCTCCTCATTCATTGCGGGCCTTCGGGCCGAGATTTTTCTTTTGCGCCCCGACCAATCTTTGGTGAAAATTTCTAACTTACCTCTGCTGACCCGCCATTCCACCGCCATGTGGCGCCTTCCTATTGGTCACGGACCTTCCTAGGGAAAATTTCTCTTAAAAACTCACAAGCCATAACTTTCAAAATACAAGAAGTTAGAATAAAAAATTTACCTTTCTAGAAAGATGAAAAAATTATCTATCCGATGAAGCCATTTCCGAATAATTTTTAAGTGCCCGAAAAGTGAAAAAATCGATTGAGGCACAAGGAAGGAATGAATGAAAGAAAGTTAGCCAAAAATAAGCAAGGGGCTTATTTTGGGTAACAATTACAAATGTCGGTATAATAACATGAAGCGATGCGCATCATTTTGACACGAACAATGATACCACAAATAATAGGGATAAATAGGGTAAAAATGGTGGATCATGAGGAATCTTCAAAGTCTTCCTTGGTTGGATAATTTTTACTTGGCTCTAGATATGTAAGTTTTTTGCCCCGTAGATGGAATAATTTATTGGAGGAAACCTAAACAACATAATGAATGTATTGAAGGAGATGATTGGTAATGGTGTACATAATAAAAAAGGAACCGATTGCATAACAAAAATATCTAAAATGGGTCATGTGATCAAACAACTAGTTGAAATGATTGAAAATGAATCTAATGGAAAATTTGATACAAAATAAATGCTTGACAATGATGAGAGGTTTGTGCTTAATTAGGGACTTGGGACTTGTTATCACCAAATTACAACACCCTCCGATTTGTTATATGTGTGTACATGAACTACCCATGTAATTGGGTAACATGGGACCATCTCTCAAGTTGTGGGACTTGTTACTTGAGATGGACCTCTAGAGAAGGTTGGTTCCTCTTCCTAATCTAATGCAACAACTACTCCTAATGAAGGGAAATATATTATCTAATGCTATCCTATCAATTCCAAGGGACCAAGGAGAAGGAAATAACATAAAAATGAATAAATCATACACTAAATGAGGTGATAGCACTAAGAAAAGGGGGTGAAATACCTTGTTGAGGGAGAAGATAAAGGGAAATGCAGTTGAAAGAGGCCGAATAGGTTTGACACAATCCCAAGATATGCATTTACCACCAAATCTCCATGAAACACAACAACATAAACCTGTAAATGAAAGAAAATATGCACAAAATAGAACAACAACAATAGAGAGGAAAGAAAATGCAATAAAATTGAAAAAGGGTTGAGAGAACACCACAATACACAATTTATTTTTCCATGAAGTTGCACAGTCCATTACATTTGTAAAATAGAGGCACCATTACATTTTCAGAGTTCATGTGAAGGTTTACAGAATAATGGAATTTAAAAAAATATTTGCAGGAGTTTGCCATATGTCTCAGAATATCTCTCCTTCAAAATGAGAAGAGTTTACAATACATAAAGGAAGGTGAGAAAGAGAGAAAGAGAGAGAGAGAGAGAGAGAGAGAGAGAGAAATATTCCCAAAATCCCCCTTTCACCCATTAATAAAGTGCATTGATGGGTTGTAATACATGATGGAGAACCCTATAAAACCCATCCCTTGTTGTGGAAGAAAATGGCCTCCCATATTTCTTTTAATGCATTTTCAACCACCTAGAATTTATCATTTGAATCTAGGTTTGTTTTCTACATTTTGGCCCATCTACCCCTACCAAATCTCTTATTTATGTATTTTGTGTGTAGAGGATAAATTCATGATTCCAACGAGTATAATTTTGTCCGATTTGGTTGTGTATTAAGGAAGATATGACCATTTTTATGCAGGTCACTCCTTGGCTCATAAACCGCCTTACGGGATTAGGCATTAAATTGTTGTAGCTGAAAATGATTATTTTCACTTTTACCCTTTTCACATTTCATTTTTATGTTTCAATGGTTTCGGGAAGGCATTTAAATTTTGTAGGGGGCCTACAGATCAAACTTTATTAAAAAATGTGCTTGGGGTGCTGATTGGGCAAGGGGTCCTAGTTGGCTCACTGCCAACTCGCCATCCGGCTCGGCGAGTTGACACCCTAGTTACACCATTGATGCCCATGCTAACTCGCATTTATCTCCTCAGTATTGCTTTGGTGAGTTCACCCTCTGCATTGGTTGGTGGGTTCATCACCACTTTGGCCCTACCTCATATTACACTGCTTCCACCTCAGCAAACAGCTCACCCAGCACCTTGGCTCCCTGCTTTGATCTATGGAAGAATCAACTTCAAGGATTACTTGTTCTCGTAGGGAATGAGCTCCCCGCACTTCATCAGTAGCCACATCGGCCTTTGATGACTCATCTCACCTGATTTTTGCGAGCCTTGAGTTCTTACATTGGCCGATTCACACCCACCGACCACACTGGCCCAAGCTTATCCCCAAACCGACCTCGTGTTGTATTGAGTTCCTGTCGAGTCGTTTGTAGCCGCATTGCCTTGTTCTATCCCACCCCTCCAGGCCCTTACCAATATATTCCTATGCATTGCATTGGTTTGTTGTATTGTGAGGCGAAGTTAGATTTTGGAGGAACACGTGACCCATTTTCCTTATGTGTCGCTCTAGCCTGAAACCACTGATGTGGATGCAGTATAAAGGGCCTTGCCACCTTACCATCTTGCTAATCAAGTCAGCGAGTCATTTCCCATGCCAAACCACCCCGATCAACTCATTGACCTCTGAAACATCTCACCCAAGATCCTAACCATCCTAAACCTCTCCCCATGCTAAACTCGGCCTCCACATAGCTTACCGAGCTAGTTTCATAGGTCGCCAAATAATTCGGTGAGTTGTTTTTTAGCTCCTTAGCCATTTTTTGGTAGTTTTTCAATTTCCTTTCATTTTTTCCAAATTTTCTTAGAATGTTTTGCCAACCAGGGAGCCATGGAGATGCAATGAGATTCCCTGAGACTATTTTTTTTAACTTTGCCGATTTTATCCAATTTGGTTGAATGTGGGCCCTGGGGACCTGCTCTCTTACCTTGGCCAAGCTATGGACTTTTTTAAAATCCAGAAGAGGAAAAAATGCACTGAACTAGTCTTGAACCTCCTAAAATGACTGTAAGTTCTCCAAGATCATGGAAATTTACTTCAAAACCCCGTAGATTCAACCATGAATCCCATGTCAATTGCCCAAACTCAACCCTCCAGTTACCCTTTTTACCCATGGGGTAAAAATGGATAATAATTTGGAGACTCATGGGAACATCTTCCTGCTAGATGGGTTTGATCGGTATCCTTCAACATCCATTGGTTATGCAATCATTTCTAATATCCCGAAACTGACCTAAACCTAAGAACTTTTATCCCCGAGCCACTTGAAACATTGCTTGGACTTGGATTGCCATGTTATGCCTGAATTTTCCAAATTTTATATGAAATCTTCTGAAGAAGGTTTTATCACATTGGAAAATTGTTCTAAACCTGTAATTCCACTTGTTTCCCCTACAAATGATCTATTGGGATTCTTGATGAATACCTGAACCTGACCCAAAATCTGATTTTTTTTCCAGTATGAAGCACTAAACTAAACTGATTTATTGGAAAATATTGGATATTACAGAGCTTGGAAACATGTGCTGATTTGGGAAGCACTTAGGACTATTGTTAAAACTGATTTTACTCAACCTTGAACACTTCTTGGAATACTACTGAAGGCTAAAGTAAATCTAAAACTACCCAAGTTTCTCACAGAGTCATAATATTTTCAACTGAACAAGATCCAATGAATGAGAAAGGAGGATTTTTGGTTGATATTTTATTCAAACCCCTAGAGAACCTTGAATGAACCTAAGGAGGGTTTCTCACTAAGACTGAGGACCTACAAAGTGCCATGAGACCTGCCATCTGTAACACGAGAAGCTACCCCTGAAACCAATTCTCTGATTCTTAAAGAGGCATTAGAAACTCAAACCAGGACTAATCTGAAGAGACAAGAGAGTGAGAATACTGAATTATGTCCCTAAATCTGATTTTAGTTTCTCTGCATTTGAGACTTCTTGAGGATTGCAATTTTTTTCTACAACTTTGAGCTTCTTTCTACCACATTCCCTCTCTTGGAGGCATGATAAATTGTGCAAAGAGACCACTAGAAGAAATAGAACATGTGCAAAGCACTCAGGGAAGGGAAACCTATTATAACGAAAAAACATTGTGCTAAAAGAACTTAGAGGAATTAGAAATCCTAAACTAATATGTACACGAATCAAAAGTCACTTTAGTAACAGTGTTTGAGATGAATTCCTTTGACTAGAATATGTAACTCTTCTCCATCCAACTTGGAAAGTTGGAAAGCATTGTTGATCTTGTACCCCGTGATCAAGTAGGGAACACTCCATATAGTATAAAATTTGGAATGCTTACCTATTTTTCCCTGTCAGTATCCCACTTTAGTACCAAGTCTCCCTCATGGAAGATTATGGCTCTAGCTTTCTTATCAAAGGATCTCGTGATCAAAGCCTGATCCTTCTCCATGGTTTGCACTACCGATCTCTTAGCTCTTCTAACTCCATGAGTTCTACATACCTAGCTTTCATGGGTTCAAAATCAGATAGTTATAGTTGTTTGAGAAGTTCCAATGCTGGACATTCCAGAGAGATAAGAAACCTAACTTCTCTTCCATAAACTAGCTTGTAGGGGGAGTTGTCCGTAGATCTCTTGGGTGTGATTCTATCATCCCACAAGGCTGATTTGAGCTTGGTATGCCATGTCCTCTTATTTTCATCCGAGTCCTTCTCATGATCCTCAAGAGATTCTTGTTTGTAGACTCATCTTTCCCATTACCATGGGGGTAATAATTAGAGGAAGTGCCCAGGTATATCTTGTTCTTAACAGCCCACTCAAAATCTTGGTGCCAAGGAATGCTAGAGCATTGTCTAATATGATAGTGGATGGGACACCAAATATGTTAATAATTACTTCATGGAAGTCCAATATGTTAGAATTATTTGCCTCTTTGAGTGCTACTGTCTCAGTCCACTTGGTGAAATAGTTCATTGCCATGAGAATCCACTTATGACCTTGGCTTGAGTTCAAATTGATGACCCCAAGGAAATCCAATCCCTACTGTGTGAATGGTTGATCAAATGAGATTGGGTGGAGTGGAGTGTTGCTAGTTTCTCCTTGCCTATGAAAAATGTACATTTCTTGCACTTCTTGATCCATACATAGCAGTTACTGAACATTGTGGGCCAATAATAACCAGCCTTTATGATCTTGAGGGATATTACTCATGGGGTGAAGTGGCCTCAAGATTATCCTTCATGGAACTTATGTAGAACTTTCTCAATCTGATTTGTTGGAACACATCTCAAGAGAACTCCATTCACGTCTTTCTTAAACAAAATGCCATCAATGAGAACATACAAAATGAATTGAATTCTCAAATATCTAATTTTTTCCTTCCTCAAATCCAGAGGACATAAACCCGCTTCAAGAAAAATGTATCATATCCCGGGTCCAATAAGGAGTGAGTATACCATATGCTATTTGTTCTTGACTATCTTGTAAGACTAAAACAACTTCTCCTTTATCTCGTGACTCGACATGCTGATTGGAATCTAGTTGTTCACATAAGCCTTTCCCATAGACCAATTTGGTTTATTTTATTTCTATGTCATACTCCTTGACTCGGGTAATCCAACTAGTGTTCCCGATTTCATCCTGTGACTACCCTATCCGAAAAAATTTTGTACTTTTAAAATAATGGGTCGCTTTTTGTTTTTTTGAAAGTTCTTATATTGTGTCAAATATTCCCAAAGAGCCATATTAGCCTTTTTCGCCAAATACCCAAATGCCCAAAATTGTTATATTCGTCGTCGAGATTTATCTGCGGGAAATTTGTATTTAATTATTTTGAGCCCCATTTGAGGAAATTTGCGCTCCGTTTTCATCCTGTTGTAATTGGACATATCATTATTCCTATATCCCAGAAGGGTTCTAACTAGGAATAAGTTTTGGGCTACGACTTTTGGCAATTTTTTGTGTTTTTGTGTTTTCCCGTTTCGTTTTCTGTGAAATTTCTCTAGATCAATTCCTTTTCTGGGTTAGCCCGATTCTTGGACTAGAGTATTTGGAGATCACATACACACATTATGCCAAAGGAAGTCGCCATCGAGGTCCGGGTTCAGTTCTAAAAGGCAAAGTCATGCACTAAAAAGCCCCTGCGGGGTTGGGCGCATTTTTGGAAAACAAAGGATTTAAGTGGAGCATGGGAAAAATAGAAGCAGCAGGCAGGTGGTATTTTATTTCCTACCTTACAGGATATTTTTTCCCATGATGGAAAAGTCACTTAAGCTGCAGTGGGAAAATTAGAGGCAAAGCAGTGTGAGAATTTATTGCACCGCAGGGTAAAAATTCCCATGGTGAAATAAAAGAAAAATGACTTAAGTGAAATCATGGGATTTTATTGCTCGCCTTTGCAGCGTAAATAATCCCATTGTCAAAGTCAAATCACTTAAGTGGATCATGGGATTTCCGGGGCTGCCTTGTAGGGTAAAAATTCCCATTGCCATAAATTCTTAAAAATAGAATTCTTTTGCCAAAAAGTGTGACCCCTTTAGGGAGAACATGGCAGCCTTTAAGTGGATTAAATTAATTGTTTCTTCTTCTAATTTTGGCACCTGAACATGGAGAAAAGTCAACAAAGCAAAGGGGAGTAAAAGAGATGAAAATAGATTGATTAAATTAATTAAATCTAATTTATTTAAAGGCTGCCCCCTTCATGAAGAAAAGTGCGCCCCTTTTGGGAAAGATATAATGCTTTTTAAAGCATTAAATGATTAAATTAAATTCTATTTTCAGTGGCTATGGTCAAAGCACACTGTGAAGCTTAAGTGAAGTGAAGAGTGGATGATTAAATTGATTAAATTTAATTTAATGGATGGCTGTCCTTAATCATGCAATTTTAGCACATCAATTAAAGAGAAGAGCATGATTTTTAATTAATTAATTGCCAGGAATAGGAAGGGCAATTATTAATTATAGAATTATGAGGGTTATATAAGCATGGGCTGCCATAAGGATGAATTATTTAATTCATAGGTAAAGAAGTGCAGCCCAGAGGAAAAGTGCACCCCATTCAAGAGGATTTTGCTCAAAAAAGGTGAAATCAAGGCTAAAAGCTTCAATTTTGGCGCATGCATCAAGGAGGTTGATTTGTGTTTGCATAATTGTTTACATAAGTGTTATAGGTGCTCATGTGAAGTTGGAAAATTCATGCTCTCTTTGCATCCAAATTAAACATCAATTTTTGGGGCAACAGGCTTGAAAAGTGTAGATTTTTACAATTAAAATTCACTATTCATGCTCCGGTGGCCATCTTTTTCTGAATTAATTGTAGAAATTTATTACATGTGCTTTACAAAAGAAAAGGAGCTCTAATCAATGTCCAATACATTGAATATATCCTCCGAATCTGAAGAATTATCTAGATCTGCACTAGTTTTGAAGAAATCCGGCCAAGTAAGAAGAAAAAGAATTATCCAGACAAAGATAGAAAAAGCCATGGCAAAGAGAGATGAAAAAGAAAGCACAATGGAGTCATGCATCACTTCCAAACTTGCAGACATAGAAGACACAGATCTAGGTCCGGAACCTCTTTCCGAATTGATTGATAGATCCAGAGCAGGGAAAGACTTCACTCATGCGTGTGGTTAAAAGCAATGGAATTATTCGAGCTGCAGCCTTTCCATACACAGCCCAGTTTCCAGAGTTTGTTATGGAGTGCGCTAGATCTTACCATCCTTCATCCAAGTCAATGCGAGAGCTGCTATGGGGAAAAAAATAATTCGGCTGGACACAGAGTTCATCAATTATTGTTTGAAGATTCCGGTGCGAAAGGTGGTGACTTCCATTAGCCTTCAGGATGCCAGAAGCATGTGGGATAAGTATAGAGTTGACTGCGTGAACATAATGAATAACAGATACATGAAGAAGCCCAGATCTCCTTCTAAGTTCCCAAGAACTCTTCCGCGGTCCAATTTGGTGCATGAGGTCGATGATATTGTCAAATTGTTATGCAGGATTAATGGTGAGGCGAATGCTTACACTTTCCGTACATGGATGTATGCTTTCATCAGATCATCAAGTCAACAAGGTTAATTCCATAATCAATTGGTCGGAAATTAATTAGCGACAACATTGGTGAGCAACTTCGGAACGTGAAGCGTACTTTCATCTTCAAAATGACTTCCTACTTGGTATACGCTATAGCTTCACAAGGCATCTTCTCCAAGCTGTATAGATGTGACGTTTTTCTAAGGACCCCATTTTGAGTGTTACCCACACTTATCGTACATGTGTGTGAGAAGGATTTCAAAGTGGTCAATGATGGATTCTTCTATGATTTCATTTACAGGCTAGACAAGGACCTAAAGGCCAACAGGGTAAGCAAAGAAGTGTGGGAAGCCGTATCCATGATGGCGCCTATTCATTCAGCTTTGTCGATTTCACATACCTGTGGTTACGGACTTTTCTCGAAGAACCAATAAAGATGCCCAGAGATATCCGAATGATAGATGGATCGCCATGGAGATGAGCAGGCAACTTGTGGAGATACACGACCTTCAGTCGAAATGGCACAAGTCTATGGGCTTCTTTCCCGATCACTGTTGGACATTATAGCTGCCAGAGCATTCATAGAGCTCGAGGGATGGAGACGCAAATGTTATCCGAGTATGAGAAAGAGTTCTTCATGGCATGGCTAAACTTCGATCCATTTGGAGTAGCTGGGAAGACAATCTCCCAGGATTACGCACATGTGCCTTCATTAGAGATTTTTGATGAAGTGTAAAAGTGAGTATGAGGTTAGAAAGAGGGATTTCAGCAGCTATCAACAAAGCAAGTGTTCGATTTGGACTAGTGGATACCGCGGATCTTAAAGATGATGGGAATGTGTTACTCGACACTTACCATCAAATGGGAGGAGATAGAGCCATACTTCAGATAACGTAGAGGCCGCAACACAATCAAGAAAGGTCGGCGTTGTTTTGGTGAATACTTCAAATTGGTTCATCGATTTAAGGGATATTTCCTTGATGAAGCATCGATGAATCAAATCATGGGCAACTTTGGCGCAGGAGATTCTTTCAAGAGGAAGCATGTAGGAGAAAGAAAAGCAGAAGGTCCGAGAAGTGAAAGTACATAGAAGATCTCAATCAAAGGAGAAGATCACTTCCATGGCCATGACTTTAGCTCCATCTTCTCCAAAGACTCCAAGACTTCACCAACTATTGCACCGCATCACAGACACTTCCATGCCTCTACTAAATCCAAGTGACATCATCTTCTCTCCTTACCACTCCATTCATCACCTGCTCCGTAAGAGAGAGGCGTTAAAGCAGCAGATGGCGGAGTTCAAAAGAGATTTGTCCTTGATGATTTAGAAGATGGCAGCCATAACACTGTGGCACTTTCTGATGGAGAGGATGCAGAGAGGGAGATGGTAGTGCACTCAACAACTTCTCATTCTCCGAGAAGTAACTTCTCGGAATGGTTGGCTTCGCAGCTTGGTTCCGTGCATGAGAGTGGAGATGAACTTGGAAGAACACGACTGCAGCCTACTCCAGAGTCAGGTGAAAAGATACGAAGGCCTAAAGTTGCTAAGGTAACTTCAAGGTTGATCATCGAGGAGTCGGGGCAAAAGTTTGTTGAGATGTCAGTTCCGGTAAAAGGAAGAAGGAGGATGAGCTCACGACAGAAGATGTTACAGTAACCAAAGTACCCCTTAGTCAAGCCACCATGAATGATCAAGTAGGATACATAGACATTGATAGATGCTCTATTCCTTAGGTTTGACAAAGAAAAGGTAGAGAAAGGCAAGCTTCAGAAGCAGGTATCTCAGTTGTGCGAGATCATAGCCAAGGTTGCTAAACCTTCCATTCAACCCATTTTAGAGCAGGTGAGTGATCATCTTATGCAGGAAATGGAGGATGCAAGCAATCAGGTGAAAGCTATTGATGAATGGAAGAATTTAATTATTCGTTAAGCTTCTGGACAACTTGGAGAGGTGCCAACCTGCCTGAAGGTTATGAATGATGCAGCAAATCAGCTGAAGCAACTGGTGACAAGCATAGTGGATATGAACATAGTTGCTGAGAGTAACTTGAGTACTTTGGCCGAGATCAACAAGCTGCCGAGAGATGTATTGGTTACAGAGCAGATTGTACCGGATGGATCAGTCGAGAAGGGGAAGCAGCTGGAGTTTGCAGTATCTTTCCGTTTGGAGATCTGCAGAGTTTTGCTGAAGAGGATGTAGGCACTTGAGAGTAGGACATCATCCTTACCAGATAGTATCATTTCTTTCACTGAGGAGGACGTGGTCGGAGATGTTACTTCATATGTATGGATTGTTCCAACCAAGGTGCCTAATTCCCTGGAAGGGTCTCTTCTGATGGTACAAAAGAGAATTGACAAAGCTACTAAGCCTTTCATGATGAATTCTATTACCAGACTGGTGGCACTGCAGGTGGATATTGCAAGGTTCGGGCCAAGCTTGGAAGATGTGGAAGTGTGCATCAAAGTGTTGAATGAAGGATTGCTGCAGTTCAGGACAAAGAAGGAAGCAGTGGCTAAAACAGATGGGAAGATGTTGAATCACATGTTCGACAAGTATATCCGATATCAAAACAAAAAGAAGACATAAATGTTACAGCTGGCATGACTTCTTCTTTATTCTTTCTTCTTCTATTTTCCACGTTCCCGGATGAAATTGTAAGACTTTTAAGTTATTGGTTTTGAAACCATTACTTAAAGTCATGTGGAACAATTCTATTAGTTAAGTGATACATGTGTCACTTAAGGAGAAGTTAGTTGAGGATGATTTCCAAATGTCATCTTTACTTGTTGTTTATGTTTCAGTTCAATTAGACTTCCCATTTGTACTTTCCCTCCTACATTCTATAAGTAGGAGAAGAACCTTGAGTTAATGATCAAAATTTGTAAGCAGCAACCTTGTGTTCCAGACTTTGTGCTGAAACCCTTGAGAGCCACTTGAAGTAAAGGAATATACAGGAGTAGATTTCCAGAGAACTTTGTGTCATGGTGTATTGTGTTTCTTGCTTTTTATCTTAGATCTTTTAATAGACTTTGTGTTATTTCAGATCTAGATCTAGAGCTACCTTTGCTTAGAATTATGTGTTTATATCTATTGGTTTCTTCTATGTGCATGCAATCAACTCTGCTATCTATTGATTGGGATGCACATCTTCCCCATTTCTTCTCTATGTTGATATAATTCTCTTTCTCTCTTTTATAAATATTTCCTTTCTTTTTTAAACTTAGCTTGAACTATTATTATGGTTCATGAACTAAGTAGTTAAAGTAAAACCCCATTTAGATATTGCATACTTTAATGAAAAATCGACACGGGAGCCTCACTAGTAAATGAGGGAGATTTATCTCCCTAGGTTTTGTTTAGAAATCTAGCCAACATCAACCATCCCTTTTAGACTGGATTGGATTTTGTTGTTTGAAACCAAGTGTCTAAACTTCTTCAAACTCCTTATAACAAAGTGAGGAAACACCTTTTAATGAAAGAATACCTCACCTCATAATCCTCCAAGCTCTAAGTTAAGAATGTAGCTGGTTGCTCGGATCCTTCCTTGTTCAGCTGCACCAAAATGGCAGAGATTGTGTTTGGACCACCAAAAACATAGAGAATGAAATCTTTTGAGAAATATGGGTTAATGAGAGTTGGATCTTGGGATATTACTTGTTTGATAGTCTTGAAACTCTCTTTTCCTTCTAGTCCATTTGAATTTAAGGTTCTTCTTCAACGTCATTGTTAATGTCTCAACAAGAGTGGAAAAATCGGGCACACAACTTCGACAAAATTGACTCTCCCTAAGAAACTTTGAAGATATTTCTTGTGACTTGGAAAAGGTAGAGTGAGAATAGCTTTAACTCTTTCTAGATAAATTGTCAACCCCTCCTTAGACATAATGTGGCCTAAGAGCTTGCCTTCATGAGATAGGAATATGCATTTCTTCATATTTAGAGACACGCCAAATTACCTATATCTCTCAAATACTTACATGAGATGAAAGATGTGATTAGTTGTGTTCATCGAAAAATACTGTGATATCATCATGGTATACAAGAACCACCTTGTTAATTAGCCCCTTGAATGCCATGTCCATAGCTCTTTGGAACATAGCTCCGACATTTGATAGCCCAAAAGACATGTTTTGGTAGGCATATGTGCTTCATTTGGTGGTGAAAGCTATCTTGAACTCCTCTTCCTCTTTCACCATGATTTTATTATAGCTATCTAGAAGTGAAAACCTTTTTGAACCAACTACTATTTACAATATTTACTCCATGGAAGGAAGTGGTAGTGATCCTTGAGAGAAGCTTCGTTCAATTCCCAGAAATCCACACACATTGCGATTTCCCCATTTCTTTTTCTGACTGGCACCAGATTAGCAACCCATGAAGAGTGCTTGATTAGAAATATTATACTTGCCTCAATGAGATTATTTAATTCCTTTTTCATGAAAGGCTCAATATGGGGTTCACTATCTTTTGCTTATGTCTCGAAAGGTATGGCTTCCATATCTAACTCAATAGTATGTTGGGACAAATTCAGATCAAACCCTCTCAAATCTTCATAGCTCCAAGAAAAGATATCTAGAAACTCTTGAAAATTTTGAATGAAATCAGATTTCTCTTTATGAGTACTCACTTTCCCAACTTGGAGTTGTTTACCTTCTCCAACTAAAACCAATTTTGAATCTTCACCCTTGACCTGAATATTTCCATTCTCCTTCCGGAACTAGTCATTAGGATTGAAGATTGATTCTAGAGTCACCAAACCTTTTGGGAGCTTATTTGTTCTTAGCTAGACTACTTGATCCTCATATTGCATTTCCAGTTGACTTGACTCCTTGAGGAGAACTCAGCTTCTTCCTTAAGGAAATTGATGATTTTCAAATCACTTTCGAACACTTTCCAAATTGTGTTGCCTAGGAAAGTTGGTCTTATCACTACTTTCATATGAGGCTATGTTTGGTCCCTCTTGATACTCTCAACCACATCAAATGTTTCTCCAATGGCTGCAAGCTTTTCCATAGCCTCATTTTTCTTCCTTAGGATGGAATCAATGTTGAAAGCCTCAAAGTATTCTATAAGATCACATACTCTATGTTTGTAGCTCGTAAGGAGATCATTTTTTCTAAATTTTGTACTCTAACACGATTCATAATCAGCTCACTATCTCTGAATACTTGCAAGTTCTTAATGTTTCTCTTTCTTTCCCAATGCAATCCATGTATTAGTGTTTCATACTTAGTTGTGTTATTAAAACAACTGAATTAAAAGCAGAAAGATGAGTAGTATTTGTTACCTTTAAGATAGATGAGCATTACTCCTCTAGCACCTTGTCTCGCGCTCCCGAACCATCAAAGAAAAATTGTTAGATTTCATGGTCATCTTCATCATTTGGTTTGATGATGCTAGAGAGAGGTGGATTTTCTTCATGTAGGTAATAGATGCCCAATTCGGCTTCCTCCATCTCTTTGTATGGATCATGTTAGAACGTAATGGTTAAGTGGGTTGGCCACCCCTTAATTAAATATGGGTCCAATATTATACTATAGGTTAAATATTTAATAATAAGAAATATTTCTATTTCTATTATTAAATATTCAAACCTAGGAATATACTTTAGGTTAAATATTTAATAATAAGAAATAGTTATATTTCTATTATTAAATATTTTAAACCTTGGTATATGTGTTAACCGACATGGTTGAAAAGGTGAGTCGGGAGACATACCCAATCACCTCATATAAAAATACTTGGGTCCTCATTTGATATATTGAAAAAATAATATATCAAAGGTTTTCACCCTTGTGATTAGGGTTTCTAAGGAGGAGGTGATTTATTGGATGTAAAAAGTTTCTCTACAATAAATGTTACTTTTCACAGTGGTTTTTACCTTTGGGTTTTCCACTATAAATATTGTGTCTTGTGTTATTTACTTTTGTAAGTATTACTTTATTATTATGCAATGTGATGTGATGTTTATTTATTTAATATTGCATAGTTTATTAATGTTGATTAAATCCGTAATTAATAGAATCCTCAAATTCTAACATGGTAACAGAGAAAGGTAAATTAAATAGATTAGATCAAATGTTGTTGTATTTAATTTATTTAATTTTGTACAAGTTTTTCAACCAACCCGGAAGGGTATTTAAAAATCATCGGCCCCCCTTCTCCCCAATTTTTTTTGCAATCTAAATTTTGAATGTTTTGTGAGGAATTAATGTGAGTGTGCACAGGTGAAAGGGGTTTACATGCGTGTGAAAAATCACATACATGTAAGGGTAAATTAATATATGAAATATTTCTATTTCTCTATAGTTTTAAATGTGTGCAAGGTAAATGTTTTCAAAGGTAAAATTCAAGAGTAAATGAAGGGAGGAGATAAGTTTCATGAAAATAGGGATTTCAAATTATTTCATTGGCGAGTGAAATTACTTGTCCCCTCTATAAATCTCTAGGTTAATTTGTACTCTCATGTGATTGAAATATCCTTGCACTTGGTAAAAATTCTCTTACTATTTTTACCCTTTTTTTTCAAAATAATATGCTCGTGTCCTTTGGACCCCCTCTAATAGGGCTTGATTTAAAAAAATATAAGTTTATAGTTTTTATAACTATATTCTTTAAATAAAAATTTACTATAGAATAAAGATCATTATAGTTTATATTATATAAACTATTCTCAAAAAAATTATATAGTTGTTTATATTTTATAATTTATAAATAGAATCTATCTGAAACTGTATAGAAGAAGAAATTATGAAATTTCATATTCTGGAAATACACATGAATTTTCATTGTGTTAAATTTGACGGTCATATGAATCATCACAAAGACCAAAAATAAGGTAGAATGATGGTCATTTAGACGTCAAATTTAAGCTAGTCATATCCGGAAATTTTCATTGTGTTAAAATTGACGGTCAAATGACCGTCCCAACAAACCAAAAATAAGGCAAAATGATGGTCATTTAGACGTCAAATTTAAGTTGTTCAAATCTTTATCTACATTAACACTTTTCATAAATTTGAAGTTTTTGTGCATTCTTAGGGGTTTCATCTTCTCTTCTATATGGTCAATTTTTTTATGATAGGTATGGGGTATAATACAGTGCCCTTTATAATGTGGGTCATTATTTGATTATGGGAAGTTAATTAGTATGCATTTTTATGACAAATTAGTTATGGTCAAATAGTTTCTTTAGATCTATAAATTTAGATCTGGTTCTATTAATATTGTTATGATCAGATTAGTTATTTCTTTATAATACTTGATTTTTTAATGAAATAATACAAGTTTTTTAATCATAAAATATGGGTATTGTCATTTTTTTCGATTAATATGTTTCTAACTCAGTGGTGCATTATATCATAATGGGGTATGATTTTCAGGTTCAAGAAATTTGAAAGACAATGGCGTCCAATTACTTTTGCCTCGATAAATCCTAGATCCTAAATGGAGCCAATTACAATATTTGGAAGATCAAGGTCAAATCAGAACTTATGGTGAGGAAACTCTGGATGATTGTTTTAGGAACTAGAGCTTGCGCCCACCGGTCATCAAGCGAATGCAGAAAATATGAATGCATTCTCACAGCAGTGTATGCAGGAGGCCCTTTCCATGATTTCTACACAATGTGAACGATGAATATCTTCTACACATTGGTAATATCAAACATCCTAAAGAGGTATGGATACAATTAGAATCCATGCATGAAGGTACGCACTTATCTAAGATTATTAAACTTGTTTTAGAATTGCTTACGACTCCTATGAAAGGAGATGAAAAGGTAGTTAATTTCTTAGCCAAAATTAAAAATATCAAAGCACAATTAGATGGATGCAATTGTGACTTAATTGGTGAAAAATTAATCTACTTTATTGTTCAATTGAATATACATGAAAGATTTAGGAATTTTATTTCTATCTTAAACTCTAAATATCATAATGAGGATGAATTACCAAACTTAAATACTTTGATTCTCTCTTCGATATAGGAAGAGCAAGTGATGATGAACTTTGACTCTAAGGAGAATTCTTCTCAAACACTTCTTTCTCAGAATTTGAAGTTCAATCCTCACAAGCCCTTATCTGATCAGAAGTTTAGATCTAAATCTTCATTTGTTGATAAGAAAAGTGTTACTTATGAACATTTTTGTGTAAGATTTAATGGTAAATGTCACAAATGTGGAAAATTTGGGCATAAAAAGGAAGAGTGTAAATCTAAGAAACCTATCCATAAAAATCGAAACAAACTATCTCATCTAAATATAATTTAAGGAAAAAGGATAGTTCTAATGATGCTCCTAAAACTATTGCATTATATATGTTTTATACTCTTCCTCTAATTTTGAATGGATTCTAGATTCAAGGTGCTTCAAATCATATGACTAGTATTTCCAATTCTTTATTTGATGTTACGAAAATCAATGAACATGTGTATCTTGGTGATAACTCATCTTTAGAAGCAATAGAGAAAGGAAAAGTAAAATTTGCAAATGGTATTTTGAATAATGTTTTATTTGTTCCTAAGCTTAAAAATAATCTTTTTTCATGTTCACAACTAACTCATGATGGTTTGTCTATTCAAATTTTGAAGGATACTTGGTACATCAAGGATAGTAATGATAATATAATTGTTGAAGGAATTCAAAGAAATGGTCTGTATATTTTTGATGATTTTTCTTTTGCATCTTGTTTTGTATCTCAAAGTTTGAATAATTCAAAACTATGGCATGAAAGGTTAGGACATGTGAATTATCGAAGCTTGTATGAAATGTCTAGAAATAATCTAGTGAAAGGTTTTCTTGTGTTGTCTTCATCTCATGATGCTTGTGAAGGGTGTTTACGCTTGAAACAAAGTGTTAAACCCTTTTCATCATGAGGAGAGTTCCTCTTCACCACTAGAACTTGTTCATAGTGATGTTAGAGGACCTCTTGAAGTAGCTTCATTAAATGGTTCTTTATATGCTATGACTTTTATTGATGATTTCACCAGGATGATTTGGACATATTTTCTTAAAAATAAATCTAATGTATTTGGAAAATTTAAGGAATTTAAAGCTTTTGTTGAAAATTCATCAAATTATAAAATTAAGAGGCTTAAATAGATAAGGGGTGAATATGTCAGTATGCATTTGAAAATGTTGTTTGTATGGAGGATTTGATTAAAATGAATTAACTTCTCCCATTCTCCCGATTAATAGTGTAAAGAAAAAAAAAATGAAATTTTGAAAGATTGATTTAGGTCTCTTACATAATTTTCTTGGCATGGTTGTATTTCAAGACAAAGAAAACTAGCATCTACATGTTGTTTCTCAAACAATATGAAACCAATGTACTAAATTTTTTAATGGTTGATTGTAAACCAATTTTTAAACCTATGGAAGTTGGAAAACTTGAAAACTTGATCAAAAAAAACCGTAATGTGAAAAAATAATGATGACTTTATATAGCGGTGTTATAGTTTGATTTATTTTCTAATATAACTAGACCAAATATTTCCTATGCGGTAAGAATTACCTCAAGGTTTAAAAAAAATTGAAACATTATAAAGATGATTTAGAATCTTACAAAAATAATTTTTAGATTATATTAAGGGAACAATCAATTATGGGTTGTATTATCTAAGGATGAAAATGTTAATTTGCATGATTTTTTTTTATGATCACATTAAGCAATGTAAATATATATATCTTACATGGGATGGATATAAACCAACTTGTTGCTATCATAAATTAATATCATGATGTATCTCTTTTATAAATGATCTATTATCATTGGTTAGTTAGCCTTTGATGGCCATAGCATAGGAATAGTATATAATAGGGGTTATAGTTAGTGGATTATTATTATGTTGAGAATTTTCTTATTATATATGAACCTTATAGAGATCATTGAATCTCGAAGTGGCCAATTCTTATTATACTTTAATATTGAAGAATTTATCTGCAATATTGTGGATGAAAATGTTTTTGGATTTTGTGATTGATAATCATAATTAATGATGTAATTTAGATAGAAAATATATCTACTCAAGTTATGTGTTTAAATTTGATGTAGGTTTCATTATTTGGTGCAATAAAAAGCAACCAATTGATTCTATCTCTTCAACTGAAGTTGAGTATAGATGTGTAATTGAAGTTACAAAAGAGGCTCTATGGTTGAAGAGGTTGTTCAATGAGATAAACTTAAAGGATAAAGGTAGTGTTCCTTTTTTCTGCAGCAACCAGAGCACCATAGCTCTTGCACATAATCCATTACATCATCATAAGATGAAGAAATTTGAGATACATATACACTTCATCCGTGAGAAGGTGTTAAGTGGTGAGATAGATCTCAAGTTCGTGTCGAATGAAGAGTAGGTTGGTGACATCTTCATAAAACCCCTTAGTGTTTAAAATTTTTGTCACTTTCGTGAAAAAATTGGATTATTAGAGTTTCCATTGAGGGGGAGTGTGCATGACAATTTCACCTCCTAATGGAACTTGGTATTTGTAAAATGAAAAATGCATTGTAATAAATACCTTCAGGAAAATGTAAAAGGACTTTGGGGGTGTGTAAAAGAACTTGAGCATGTTTAGAAATACCTTTGGGCATGTGTATACTTCTCAGCTTATTTTTGAAAAATAAGTGTAGAAAGACCTTAAAGGCGGTCTTCAATAAACTCTTTAGTTTTATTGAGTTTATTGGTAAACATCCAGTGTAAGCATATTGTTAAGGAGGTCCTTGGTTATAAAAGGCTCATATATGCTTGGTTTCAAGTAACCTTTATGAGAACTTGTGAGAACATGTAAAACTCACAAATCATACTTAGCCACTGATCATGGGATGATATTTGGGATTCCAAATCCTTTTGTACCAAAAGGTAACTTAAGTATGATGAAGGTGTTATAATTCCTTCAACCTATATGCTAGCCTAAAACCTTTATGGTTTAAGGATTATAAATCTTATAGTGTACCACGAGTAGGTAATCTATTGGCATATGTTATCCCACTTAACATTAAGGGGGTGTTGGAACATAATGGTTAAGTGGGTTGGCCACCCCTTAATTAAATATGGGTCCAACATTATATTATAGGTTAAATATTTAATAATAAGAAATATTTATATTTCTATTATTAAATATTCAAACCTAGGAATATACTTTAGGTTAAATATTTAATAATAAGAAATAGTTATATTTCTATTATTAAATATTTTAAACCTTGGTATATGTGTCAACCGACATGGTTGAAAAGGTGATTTGGGAGACATACCGATCACCTCATATAAAAAGGACTTCAGGTCCTCATTTGATATATTCGAAAAAATAATATATCAAAGGTTTTCACCCTTGTGATTAGGGTTTCTAAGGAGGAGGTGATTTACTAGATGTAAAAAGTTCTCTACAATAAAGGTTACTTTTCACATAGTGGTTTTTACCTTTGGGTTTTCCACTATAAATATTGTGTCATGTGTTATTTAATTTTGTAAGTATTAATTTATTATTATGCAATGTGATGTGATGTTTATTTATTTAATATTGCATAGTTTATTAATATTGATTAAATATGTAATTAATAGAATCCTCAAATTCTAACAAATCATAAACATGTCTCTTGTGAGCCCACTCATTAAGTATCTGATTTGAAATTCCTCCAACCTTAATTTCTGCTTCCTGAGTACTTGAACAATCTTCCTGGTCAAAGATGGTGCAATTAGCATTGATTGGACTTGGCGTGTAAGGATCAATGTGATAGTTTACAATTGGATCTAACATGATAGTATATTTGGCTCCATACCTTGTTCTAGAAAGTATGTGGGACCAATCATCTAATAGGTACCCACCAATTTTAGCCGTGAAGTCCCTTGACAAACATAAATCAAAGAGTGGTGGTAATTCAATCACGAGTATATTTTGCATGGATCTATGACATTTGGGCATGCATGCAGTGTTAGATTTAGATCCTTGATGATTCTAACTGTCACCATTGATGTCCAATCTAATTATACCACTCCTTTGGATACATGTTCATATTTAAGACCCAATTGGTCTGCTATTTTCTTATGAATCACTAAGCTACTTGATGTTGAGTTAATAATGCAATTTGTGTACTAGGTTGTTTTCAATGATCACAGATACATAGAATGGATGAGGTTTCATATTTCTACCTAGTTGACCTCCCTCTTATTGAGTTACATTTGTAATCCCTTTTCTTGATATTTAGATTACTCATTAGGGAAGTACATGTTGGCCATGGCTATCTACAATAGATCTTTCTGTCCCAGAATTATCAAAGATTCCCACATAGATATGCTTACATTTTTTTTTCATCGGTAAATGATATTAAATGGGGATGGAATTTCTTTTTGTTGCCCCTTTCTTGGCACAACTTTCTCCTATAATTGAATTAGCACATGGGCTGATATAACAATTCATTTACGATGATTTTGTGAGTTTGTAGGTGCATTTGAGTTACTAACTCCCTGAAGTGTGATATAAGGTTAAGAAGCATTTATATTTGATGATTTCCCTTCTTCGGTAGCTCTATTTTTTGACCTTGGCTATTACACCCGAGAAAGAGACTGATTAATTCCACAAAAATCCTTGGATTTCCAGTTTACTAAAGAGGTGTCATTTTAAGATGCCTCTTGTGTGACCGAATGCTACCGCTTTTCTTCTTCATTTACTTCTTGGGGCACACCAATACTTTGTACCATTAAAGCTTGATTTAACATACCATTGAAACATGCAACTTGATTATGAGGTTGTCCATAAGGGAAAAACCATTCATGTTCATGTGCAAGGTTATTTTGTACTAGAACCAAGGCTATGGATGTTGAAGTTGCATTAAGATTATATGGTTGAAATGGCAAAGTGGTAGGAGGTTGTCCTTGATTCTAATTAATAGCTTGATCAGGAGGCCTATTAGACTCATATGAGGGCTTATTAGGTTGGTATTGAGGTTGGTAGGGTTTGAAATTCTGAGCTTGTTGCCTCTTGATGGTCACCAACACATTCCCTAGGTTTTGCAATTACTTCTTGACCTCTTGGAGTTCATTGGAGGTGCTAGAAGAAGTGGAAGTTTCACTGGAACTTTGATTTCTAGGAGCTGGAATAGGGGCTAACTCAAGTGTTTGGCTAGAATTAGGATTCCCCATTTCTGGATAAATAGGTATAGGTGGCCTAGGTGCAAGTTTATCGACTTGAATTAGGAAATTCTCATCTCTAATGGCTATGGCATAGGCTCCTGGTAAATTTATCCCTCCCATAAATTTTATTATTATAGATATATCAAAATTGAGAGCTTTAAGGAAATAGTGAAATGCACCTTCGGTCGTTAGTCTTACGGAAATTAGAATCCTATCCCATGTTCTTTGGAATTTGAAATTGAAGTTAGCCATCTCTTCATTTTGAGATCTTTTTATTGTATTCAACTACTCCAAAAGAGATAAATTATCTTCCCTTTCTCCAAACTAGTTACAAAGTCCCAAACGTAGTTAATTTCAATTATTAATTGATCCGATTGTTAAGCTTCTAAACCACTACAAAGTTTTTCCTTTGAGAGAATAGGAAAAGAGTTTGAATACCACATCCATATCAACAATCTCGTGAATAGAAAAGACATTTACGATATCCTGGATATGATCAATTGGGGTGGTATTATTCTCTCTAGTGAAATAATGAATGCTCTTTAATGTTGCCATTGGAATTGGATTATGTGCATTGAGGGCAAGTAGAGTACTACCCGTGAAATTAACAAATGGATTTGGTTATTGTTGATCCATTCTGATGTGTCTAAGAACTCTAGTGGATTGTAAGAATGACCTACCCGGTGGAGGTGTTGAAAGAGTTCTATTTGGTGGAGATTGGGATCTCTGAACTCATCTTCCTCTTTCAAGAGGTAACTGAAATATTCAAATATCCCCTCTTTTCTCATTCTTGACTTTGTTTGAATCCTTTTCATGAACTTCAATCACTAGTGATGCTAAACCAGTTAATTTTCTGAGTGGAGTCGCCAGATGTGTTGGTGCAAAGCTTCCAAAGGCTAGAATTTCACCAAGATACATATCCAATCTTGATGAAAATAGAAGAATTGACTTCTTGTCCCACCGGCATTCCAGAATCAAGTTATCACCAAATTATAGTACCCTCTTATTTGTCATGTGTATGTGCATAAACTACTCGGACCATCTCTTAAGTTATGGGACTTGCTACTTGAGATGGACCTCTAGACAAGGTTGGTTTCTCTTCCTAATCTATTACAACAAATACTCCTAATGAAGGTAAATATATTATTCAATCCTATCCTATCAATTTTAAGAGACCATGGAGAAGGAAAGAACACAAAAATGAAGAAATCCTACACTAAAGGAGGTAATGGAAACAAGAAAAGGGGGTGAAATACCTGTTGAGGGAGAAGATGAAGGGAAATGCAGTTGAAAGAGGCTAGAATGGGTTCGACATAGTCCCAAGATATGCATTTACCACCAGATCTCCATGAGACATAACAACATAAACTTGTAAATGAAAGAAAATATGCATAGAATAGAACAACAAAAATAGAGAGGAAAGAAACTGCAAGAAAATTGAAAAAGGTTTGAGAGAACACCACCATACACAATTTTATTGCTCCATTAATTTGCATAGTCCATTACATTTGTAAAATAGAGGCACCATTACATTTGCATAGTTCATGTGAAGGTTTACAACTCAATGGAATTGAGAAACAAATTCACAAGAGTTTACCATATGTCCCAGAATATATCTCCTTCAAAATGAGAAGAGTTTACAATATATAGAGGAAGGTGAGAGAGAGAGAGAGAGAGAGAGAGAGAGTCCCAAAATCCCCCTTTCACCCACCAATAAAGTACATTGATTGGATGAAAAACATGATGGAGAACCCTGAAAAACCCATCCCTTGTTGTATTGTAAGCATCTTGTAGAATAAAATGGCCTCTCATGCTTCATTTAATGCATTTTCAACCACCTGGAAGTGATCATTTGAATATGGGTTTTTTTCTACATTTTTAGCCCATCTACCTCCACCAAATCTTTGATTTCTTGATTTCTTAGTGTAGAGGAAAAAATCCAAATTATAATAAGTATAATTTTGTCTGATTTGGTTGAGTATTGAGGAAGATATGGCCATTTTTGTGCAAGTCACTCCTTGGCTCATACACTACCTTATGGGGACTAGGCGTTAAATTGTTGTATTTGGAAAAGATTATTTTCAATTTTCCCCTTTTCATATTTAATTTTAATGTTTCAATGGTTTCTTGGGAAGGCATTTAAATTTTTTAGGGGGCCCACAAATCATTTTTAAAAAAAAATGCATGTGGGGTGTTGATTAGACAAGGAGTCCTAATCGGATCACCGCCAACTAGCCATCCGGCTCGGTGATCTGACACCCTATTTGCATTATTGATGTCCATGCCAACTCGGATCTATCTCCTTAGATTATTGGCAAGTTCACCCCTCTGCATTGGTTGGTGGGTTCATCACCATGTTGGCCCCACCTCATAGTATACTGCTTCCACCTTAATAACTAGCTCACCCAACACCTTGGCTCCCTGCCTTGATCTGTGAAAGAATCAACTTCACAGAGAACTCGTTCCCACAGGGAATGAGTTCACCTCATTCCATCCTTGACCGCATCGGCCTATGGTGACTCATCTCAACTGGTTCCGTGCAAGCCTTGATTTCCCACATCAACCGATTCACACCCTCGAGCACACCTCACTTGAGCTTGTCCCCACACCGACCTCCGCATTGCATTGAGTTCTCATCGAGTCTCTTGCGGTCACATCACCTTGTTCCGTCCCCACCCTCTGGGCTCACTCCGACCTATTCCTTTGCATTCCATTGGTTCACCATATTATGTGGCAAAGTTGGGGTTTAGAGGAACACATGACCAAAGCATTCCTTACGGGCCACTTGGGCTTGAAACCCCGATGTGCCCGTAGTATGAAGGACCTCACCACCTTACCATCTCGTTGATCAACTTAGGGAGTCGTTTCCCATGCCAAGCCACCCTAATCAACTTTTTACCTATAAAACGGCTCGCTCAAACTCCTAACCAGCCCAATCCACTCCCTATGCTCAACTCGGCCTCCACTTAGCTTGTTGATCTAGTTTCATAGCTCGCCAAACAACTCAACAATTTTTTTCATTTCCTTAGCCATTTTTTGCAGCTTTTCAATTTCCTTACATTTTTCCAAAAAAATTCAGATTTTTTGCTGACCAGGGAGCCATGGAGATGTAGTGAGATTGTCTGAGACTAACTTTTTCAAATTTGCCCATTTTATCCAATTCGGGTTAAAGTGGGCCTTGAGGACCTGCTCTCTCACCTTGGCCAAGATATGGACTTTTTTGAAACCCAGAAGAGGGAAAAAATGCACTAAATTGGTCTTGAACTTCCCAAAATCATTGTAAGTTCTCCAAGATCATGGAAATTTACCCGAAACCCCAGATTTAATATTGAAGCCCCTGTCAACTACCCAAGATTAACCCTCTAGTTACCCTTTTTACCCAAGGGGTAAAAATGGATAATGGGACTATGCACTTGGGATTTGAAAAAATTGTTATGGAACCTAGAAATGTCAACCTTAGAATTGAAGTGAAGGATAATATCACCTAATTACTATTTTCTTGTTTATGATTATGGTTTCTATGTCTTTGGTTTCCTCTAGTAGAGGGTTTTGTACCTTTTTCAAAAATTGAGAAATAAACTATATTCTTTATATGTTGAGCATAACTCATATGTAATTTTTTAGGATGTTTTAGAACCATGCTCTCTTAGAGAAACTAATACTATACCTCTTCTACATTGACTATCCTTAGTCGATATATATTATTTTCTCTAATGGTCCTTCAATATATTTTAAAAAGTTAAAATTGGCTAAGCATACATTATATTCAAATCATAACTAGCTCCAACGTATCTTGTTGTATGGTTAGAAAATTCGATGATATAATATCCACATATGATTATATCCATATAGATACACAAAATACATCTTGTTGTATAGATAGTTATTGCAAAATGTATTTTGTGTCTCTATATTGTTAATACTTCCTTGTAATCAATACCAATAAACATTCAGTGAGATTGTAAGACTTGTAATATATGTTCTATCACTTGAGACGAGAAAAATAAAATGATTTCCCATTATGCATGTCCATTGTCTTAAAGACTATGTGTGTGCGTGCACGCGTGTGCATTTGTGTGTGTGTTTTTACAGTGCGTGTGTGCGTGTGCGTGTGCATGTGCATGTGCGTGTGTGTGTGCGTGTCTGTGATTGTGTGTGTGAATTTTTAGTGGTATTATGATGTTTTTGAGGTATTTGGATTAATTAAATGAATGGAATTTAAGTGAATGGTGTGGTTGAAATATGAGGGAATAAGTGACTTCCAATAAATGAAAGGAAATGTTCTTTTATAGTCCATAATAACCAAGTGACATGGTTTTGGGTCTACAAAAGGTTTTCAACATATGAGACTACCTCGTATTTCTAATATGTAGGAGGAACCTAATTGCACTTTAAGATGTGTACATACCTTACCCCTTGCATGATTTGAACATATCATAGTCTCCTGGTATGAGATGAACTATAACATCCCAAAATTTCTTGTAAGTTAAATTAACTACGGTTAAGTCTAAATAGGATTAGACGAGATCATCATTGGGTATAAAATTCATTTGGTTCGTCGTATCATGACCCACAACTTCTGTTGTGGGGCATGACATTGCGGAACAAATAACTCCGCACCCACCTTGATGATCCTTCCTAAAACATGATTAGGCCTTAATCATAGGTAAAATGATTCATTAATGATAGTGAATCTTTCGGTTATTTATTCCGGTTATTTTATTTTAATCGGTTTGGTCGTCTTATGTTTTGTTCGACTTTTGCAATAACCATGATAAATACTGCCTCTGTTTTATTTGACAATGCTATATCAAACCAGACTTTATGAGAATATTCGAATAATTATTACGATAACATATTGTTGGCAATATGTGGACTTATATTATGATGATTAATTTTACCATTAAAGTTAGGTATCACTTTAAAAAATGCATTATTAATTTGTGAAATTATATATTTAAATCCTAAAAGGATTTGGCATGTAAATCAAAAGTTAAAAAGAATAATAATAATAATAATAATTTAATATTTAAAATCTGAGAGTTTTGAAAGGGACATGCCTTCATCTGACACCAAGTATGTGGCATGCATTGATGCATGAAGCAACATTGAGAAGCCCAAAAATTCTCCATTATAGTATAGTTTCTTCATTATATTTTCTGTTATTTCTCCTTTGTCTATTTTAATTCCTCTCTTCTGGGATACCTACATGATTTTTGGGAGGAAGGAAGGATTCAACTTGTTGGAGTTGGAAGAGTAAGAGGTTGTTGATTCTGGGTTTACTTCAGGCATGAATATATTCTCCCTTCTCTGTAGCATTATTTGTAAATAATGAGGAAATACACATTCTATTTTAAATGGAAATTAAATGAATTTGTGGACAGCTTCTGATTTAATTTCTTGGAAATGAAATTTAAAAAGGAAATTGATGGATTATGTATTCTCTTAAGCTTTCTTTGTGTAGTTTTAGCTAAACCTAGAAAAAAACACAAACGGGTGTTCCTAATCAATTTTTATTTTATTTTATTTTCTATTTAAATTTGATTTCAAGAAACCCAAATCAATTTCTGGCTCTGAGTTTTATTACAATCAAACAATAATTTATTTTTATGAGCAAAGCGATTTCTGGGTAGTGTGAAAAATGTTTTTGCCAGGTATTTCATCATTTTGTCTGATATATTTGCTTCCAGATTCTAATAATTTCTAAATAGAAAAGAAATTAATCTTTGGAGAACGAATCGAATTGGATATGTACAATTCAATTTTCCGTAGGTATCATTTTATTACCGGATTAAAAAAATTAGTGTTAACAATCTATGTAAGATGACGTAGTTTTTCTTAAAGGATTTTATTCATGGAAATGTTAGAAACTTATTGTTGTTATTCTATGCAAAAGGACTTCAAAATTATCATCTTGTGGTATGTGGATCCATTTGTTTTGTTGATCTATCGTTACACGAAAAACATGTTATGATTTAATAGAGGTGTTTTTACGTTGTTTAGTTGGATTGTTCTGTGTGTGTGTGTGTGTGTGTGTGTGTGTGTGTGTGTGTGTGTGTGTGTGTGTATTTTGATTGTTTGAAATAAATTTATTGTGTGTTTTATAGAGTTTATCATTACCTAGAGGGAATATGTCTAATTGGTATTTGGAAATGATGATTTCAGACAGTTTTGTTAAGCCGTTTGTTGATTGGAAAGCAAGAAAAATAATAGTTGAATCTATATCATGTGAAGCATGATTTGCTTGTGGTTTAATCAGAATTCAAATGTTGAATGATTATGGTTTGATTATGTCTTGATCCTGGTAATTAGAGTGAAACATGATTGCTGAAATAGAAATTGGTTGTTCTATTGGTGTGCATTCATAGTTGTATCTTGATGTAGAACATGTAATAATACATTCACCGTTGTATTACCATGTGTTTGTTGATAAAATAACTTGTATATCATTTTATATTTTATTAAATAATTACATCAGAAAATGGAGGCAATATTCATGCCAGTTCATTTTGAACTGACAACATACCACTACTCCAGTCTTGCAGACAATTAGCCGTCATGTTCGGATATGTGGAAACTCATGTCTTGTGAAGTTTTATCGTAGCATGGATCTAAATGAGATACTTGGATTTCAATTTGTAGAAGGATGATATCCTAGAATTTTGACTAAATTTATTGGGATCTTGGACCCATTGTTAATATTCAAACCTCACTATGTGAGAATTACCGTAATAATTATATATTTCACCTTAATGGCATATGTAATTTATGATTTTTATAAAGAGATGATTACCTTGTATGAAATAATATCTTAATATGAGTAAATGATAAATATTAGAAGTGAGAAATCTTACTTATCATAAATTGTTATATTTATTTATTTGATATTTGTCAATGTATGAAGCCAATAATTGGGCAATTATTGTAACAATCAATTGTCTTTAATTTCTAAATTAAATAAGCTATTTAGTGGCGTAGCTAATCGAAGGAATAATTAAATATACATGTTTTAATATATATATTTAATTCGCCTTTCGGTAAACTTGGTATTAATATGATAAGATTGTAAATCTGTTGTATAGAGAATGGAAGAGTATCGTTGTAAAAGGTAATTTAAGGTTAAAAAACCAAGCATCAGGAAAAGAGAGACTAAATGGGATGGTAAATAGATGAAAAGATCCATTAGACTTATCTCATGATGATCCTAGTTGGCCTTTGGCATTTATCTCGATATAAACTCTTGCAAGATAGGTTAAATTGGAAATAAAGTAAATACAAACTATAAGATCTAGATAACTGTGAAAGGGATAGTTGTGAGGTGGTGGAAGACTTAAACTCATAAGACTAGTGTGTTGTCTTGAGTTTAGTTGTAACCTGCATGGCGGAAAAATTTGGCCAAAGTAATGCATTGATGGTTGTGCATTGTCTGATCACCTAGTCCTCCAATTAAATTAAAATTGCTAGTAACCTAATCATGGGAAGTTGAACACTGAACATGAGGTAGGAAATGGTCGGATACCAGAATACGAAGTCAGAAAACTAGCTTCGTGGTAGACCCAAGGACTTTCACATGGTTCCCATGACCTGAAAAAGGTTGAGCCAAAATGCTAGTAAGCATTGTCACTCGAAGTAGTGGTGAAGGGAGATCGTGGAGATCTGGATTCACCCTTCTCAGCCACACATGGCTTACACAAATGTTATCAGCTAGATGAAAAGAAAATTTGATTTAAAGAATTTGATTAAATAAATTTGTATGATTGCAGCTGTGTAATCTATTTTTATGTATGTTTAAAAAAATATATCCTCATTTTCCAGTTCTAGTAATTTTGAGCGTTACATGAACACTTTAAACCCACAGTGCATTGACATGTGGTTCTCATGTAGAGTACATTAACAATCCTTTTGCCTGCATGTAGTTGAGTCATAGTTTAGTAATATTCTTCAACATGGTAATCTATATTTTGGTGGCTCAAAGAGACTTGATTCATAAAAAATTGGTGAGATATTGGAAATTATTTTCTTAAGGTCTGAGACTCAAATATTACTTTGGCATAGGTTTTTTGCTTTGAGTGTGTTTTTATTTACAAATTTACAAAGATAAACAAGTGTTTTGGGCCTCCATGGCTAGGCCATATACAACTCCAAAGGCCTATATGTAGATGGTTGGAACACTATACAACATGGTAATGGGGTGATTGTCACAATTTAGTCGTAGATATTTGTAACCACGATTTTATCTTCAAACCAAATCAATTTCATTAGCTCTTTCATACTTGCACATAGTCAAGGTTCACGTTCCCTTCTTAGAGCCATACTTGTGCATATGTTACCTATTTAAGACCATCTATGTTTCTGATTAATTCTTCTTATGATCATCCATTGTTTTGTCTTACCTTGTTTTCAAGAAAGAGCTATTATTCAACAAAACAATTTTGAATGTTGCTTCCTTGCAAATACCTACAATTTAAGGGAAACCTCAAGCCTTTCAAAATATGCTCAATGGTTTAGATGATTCATTTTATTTTAATTTTTAAAATCCACATCCATTATTAGCAAAGTAATATAAGTAGTCTAGCTAGCATAATCTCCAAAGAAAATTATATTTTTTTGGGTAGAAGGGGTGGAAAAGGTTGCGAATTTAGCACAAAGCTAAGTGTGTTGTAGGATAATCTTGAATTGGGTGTTTGAAGGTTTATCATGTCCCCTTTTCAAAATTAAAATAATCGGGAGACTCATAGCCTATTCCTTATTTCCCATAGGCTAAGGGATAAAGTTAGGGAAATAATTTAATAATAATATTTTAAGTTGTCCTAGTAACTTTATTTTTATAACATTGTAAAAGGGTGAATTATATATTATTAATATAAAGGGGAGTTATATTAAAATTGTTTCTAGACACTTTTTGAGAAAATTTTAGGTAGAAAAGAAAATTCAAATTAAAAGGGTGATTATAAAAGGAAGAGTTGGGAGGAAGAAGACATCCATATTTTTGTATTAAAACCCCTTTTAAAGATTGAGCATTCTATATTCAATTCCTTCTCACGGGATGAAAACCTTACTAGTGCGTAGATTCGGTGGATGAAAATCCTCTTCTCTTTTGTGGCGTTTCCATCTAGGGATCACATTTGAGTTGAAAGATTACAATTTATATCCATTTCCAGTTAGGTAAGAAGGATTTTTGGAGAGTTTTTGTTTTCTACAATACTTCATACTTTCACTAAAATACTTTATACCAATTTTATAGTTCTTAAGTACCACTACAATAATGCCACAATAATAAATAGTGTTTTTATAAAACCATACAACCTCGCTTTTAACACGCAACATGAGGTCTAATCATATTTTGTTTATAATGAGTCTTTAATAACAATCTTATACGTAGTACTATCAATTTTAGTCTTTCGATATTCAATTGTATCCATACTAAATATGTGTGGATTTTAATAAATATTTTCATATGCATATGTGGCACATCATAAGAGTGTGACAACAATCAATGTTTCTAGCTTTATGTGTTAGTTTTGTTTAGTTTTCATTTTGTTCGAGCGCAACAATAGTGCATGTATGTTAGTTGTTTGTGGAATTTCTAGCGAATGATCTCGTGTTTTCCATTTGTTTATGGATATGTCAATGAATACTTGTTATAGTTAAAAATGTTAATAAGTATATAAATTAAAGTAATTTACATATATTATTTGTTAATTGTGAAAGGGACATTACAATGGTATCAACACAAACATATTACCAACCTGTGGGTTTGAGAGTAAAATTTAATACAACCTAATGATAGAGTAGTTAAATTTTACTAGAGGGGGAAAAGGAGGTTACAAAACCAATGAATGTAAATGGAAATAAAAGAGGTAGATGAAATGGGTGAAAGAGGAGAGAAGGTGCTAATCGATGAGGAAAATAATAAATCTAATACAATACAATTTTTAGCATGACTCAAGGACAAAAACAAATGACAAACCTCATGGCTCCATTATATAAACACTACAAAATATGAATAAACCAAGACCAACCCAAACCCCTATGAGTGAAGGTAATGCTTCAGGTAATAATAGAATGGTGATTGGATCAAAACCTAGGCCTTTCCAACCTAATTTTCTTCAGAGAGAAGAGGATAAACCAGAAGAAATATACCAAAATCTTAATAGAGATAATCATGTAGCCTTGTTTTATGAGTATAGAAACCTTGGACCATGCAGATATGTATCTCACAAGTTTTTATAGTTTGAAAATGAAGAATGGGCATAAAAAGTGAGATACAATCAAACAAAAATCAGCTTCACAATAATCTACAATAGAGGTTAGGTTAGATAATTATTGTAGATTTTTATGGGTCTAACAAATGTACAACTCATTCTTGGGTGTAGAAATTAGACACATATGTCTTATTGAACCCCATGTTTGAAGAAGAGGACATCAAATTTGGTACACTACATTTGGAGGGAATAACACATGAGTGGTGATACCATGGTCTAGTGACCTAGGGACATATCCTCATCAACACATGTGAGGAATTCAGCCAGAGGATCATTGAGATATTTGATATGAAAGGCCCTGAGATCCATTTTAGAGAGTCGGTACCATTGATACAATATGCAATGATCGATATCTATGTTGCATAGTTACAAAGACTATCGGCCGTGGTTCCTAACATTTTCAAAAGGAGACTCACCTGTTGTGCTCATGAAGGGATTAATCGAACCTCTCAAAGGTTGGGTAAAATCTTTTGATCCACCCTCCTTATAGGGTTCCATTAAGAGAGATCTCACATTGGAGGATTTAGTGCCCAAGAATAAACTCTATGCAAACTCATCACCTTTGGGGAAATATAAGAAACCTTTTCAAAAGGGTTGATTTTATCAAAATTATATGACACAAAGATAAAACGAGGAAGAAGAATCCAGAAATGAGCTCAAGAGGAAGAATACTTATCTCACTTGTAAAGATCCATGGTAATATTGTCATATATGCCTTAGAAAAGGCCAAGTTCACTACATAGAGGTAATATTTGATGTTGACACTGATAATGAAGAACTCGGACCACAATTAGTAAGGGAAGAGAATGATCTTGAAAAAGCTTAAAGACGAGGGTCCAAATTAAGGCATATTTGCATCTCTTTTAGGGGCACCTAAATATCATCCATTTATGGTTTTTGGAGTGCTAGCTAGACAATGGATTTCAGTTCGATTGATAGTAAGGTTTGGTCGTTAATATAATCATCGTAACTTGAGGATTTTGAAGGTTTTAATGTTATTATTATTGATGGTTTCACCATCCTATGAACAAAAACAATTTGATAACTTGATATCACTTTGGGAGACCATAATCCATGTGATGATTTTTACACTATGGGATCATGAGAGACTGATATGGTGTTGGGTGTTTAATAGTTACATTCCATTGGTGAGTTTTCATAGAATTATCGGACTATGGAGCTTAAGGTTAAAACTTAAGGGAAATATGTGGTGTTTAGAGGCATCTCAAATGGATCACCACATGTGGTCATAACTAAAATAATGATGAGAATATTTTATAAAGGATGGGTGGCATGGGAAATTTGTTTAGTGATTCTATAAATTCATCCATGGGGAAGTAGGGCACTTATCAAGTTGATGTTCATGTAAAAAATAATGCTCCATTATATTATTGATGGAATAAGATTACAATATATATGCATAGAGCTTCATGTGATCTAGTAGAAGTGCACCCTTGTAAGGATTGGTAGATTTTTCTATTCTCTCACTCTCTCCTCACTTTTACAGATAGACAATGGAAACACCTCACGGGCTATGGGTATCCCAAAAGTGAGGTGAATCTCCAGATTTGAAGGGTTGGTTCCCTTTAGTGTATCCCTAACTAAATCTGATGGGGTAAATGTTAGAAAGAAAACTTGAATAAAAAGGGGGTGATACACCATGAGTTGTTGGAGACTATTGATATGAAGATGTGCACAAACTGATAATGAAATAACAAACTTACATGAACCAGAGGATTTTGAATGAAATTTCAAGGAAAAGTAATTGAAAATTGTTAAGGGATGACTCACAATAAACAACTTACAATATGCATGCACACTAAAATTAACACACAACACCTATTATTGCAATAAGGGTGGGTAGCTTAAGAAAATAACTTAATAAATTCAGGGAAATATCACAAGAATAAACTACCTTGAAATCACAATATTGCAAGTATTTCTGGAAAGGAAAAACACTTATTATTAGTGGGCACTTGCTGGATTTTTTTTGTAGCACTTAGTTATATAAATCAAAATATCCTAATGCTTAAAAAGAAATACCATATAAAAGAAAAAAAAGTGGAGCTGAATTTCTCATCAACTTTGATTCAACATCGCTTAAGACCCACCTAGAGATAAATCCAATGCAATTTTACACGCATAACAAAAAATATAACTTTGGGCAACAATCTAAGACGATCATCCACAAAATTTTGATTTAAAATAATTAGGCACTATATTTATCCTTCAAAGAATTAAATATTCTTTTGTACCCATGCAGTTTGCATTTTGCCATGCAAAATTACTTATTTTTAGGCTCTTAGTCGAATTTGGCATGATTCGACTTAGATGAGATTCAAAAATGGGTTTGAGCTTGTTTTATCACTTTTTCTCTTGTAAAACACCATCAATTTATGATTTTCTTGGTACCAGTATGAAGAGCAGAACGAGATCTTTCCAACAAGACCAATTTAATTGAATTTAGAGTTGTAGATTGAAAGATATGGCCATTTAAAAAATTGAATGGTGGGATGAACAGAGAGTGACATGTGGTGGCCTCTAATTAGCTTGGGGATTGAGTATGCCCATGTGTAATTTTATTTTTCTCTTTCCATGTGTCCACCTCTAGTTGGCTCGTAGGATCGGGCTTTGCTTAATTTATTTTTTTCTTTTCACCTTTGGCTTTATGAAGGTCTGTTGTATTAAGAAACATGAGCCACTAACAAATTTCCACGTTCCTTCACTATGTCAGACTATCTTTTACCTTGTCTTCTCCTTTATAAATGTGAGCCCATACAGAAAAACCATGTACCTTCGTAATTCACCCTTTAAATAGCCCATAACCTACCATTGCGAACTACGAGCCAATGAGAAAGCTCCACATTACTTGCAGTGTCATTCTTTTTTATTAACGCCCTTGACATCTGCGAAGTATAATCCAATGAAAAAACTCCATGCCCATCGGGTTTTCATACTTTATTTAGATCATGACTGACAATTACAAAGTATTGACCAATAAGGAAGCTCTACATAGCTTCACATTTCACTATTTTAAATTGTGCTCTTCTACTAGACTTTTCAGATTGCGAAAGGTGAGATAATAAGAAGGCTCCACGTTATTTCACATGTTATTCTATTTGATAGCCACTTATGACAAATGAAAATTGTGTGCTAATAAGAAATCTCCATGTAGTGTCGGGTTGTCGGTTTTGTCAAAGTTTTTCCTTTGTGTCGCAACTTGACTTTTATGTTTGGTGGAAATAGAAAATTTTGGATTAATAAAAGGCTTCCACGTAGCTTTGTTAACCTCACTAAATTTAATTTCACCTTGGACCCGAAATATTATCTGTTTCGACTCATCCTAGGGCTTGAAGTCTGAAAGATTCCATCTACTCAAAGTGCGATGGAATGTTGCCATGTGCCCTTATCTTGATGGTACTTAAATTTGATGGCCAAACAAATGTATATCAAATGTCCATGTTCTAGCATTACAGTCTCATAACTTCCCAAAATCCTCTATAACAAGCTAAGTGCACTCATTCCTTTGTATTTACAAGTTCATATCTTTTATTGTATGCTTTAGAATGTAATTTTGATATTGCATAATTAATTTGGGAATTTTATTAATCAAAATAACCATATGTATTTGATTTACATCCATTTAGTGTAATTTTAACCTCACTAAATCAAAATTATATTAGAAAACCATAGAGTACCTAATCTAAAAAGTGTGTAAATAATATTAATACATTACACATGTGAACACCAAAAAAACATTCGAAACATTCCCCCGTTAGAGTGAACATGGAGAGTAATCCCACCACATAAATTGGAAACATAAACACATGTGCATACATGTCTTAGGTCTACAATTTGTTATTGTGGATATCTATTGTGCATGATCACCTACATACATAGCATAATTTCTCACACTTTCAATTCCATTGAATGTTGGGATTTTTACCAACCAACTACATTTCCAACGATCACCTATATACAATAAATCAATAAATTATATTGAGTATTGTACTTCTCACAAATAAATTGTTGTAGAAGTATGGTAAAAAAGAATCATTGTAGTCATTTTCTCTCCTAAACATGTGTTTGTAGTACGGGTTTATTTTGAATACCACATAAAGTTTGAAAATATTGAAAAAATGTCATTATATAAATATGTAGCCCCGTCGCTAGCGACTAACAAGAAGATGTTGATTATCCTCTAAGCTTTGTTGTCTCCATCCTTGAGTATTATTGGCTACTTACTTATTTAGCAGAAATGACCTTGAACCTCATGTGTATGAAACCCCCCTCAAAATTGAACTTTGAATTTCAAGACGTCAAAGTACCACCTTTGAAATGCATCTATGAGGATTTTTTGATATTTTTACTATGAGAATTATTTTTTGTTAACTCTTTAACATTGACATGCTCATAAGAATGACAATTGTTAAGACCTATAATAATAATGGACACACAAGAACTAAATAATGTCACATCCCTCTCTATAGTATCAAAAATTGATGTAATAATTGACATATGTGATTGATTATGTGGAGTTGTGAATTATTATGTTAGAATGTTTAATTTTGTTTATTTAAATGTAATTTGAGATAAATATTATCATTGACAATAATATGATTAACACTTCCTCTATTATATCATGTCGAATTTATATCATGATCGGTTAACTACTTGTGTGTTATTGTTATGAGTTGGTTGCAAGATATATTTCCCTTGGAGGGAGAGCATCATCAAAGAGAGGAGAGTAGATACAAAGTTATGGTACCAAAAGAGAGAGGAAATGTGTATCCCTAAACCTTAGCAACTTGGCATAGTATACCACCTGGGAATAGGGTAAGTCTTTTTGTGTCATTTTACGAATTCTCTTATTAGGACACTTTGTTCTTTCTTAGCATGCGACAATACCAAAGAGTACTTAGGTGACCTTGTTAGAATTCGAGTCTCCATCTTAACTTGGGTCTACTATAGGTCCACCCTCACATACAATTTAAAATCGCATTGTATGTTCCATGTTTTTAACCATAATGTACTTATAAATTTTTGAACTAACCATCTCCTCCTTGATTTATAATATAGATTTATATTTATATTATTAAATGTACTTAAAAATAAATCAATACATGTATATTGTTAATTAAAACAAATGGTTATTTCTAATGATATTTTCCAAAATATGGAAGAATATTATAGAAAAATTAATGTCAATAATAAAGATAAATAAAATAAAAAGGAAAGAATTTATTTGACAAAGATGGATGGCCATCATTTAAAAATTTATTGCATTAACTATTGAGTAGAGCAATAAAGGAAAATAAATATATATAAAAAGAAAGGATTGTTGCTCGGCTCACTATGAGGTTGGAAGGTGTGCCCTTTCAATTAATAGGTATGAGCAATTTTAAATGCTCTCTCCAGGGTTCATTAAGAAAGATGGGCTCCCATGTTGCAATTAAAAAAAAAAGAAAAAGAAAGGACAAGATTCCTTTAAAGTAAGGACCCGTATAAAAAAATCATCAATCTATAAATAAGGAAACAAATAAAGGGAGAGAGACATTTTGTTTTTAAAATTTTTGGGAGCGACAAATACAGGAGCAAAGTTTTTTGAGCAGCAATATTATCTTGGAGAAAACCAACAAGTGGTAGAGAAGATATGAGCACATAAGAAGAGTGGAACGGGAGATTAGAAGAATTGGTTGGTTGTTGAATGCTTGGATTGCAAACCAGAGGCAAGTTATTTTAATTAAAACATCTCTCATCACTCTTCAAACTTTTGAAAAAAAAATTATCTCTTCTTCCATTAAGAATAATAATATGTAACTTGTTTTAGAATTTAATTGAATATCATATATTCAATCAATAAATCTAATAGAGTGCAGTTTTTCTTTTACTGTTAAGAAGAGGAAGGAAATTCATCAATTCTTTATATTCTATATATAGAAAAAATATACCAAACAAATTAATAAAATTGGGTAAATGTTGGGTAAATTATCTTTTATTAAAATAAATAAGAATGTGATGAAATTTATCAATTTTCTTACAAACTAATAAAATTAGGTAAATTATCTTTTATTAAAATAAAAAAGAATATGATAAAATTTATCAATCTTCTTACCAACTAATAAAATTGGGTAAATGGTGGGTAAATTAAATTCATCAATTTTGATCAAAATAATAAAATTGGGTAAATGTTGGGTAAATTATCTTTTACTTGATATATAGACAAAATAATAAAATTTAGGTAAATGTTGGATAAATTATCTTTTACCCAATATATAGAAAAAATAATAAAATTGGATAAATGTTGGGTAAATTATCTTTTATTAAAGTAAATAAGAATGTGATGAAATTCATCAATAAGATAAATAAATAAACTCATCAATAAGAATGAGAGGAATTTTTTTATCTTTTATTAAAATAAATAAGAATAAGATTGTTTTAAATTATTTTAGAACCTGGTTTGATATTCCAGCCTCCATCATATTTGGATTGGGCTCAAATATAATTTCCCCCTAAAGTGGTGGAAATTCATTTATTAAGTCACGTGGACTTTTACTTTTGGTAATATGATGCCCTTTAGTTAAAAACTTAGGATTTGAAAACATAATTAAGATTTTATTTATTTATTCATTATTTTTAATTAGAATTCCTAATTTATTTAGTGACGAATAACAAATTATGTGGATATATTTAAATTTATTATAAAATTGAATATGTAAAAAAAGAGTTTTATAAGTATTAATCATAAATAGGTTATTAAGATCCCAAGAAAAGTATATTTGTTTTTAAAATATTTTCTTTATTATCATAAACTTATTTATGCGCTTATACTAAACAAACTTCATATTTATTTGTGAGACTTTGAATTATGCTATAAGATTCCAATCTAAGCTCGAAAATAGTGTTCCCTTAGAATAAATAGAAGGGGATGGGGCACCTCAAAATTCTTAATATCAAACTTGAATTAATGTGGTTAGCTTCACTCCTTTTACCTATCACCTTTACATAGGTAAGAATAAGTAAACATTTAGTGGCTAATAGTGAAACCAGACATGCATGTTCATCTAGGAACCCTATGATACCTTGTTTAAATATACAATTAAGTTTCCTTCTATTACTTTTATTGTTTAAATTTGAATAGGAGTGAAACTTACTACATCCTTTGTTATCATGTAAACTCTAGTATAATCCTTAGAATTTTCAATCAATGGGATTTTATAATCCCTTGTGTCATGTAGGAAAATAATGCTTTTGAAATGGTATGGAACATTGATGTGATGCATTATCACCCACATACCTATGAGAGTTTTTTCACATGTTAAATTTTTCTTACCTTGTGGATATCAGTTTTCGTCTAATATGGGGTCAGGAGTGATGAGATGAATCAGTAGCTACGAGTTATGTATATAGTGAACATTGGAAAGTGTCAATAAAAGGATAAGGGAATTAGTTTAGTCTTCACCATGACTCAGTACGAGTGGATATGGGTCCTTTTGTGGGGTTACCAAAGATTGACCCAATGTTTGGGGTTACTAAGCATACCTTGTATACGAGTTAGGATACATCGGGGTAACCCTTTGTAATCTAAGTCTTATGGCCATAAGCAATTAATACTTAGTATTAATAAAATTACATTTATTCTTTTCAGTTCACCATCTTATATTACATCATGACTGGTTAGGTTAGGTTGTATGCAATAGGGATTTATATACATGGAACACTCTCTCTTTTGGTATCATTTTCATATCTACCTTCTTCATGAAGGGTAGGGCCACTCTCGGGATATGAGAGTTGTGCGGGGGAACCAAACTAGCTTTGTGGTTGGAGGAAAAATGCTATGATGATGCTCTCCCTCTCTTTCTTCATTACTAAGACTTTGACATGATCTATGGTGTTATCTCGATGGTGCTCACATTGAGAATTATCTTTATGTTCTTCCATATCAACTCTCAGCAAAATATTATATTCTTATTTTTAATCCGTATTATAAAAAATAAAATCATGTTGAGTATAATGATCATGTAGCATACTTGAAAACTAATATGTACAACATAGTATCTTTCATACCATTGGTATCTTTATTGCACAAAGGAAATGGGCAAGTGAATTAAATCTTATGTCATTACATTCATATGCTAGTATGCTCTATATACTTAACGAATTGAACAAGGTGGAATGAATTTATTCTCTTATGTATTTATCTTATTTAATTACAATAATATTGGTTAATTGATTAAATTACAAATAGATGATGCCCTCGGTTATTATACTTTCCTTCAATAAACAAACATTAGTTGTTCCCTTTAGTTTCTACATCGTGGGTAGGTTAAGTTAATAACTAGGGATTTGATTCAAGCCTTTGGTGGAATTAGATGGAAATTCACATGAAGGAATGTATATAAATAATAATAATAATAATTTTAAAAAATTGGGGTGTTTTTCTAGTATTCTACTAAGGGGTTCTTACATTTTGGTATCAGAGTGTAGGTTCATCGCTTAGGCCTAATGAAACCCATTACTTTCTAAGTTGTGTTTCATTGGTCCCTTCATGTAGTGATGGCTAGGACACGAGCTAATGGGGAGGAGGACCATCAAGGAGAAGAAATTTAAATTAAGGTCAATCAAATCTTAACCTTGGTGATTAAATAAAATTAAACTAAACTATAGGAAAGTATAACAATAGTTAATATAATATAGGAGGACTAAAACGTTGTAAACTACACTAAAATAGTATGGAATGATTTTAAATAATTATATCAAATGAAATAAAACCCTAAGTATGCAAAGATGTAAAAGGAAAGGACTTAGTTGATTGTCGAAGACTGTCGCAAGGTGTTGCGAGTGTCCTGATTTGTGGATTCCGAAGCGAGAACGATCGTATAGAAGTCTGTAAAGGCCGGATCTAGAGCATCTAAATGGAAAGGAGTGCCTGGGATGGTACCAAGGCACTCGGTCTCTCGTAAAAGCTCATAATCCGGTTCTTTCAATGTCACAAGATACTCTAAAATATTCCTTTCTGTCACACTAGATCTTCCGAACTGTGTCGGATGTATGAAATAATGTAGGATGAAGGAATGACCTGAAAAATACAAATAAGTATCAAAACCCTAAAAATAAAAGATGCAAAATGAATGGGTCGGCTGACCTCACTGCCACAATAGTGGGCTTACTAATCTGAGTGTTACACTATATTTTGGACCCAAATGTAGTTTTGTGTGTGTGTGTGTGTATGCCGTGCCCTAGGTGCTCTTGTGCCAGTCGCACTTTGTGAAGTAGCGAGTAATAATAACTATAGAAAATGTACTAGCATGTGTGCATGGAATAGAATAGAATCACCCCCTATGTTGTGTGTTAATGCAGTTCTCCTAGCCTTAATGCATGGAACTATGTGGATGCAAGTGATGCAATGGATACAACTCTAGATGGAGTGATAGTAGTAAGTGACGTTAGGACCCTCATTATGGTCTCATAACTTTATATTTATAGGGTTCTCTTGCTCTAATTTCATAATTAACCCCGACATGGCTAACTAGGAAAAATATAAGGATGAAAAATGGCTAGAAGAGGCCCAAAAAGAAGCGGGAAAGTAAAACAAGGGTGAGGGTGCCCCAATATAGGCCAGGTGACCTAATTGAGGATAAAATGATGGGAAAACAATGAAATATTCAGCATGTATATGAAAATATGTGGGAATGACGAAATAAAAGTTAATATAAGATTGCCAAAAGGTGAGATTAATTAGTACTTTCTTCACTTGAGAATATTCTAAATAGTAGTATAAGAACGAGCTAAATAATGCCTAAAGTGCATGATTTTGTGACTATATTTTTCCCCCACTTTATGTTGGTGAGCGGAATGCTTGGTAACATAAAGTAGATAGAGATGTCTACCTGATATCCATGTAGATTTTAGTAGAGACATGTCAATGGAATATAATCAAGCCTGGAATGGAAAAAAGAAAAATTGGAGGAGCGTGGATTCTAAAGATGAAAATGCACATAAAAAAGTGATGAGAGTGAACCTAGGCGAGAACACATGTGTAGCTGCTGCAATGTGTAATGTACTTGCATGGTTAGTAAAGGCAAGTACTATCATGGTGTGTTTTCGTTGCGTTGTCGGCATCATTGTTGTTGCCCCCAATTTGACTGTTTGTTTCTCATATGACTAGACCTGCAAAGAGAAAATGATCAAGTAGTTAAATATTTATGTAATTAAAAATGTTGTGTAAAATACGCAAATGTAAAGTACTCTAAAAGGAAAGTGTAAATGGAACATGTGCACCTGATCCATGTTGAGAGAAAGGGTGTAGAAGGATATCCTATACTACTGTGAGTTTTTTGGGTGATCTCATGCCACCTTGGCTAAAGAAGTGTAGGGAAGAAATGCTCTATGTCCTCCAACCTTTGACCGCTTCTGCTAAAAAGTGTGTGAAGAGATATTTGTATTGTCTTGATTTTATGGGTGATCCTACACGAATTAGACAAAGTAGTGTAGAGAGGCACACCCATTGTAAACCCCAAGCCTGTAACTACTTCCCAAACATGCTAAGGACACCATGTCCTGTAAAATTCATTCTGTATGGAGTTCGTAGACTAGTTTAAACTCACTCACTATATGTAAACCCACAATTCCAAGGGTAGAAAGTGCCTTGATCTTGAACCGGTGTACATACGTTGTGTTGGTATGTAAGACCCTTAATTATCCCCCCCTCTTTGGGGGTGCATGCGACGTTGCTAAAAGGAGAATGCGGTCCCAAAAGAGGACATACAATACTCTAACATGTATAACTCTTCCTTATAGGGGGAAAGGGAAAGCGCTTGGTAGAAACCAAGGTGCACACAAAAGGGGATGGCTAGTTAAAATAATTTTTAGTCCAAAAACACATGTATGTAATAAGATAAGTGTAAAATACATGAGAATGTATGTAGTAACTACAAAACAAAGTAGAGTAAACACATAAGAAAAGAAGTAGACCGCACAAAGTGGGTTGCAAACATGGGACATCACTCACGATGTCGCAAGACATGCAAGGCTGTCATGGCCACAAACAAAAATAAATGTGCACACAAACATAGGGAAAATCCCGCATACAATGGCAAACAATGGAAGACAAGTATAGAAAAAACAAATAAGTAGTCATGGAAACATGTAATCCTACAAAACAAGTGTTGCACATGGGACACCCGTTAGCATGTTAGAGCAATAAACAATATGTCAAAGCATGTATGATCAAGTAAATATAAGATGCTAAGTACAAAATGAAACAATAACACCTAGATAAGACAAATGTGGATGCCCCCAGCAACCAATATAGGAAGGGTAGAAGGTGAGCATCCATGTCATGTGTAAAATTCATGTATCTGCGATCACACTAAATAAAGGCATGAACGCACATGTGTGTATGATATAGATAATGACATATAAGAAATTAGTCTAACATGTGTAGTAAAGTGATCATGTAAAACACTTAGTAAATAAAATTAAATGCCCCCAAGACAATGTCGTATGTTGTGGATGGATGGAATGGAATGCAAGATGGAATGGTAGGAGAAACGTGCCCCCGAGTGTATGGAAGTGTATGCAATGAGGTTTATTTTGTTTTCCCCCTCAGTAGTCTAGAATGAACCATAAACGAGAGTGCATCATCGGGAAATGGTCAAGTAGTGTTTTGTGTGTCTAGCATGTTGCGATGAGTGTGTATGTAAGAGTGATGAGATGTGACATGTAGGGAGATGTGCGTGAACCCTATAGCCAAAGTGTACATCATGACTTATTGAATGGGTGAGTGATGATTTAGCCTTAAGCATATATCACTATGAGATGAAAGGATGAGTGATGATTTAGCCCTAAGTGTATATCACTATAAGATGAAATAATGGAGGGTGGTGATTTAGCCTAAAGCGTATACCACTATATGATGATAGAAATAGGTAAAGATCTAGCCTAAATCGTATGTCACTATGAGATGGAAGGATGAGTGATGATGTAGCCACGAGCATATATCACTACATGATGAATGGAAATAGGTGAGGATTTAACATAAAGCGTATATCACTACAAGATGAAAGGAAGGAGTGGTGATGTAACCTAAGGTGTATACCACTACAAGATGAAATAATGGAGGTGGTGATTTAGCCTAAAGCGTATACCACTACTAGAGGAAATGATGGAGGTGGGTGACGATTTAGCCTAAAGCATATGTCACTATCCTAAGAATGTCGCATGATGAAATGTCACATGGTGAGTGTAAGGTCCATTTGATTGGTAAACCCTTAGTAGTCGAGTATGGACTAAGGAACTAAAGTGCATCATAGGGTAGTGAGCACAAAGTGCATAGAACAATGTAGTGTATGTAGTAATGATAAAATGACTATAAGATAAGTAGAATGTATAAATGTGCAATGTAAATAATGCAATGTAAGATGTGTAGGGTGTATAGAATATGTAATATGTAATATGAAATGATAGTTGTAGATATAAATGGAATATGGAATGATAAATGGTAAAGGTAGATTCATATGCAATGTAGCCTAGTGTAGTGTGCGGGGTATATGTGGGAACACATAGTGTATGAAATGACTATGTATAGGTTATGCATGGATAACCTAATAATGTATATAATATGTATGATGAGGACTAGTATAGTGTAGAATGTAGGAATGTAATGTAAAACTAGACTTATATGTAAGGAATACTAGTATAGTATATATATAATGTAGGATATGAAAATGCGCAGTGTATAATGTGACTAAGTGTGTAGATATCGGAATGATTGTAATGTGTAGATGAAGACTATTGGTGTGTGGGATCCTATAGGTCCTCCACTCACATATGGAGGGTCATCTCACATGGATTAGGTTTAGGATTAGGTTTAGGGTTTTGCTTGTGTGTCATGCACTAGGGTTACACATCACCCTATATGTATCCCTTCATTTGACATTTATGAGTATGTCAAGACATTCCGCTATCTTTTCTCTATGTGCAAGCTTTGTTCTGTTATGCAAGTTCTTCCATTGATTGATCGATTCCTCCTTTTGATTACGCTGGAGCTATTACGTTTCCTTCAGAGTGAAAATTTATCATGGTGCACAGTTTTCGATACAATTATCACTAACTCTTTCATGGTATCACAGCTGCATGACTTGCTGTCACACCAAAAGCTCGAACTGATGGTGGAGAGGGATCTCATCATGTTAATCAACTGCTATGCCAACACCCTCCCACATGATGGAGCCGGGTATACACCCAATCAGGCCCAATAGCATTAGGAGGCAGTGACACTGAGAAATTTCCGAGAGGTCACCCATCCTAGCACTACTCTAGGGTTGGTGCGCTTAACTACCTGGTATCAAAGATGCATGACTTTCCATCACACCAAAATCTTAAACTAATGGTGGAGAGGTATCTCATCGTGTTAAACATATGTTATGCCAACACCCTCCCGCATGATTACGCCGGGTATACACCCAATCAGGCCCAATAGCATTAGGAGGCAGTGACATCGGGAATTTCCCAGGAGGTCACCCATCCCAGCACTACTCTGGGGCTAGGATGGGCGACCTCCTGGGAAATTCCCAATGTCACTACCTCCTAATGTGTTGGTCCCGATTGGGTGTATACTCATCTCTCATCATGGAGGGTGTTGGTGTAGCATCTATTTAACACGATGAGATCCTCTCCACCATCAGTTCGAGATTGGCTAAACATGATGAGATACTAGGTAGGAGACGTGTGATGTATTAGCAGGCATAGCCAATCTCAGGGTATCAGATCTGAGATCGAGTAAATGTGCATTCAGAATTTGAGTTGTAATTACTCTTGGTTTCATTGTATTACTCCTCGTGCAAGTATTTTTCGATTATTATATTCTAGAATTTTTTGCTAACGTATTTAAAAGTTGTTCTTGGAAGTTGTGTCATTTTTGTGCATTTTTCGTACATGTGCAGGAATCTCCTTGAGTTTTTAGGGGTTTTACAACTACATTTAGCTAGTTGTGGATAAATTTAGTAGATCCACCAAAATAGAGGTTATTTTCTAGTTTTTTAATATTAATTAAACTGGAAATTTTTAGATCTCTATTTCACTTTTCTTATGTGTTTTCATGTTTTTTTGCAGAGATACAGGTTTAGATATCTCTATATCATTTGAATTTTTGTGTTTTGGTTCATTGCTCTCCACCGAGCTCCTCTTCAACCTACCTACAAGCTCACTCTTCTTCACGGATCTCAACCGAGCTCTCCACCAAGCTCGTGTTCAAACCTGCAAACTCTTAACATTGTTTCCTTCTCTGGATCACATTTTTTTTGTTGTGGCCGAGCTTTTTTTTTTTACCTGCGTTTATTTTTGGCTTCACCCCGAGCTTTCTAAACCCTCATGAGCCCGCAGCTTGCCTACTCCCCTCTTAGCTACGTTATTTCCTACGTTCTCCTTCTCGTTCTAAATCTTTCCCCAAGCCTTTTCCCTCGGCCCTTGGATTTCCCCTGGCCCGAGTTCTTCCCTCTTCCGAGCTCTTCGCGAATTTGAGTTCAAACCCTGCTTTGTGTTTGCTCACCGCTCGGTTGGATCTCTAATGGGCTCAACCCGCATACCCACGTACCTCTGTCGAGCCCATCCACCTCGGCCCACTCTCCAACGGCTTCAAAACGCAAAGCTAGGCAGAGATCTCACTTTTCTCCCAACTCGGGATCCACCCACCTTAGGATTCCCTCAATTGTCATGCCACTCAATTCAGGATCCTCCCGAACCGTTTCCACCGAGCTACGTGCCTTTTGGTAAAATTTATGGTAAGTTTTTTTAATATCTTTTGGTGGATTTTTTTGAGTGGACCGTTACTATTAATTAAGGCAAGTTTTTAAAACAATTTTGTTGGAAATCTTTAAAGTGGGAGTTTTCTTTATGAGGTGATTTTTTTTCTCAAAATTGGGATTTTTTTTTAAAGGGAGTATTTAAATATTTAATTAGGATTTAATTTTTAATTAGATCTTAATTAGTTGAAATTAATTAGATTTAATTATATTAAATCTAGTTTTATTAATTTCAAATTGACCTCATTTACGATTAGATAAAATATTTAAAATCGTCCTTTGCTTTAACGTTAATTATCATTTTTTAACTCCCATAGCTTTAAAATTAGCTAAATTAGGCATTTCCAAATGATAATTTTTTAAGCGTTATTGTCGATTTTTTTACTAATCGTGCGCTCAAGTGTGCAATAACACTTTGAGCTCCTATTTGTCTTCTCGCATGCTTTTCCGGCATTCTAAAGATCTCTCGGACTCATCTTGAGTTCGTTTAAAACATTGTATTTTACCCTTATTATTGCTTGCGACTAGTGAGCGCATCCGCCATAGTTTGCAGCAAGGGGGTATCCTTTGTGACGTGAGATGCTTTTTCTCACAACCAGGATTTGATTTCACCTCCTTCCTAGTTTTTACAATTTTTCTTGTGTACGGTGTCACTTTGTTGCGCTCCACGAAACATGATTGTGGTCTCCTCTCTTACATGTTATTACGTTGATTACAAGGTGAGTTACCAATTGTTTCAAGATGCACGCTCGGACCCAATTGTATTCAATGCACTAAACTATAAAGTGTCGAAAGCAAGGGGTTATTATATTGTCCTGGGTGGTTGTGATTCTTGTGTTTCTTTTCTGCATTCTTTCTCTCTCTTCACTATGGATGCACTTTCAATTCCTTTGCTTACACCATTCAAATTCTTTGAATGGAGATCGAAAATAATTATGAAACTAAGGGGTAAAGGGTATTCTACATCACCATGGGAATTGAGACTAAACTAGACGATGACCCTAAAAAATCTAAGTGGTTAAACTATAGTGATGAAGCTTTAGGTATTCTTTGTATGTTTGTTTCTCCTAACTTGCTCTTCCACATTGAGTCATCCAAAACACCTAATTATGCGTGGAAAATGTTAGATGGAATGTTTGGACAACAAGATGACATGAGATCACATGAGTTGGAAAATGAACTAATAGGGTTAAATCCTAGTGATTTTGAAAACCTACAAGCATTCTTCTCTAAGTTTGTCCACACTAGATTGTTGTTAAAGGAATGTCAAGTAGAGAAGAAATATTCTCAACTGATCTTGTTGATTCTCTCTAAGTTAGGTCCCGAATATTTTGTCTTTGTGTCAAATTTTTACGCTATAAAAGTTGCCTTGGGAAAGGATTGGAATATGCCCTCCTTTGACTATTTTTCATCCCAACTCATTTGAGAACAAGACAAACTCATTCAAATGGGGCCTCTCAAGTCCAAATCACATGCCCTCAGAAGCAACTATTAGTAAGGAAAAGAGAAAAGAAGAAAGAAAAAAAGTATCAACCTAAGAAGGAAACCAAAACCAAAACTAAATTTAACACAAACACTTCGACTTCTGAGCCTAGATCATAAAAAGACAAGTATTTGTGTTCTTATTGCAAGAAGCATGGTCATAAAGAGCATATGTGTATGAGAAAACAAATTGATCACCTTACTCATTTACTTGAGAAAAATAAAATAGGTGTTCCTGAGTCTATCAAACAAAATGCTCGAAGGCCGAGTCTTCTACTGCAAAAGGTTCTAAATCGATAAGAAGAAAGGAAAGGCCCTTGTAGCCAAAGTTGCTCCTTCATCGACGTGGATTATAGATTGGTGCCTCGCACCACATGGATTCTTCGCATGTTGAGTTCTCCAACATCGAGCCATGTGGTATGTCCCAAATCACGATGGGTAATGACACGACAATGTCGGTTTCCAGTAGTGGATCGGTAGAGATGGATGGGGGAACATTCATCCAAGTGTTGAGTGTTCTGATCTCTCCACCAATCTCTCTATCGGTTTACCAAATTACTCACCTTAGTGAAGGAATGCAAGTGGAATTTGGTCCTAACTTGGTGATTATATGTGATCTTAACAATGACACTACAATGGCTGAGGGAAAGGCGGATCACCATTCATGGTTGTATACCTTTTCCCACTTTACTTCTGATTATACACCCACTGCCTTGCTCACTCATGAAAATGAGGTTAGTAAGCTATGGCATGAGTTTTTGGACATCTAAATTATTGCTACCTTGAACAATTGAGCCAAAATGAAATGGTCAATGGGTTACCTCGCGTCAAGTTTTCTAAGGGTATTTGTGAGGGTTGTACCCTTGGAAAGCATCCTGAAAAGAAATTTGACAAAGGAAAATCCTAGAGAGCTACTCGTCCTTTAGATCTTGTTCACAAAGTGATATTTCTGGTCCATTTCCGTCTCCTTCATTTACTAGAGCTCTTTATGTGCTGAAATTCATTGATGACTATTCATGATATACTTGGGTAAATTTTCTTAAGCTCAAGTCTGAAGTCTTTGAACATTTTTAGGACTTTAACGATCTTGCTGAGTAATAGGCCGAATGGTTTATTAAGGTTCTTCAAACCGACAATGGAGGTGAATATGTAAACAATAGGTTCATGGATTTTTGTACTTCAAGGGATCTCCTCGCAAAGCATACTGATTGCTTATAGCCCTTTGCGCAGAATGGAGTAGTAGAAAGAAAGAACTGTACTCTTAAGGAGATGGCCACTTGTATGATTCATCAAGTCTCTTCCTCCACAAGATATTGGGCTCAAGCGGTGAATTGTGCTAATTACATTCAGAACCATGTTCCACATAAGGTAGTAAGAGGGATGACACCCTTTGAAGCTTGGTTTGGACGTAATCTTGATGTTGAGCACTTTTGAGTCTTCAGATCCAAGGATATGGCTCGGATTCGCAAGAAGAAATGCAAGGCATTGGAACCACAATCCAAACCTTGTATCTTTGTAGGGTATCCTAATGGCATGAAGGGATATTTATTGTTGAATCCTACTTCTCATGAGCTTTATATTGAGAGAAGTGTTAAGTTTGATGAGTCTTCTTCGACTTCCACTTCTCTACCTATTCAGGTTCTTGACTTCCTAATTGATTCGACTCATTAGATGATGATGATGATGTTGAGCATGATCCTCTTCTGATCCACCCGACCATCATACCTTTGAGTCTTTTGATTCTGACAGTAGTGATGACGAGGACTATGTCCCTTCTCACTTGAGTGACGAATCTTCCGACTCAGATCCTAATCCTCCTGGTCCTCTTTGGGATAGGAAAAATCTGTACAGTGTTGGAGATTTAGTTGGAGATACTTCAGATATGAGACGTACTCACTTAGATTTCATTAGACCCCACTCTTTCTTCCCTCTGCCTCTAATCCACAGTCTTTCCGGGAGGCTTCGGTATTCTTGAGTGGGATTCTACCATGGATGAGGAGTATTCCTCTCTCATGAAGAACGATACTTGGGATCTCACCCCTCTTTCGAAAGGAAGAAAAATCGTTCGAGTGTAAGTGGGTGTTCTAAAAAAGTATGGAGTAGATGGAGATGTTGAAAATTTTAAAGCGTGATTAGTAGCTAAGGGTTTCTCCCAGATAGTTGGGGTTGATTATACTGAAACCTTTGCTCCGGTTACGAAGATGACTTCTATTCGACTGACCCTAGCCATTTCCACAACAAACAGATGGAAAGTCCATCAAATGGATGTTAAGAGTGCCTTCCTTCATGGTGACCTAGAGGAAGAGATCTACATGGAACAACCTCGGGTTATGTCCATGATCCCTCCCTCGTTTGTAAGTTAAATAAGTCTCTTTATGGCCTTAAACAAGCCCCTCGGGATTGGTATGCCAAGATGGACTTCTTTATACTTACATCAGGGTTTACTAGGTGTCACTCTAATCCAAATGTTTATATTCAATGGCAAGATGACTCCATACTCATTCTTGTTCTCTCGTGTTGATGAATTTTTTATCACTGGAATCTCTTCCTCTATCATTGATTCTTTGAAGATCTCCTTGGCCAACATGTTTTCCATGACTGATGGAAAGTAGCTAAGCGGATCCTTCATTATGTTTGTGGCACCTATGTTGATGGCATTCACTATTTTAGAAGGGTGGATATTGACTTGATTGGGTACACATATTCTAACTAGGTGGTGACTTAGATCATCGAAATCTACCCTGGCTACATTTTCTCTCTTGGTTCAGTCCTATAATTTGGTCTAGCAAGAAGCAAAATGCAATTGCATGATATATTCTATAGAGGCAGAATACGAGAGGAGTATTTAACACCGCCACCGAGGTTGGTTGGCTATAGGGTATTCTAATAGAGTTTGGCATCCACTTTTGGCAGCCTACCATTATCTATTGTGATAACATGAGCACTATCTCAATTTTCAGAAATCTAGTTCAAGTATCAAAGGATGAAGCACATTGAGATCCATATGCACTTCATACGAGAGCTTATTCATGATGGTATCATCAACATTCAAGACATTCGGATAAATTGATCGGACAGATATATTCACCAAGCCCTTCACTGAGGTGAAGTTTCTTCACTTGCGGTCTCTTCTTGGGGTGAGGTCTTATGCAGTTGCTCATCTTCTTTGAGCTATATAGTCCTTATCTTCTTCTTCTTCTTCTTCTTCTTCTTCTTCTTCTTCTTCTTCTTCTTCTAGGAAGATGTTATTTGTATATGGGAACCTTATCAGGCCTTTAGTTATCGGGCCCCATTGACACATCTTTCTTAGTTGTTTAGGAGTGTCTTCTTGTTCTATCTGACTCATCATAGCCACTACCCCAACTTCGATGAAGGGGGGTGTTGGTGTGTGGGATCCTATATTTCCTCCACTCACATTTAGAGGGTCATCTCACATGGGTTAGGTTTAGGGTTTGCTTGTGTATCATGCACTAGGGTTACACAGCACCCTATATGTAGCCCTTCATTTGACATTTATGAGTATGTCAAGACACTCCGCTATCTTTTCTCTATGTGCAAGCTTTGTTCTGTTATGAAATTTCTTCCATTGATTGATCAATTCCTCCTTGTGATTACGCTAGAGCTATTACATTTCCTTCAGAGTGCAACATTATCGTGGTGAACAGTTTTCGATACGATTATCACCAACTCTTTCAAGGACTAGTATAATGTATAATAAGCATAGAATGGATGGTGTATGATGTGCAATGTGTGATGGAATGCAATCTATAATGCCTAAGGTGTGATGTTTGGCATTTAGTGTAATGGTAATCCCTCAACAGTCAAGTGTGAACTGAAGCACAAAAGTGTGTTATCGGGTTATGGTGGTGTTATGATGCATGATATGGTATGATTATAGGAAAGGATAGTAAATGAGAAGTACGAAAGGTGTGATGTAATACTATGTAACTAACTATGCGAAACATGAGGGGGAGGGAAGTGTGTAATGTGATATGGTCCCCCCACGGCAAAGTGTGCCAAGGACTATGTAAAATCATCAAGAAGATTGTCATCCTCGGGATCAAAATTGAATGGATATGCATTAGTAACTTGGTAGGCTATAGTGGTAGGTTGATCATGTAATGAGCCATTGAGACGTAAGTGATACATGCCCATAGCATATTCCTCATCAGTGAATGGAGGGAAGGGGAAACCATGTGCATACCAATGAGTGAGATTTTGTGTATAACCTAGGAAAGAGCTATTACAGATGATAGTATGTCCAAAAGGTATAGGAAAATATATGTCTGTATGATCCAGATCTAGGGTGCCCCCAATATAGTCCAGTACCCAGATTGTCCTAATGTGAGTGGTGTAGTAGTAGGAGTATGTGTAAGAAAAACATCAAGATGAAAGACACAAAGTCCATAAGTAGTTGTGACATGGACCAACCCATGGTATAAATGAGGGTGGTATGGTGGTGGATGAATATTGGCGATGGAAAAACCTAAGCGGGCTAAGCCGTCATGTGTACATATGGTTTCAGGTGAAGTAGGATCTAATGGAATGTGTTCCTAAGTATGAACCATGTATGAAGAGTGTGCAAGTGAATGGTGGGTAGACAGACAATGAAGATGAATATGGGAAAGTAGTGTCCATAGAGGGGATAGGTGACTGATATGGAATAATAGTTATAGTAGGAGGTGGTGGAGAAGGGACAACATCTAGTAAACAAATAGCTCCCTCAAGTGGTGGTAAATGAGGTGGGTCATCCATAGGTTGAGGCTCGTCTGTAGTATCAATGTGAGGGATAGGAAGACTAGTGTTAAGGTCATGGACACAATATTGGAATGGGTCATGGTCCCAAAAGATAGTATACTCAATGTGTTCATGTAAGAAATTAATGCAATGATGGACCGTAGAAGTGACAACTTGTATGGCATGGAGCCATGGCCTACCCAACAAACAATTGTATGAGATGGGAAAATCTATAACAAAGAAAACTGTAGGGAGAGTTTTGGGACCAACAGTAATGGGCAAGGTAACATGACCAAGACATGGACAAATGGTACCATCGTAAGCATGCAATGAAATAGAAGGAATAATGTCACAAGCAGACAAACCTAAAGCTTGAAGGAATGACATGGGGCACAGATTAAGCTCAGAACCATTATCAATTAGAGTGCATTTGACACCAACATTGTAAATGTGACACATAATATAGAGGGGTGGGTCATTGTCAAAGGGATGAATGTCAACGAGGAGGATTGGCCTTGAATGCTATATGTTGTGAGAATGCATCGGAAAATGTGTTATACATGGAATCCGGATGCATGTCAACAGAAACATTTGTAGTAGCAAAAAGATGTTGAACATGATGAAGTAAATCAGGATGAGTAAGCAGATAATTGTTGATGGAGATACTCATGATGGCTAAATGTAAATGTAAACCCTAGAAGGTGTTATGAAGAAATGAGGGGTTCACCAAAATGATTAACTAAAATTAAACTAAACTATAGGAAAGTATAACAATAGTTAATCTAATATAGGAGGAATAAAACGTTGTAAACTACGCTAAAATAGTATGGAATGATTTTAAATAATTATATCAAATGAAATAAAACCCTAAGTATGCAAATATGTAAAAGGAAAGGACTTAGCTAATTATCAAAGACTATCACAAGGTGTTTCACATCGAAAGAGGATTCGTAAGTAGGAATGAATGTACAAAATTATCGTAAAGGCGATTTGAAGAATCTAAATGGACTTTGGAGTGCCTGGAGGGTATTGGAGCACTCTAGTCTATATAATAGGTGCCCTGGTCTCGTATAAAAGCCCATAATCGGTTCTTTTAGTGTCGCAAGATACTCTAAAATATTCCCTTCTTGTCACACTAGATCTATCGAACTGTGATAGATGTATGAAAATGTAGGATGAAAGAATGACATGCAAAAGATAGAAAAGTATAAAAACCTAAAAATAAAAGATGAAAAATGAATGGGTCAGACCAACCTTATCTATCATAATAATGGGCTTACTAATCTAAGCATTGCACTACATTTCGGACCTAAATGTAGTTCGTGTGTGTGTGTGTGTGTGTGTGTGTGTGTGTGTGTGTGTGTGTGTGTGTGTGTGTGTGCATATTGTGCCCTAGGTGCTCTGGTGCTAGTCGTACTTTGTGAAGTAGTGAGCAATAATACTTCTAGAAAATGTACTAGCATGTGTGCATGGAATAGAATAGAATCCCTCCCCCTATGTTACATGTTTTGATGTAGATCTCTAGCCTTGATACATGGAACTATGTGGATGAAAGTGATGCAATGGATGTAAATCTAGATGGAGTGATAGTGACGTTAGGACCCTCATTATGGTCTCATAACTTTATATTTATAGGCTTCTCTTACTCTTATTTCATAATTAACCTTGACATGGTGACAAGGAAAAATATAAGGATGAAAAAGCTGCTAGAAGAGGCCCAAAAAGAAGCCGAAAAGTAAAACAAGGATCAGGGCACCCCAATTTAGGCTAAAATGACAAGACATCAACGAAATATATGGGCATGTATATGAAAATACGTGGGAATGACAAAATAAAAGGTAAAATAAGATGGCCAAAAGGTGGGATTAATTAGTACTTCTTCACTTGAGAACCTTCTAAATAGTAGTATGAGACCTGGCTAAATAATGCCTAAAGTGCATAATTTTGTGACTACACTTTGTATCAAACACCCAAGATATGATTGGTTTCTCGAACAGAGGATACATGATCTGACACAAGAAGATGACCAATGGAATGGACAATATCAAGACCACTCTCAATACAATGGAAATTTTAATGAAGAAAATCCAAATCAGGTGAATCAGAACCGAGAAAATTTGAATGAGAAAAATGTACCCCCACCCAAGAGGGAACGTGTTGAGATTGAACTAGCTAGAGACTTGATGAGGATATCTTCACCAAAGTACAATGAGATGGTACTTGGAGATGGTGCATAATCTTGGCTCATTTAAATGGAGAAATATTTTGAGCTTCGTAACTTCTCTAAGGAAACCAAGGCAGTTTGGGGTGCATACCAACTCTCTGGAGAAGCCTCAACATGGTGGGAGAACTTGAAATCAGAAAGAGAATTAACTTTTGAGAACACCACATGGGAAATATTCATTTCCTTCTTTCGGAAGAGATGGCTACCTCAATTATACTTTGATGGAAAAATGATTGAATTCCAGAACCTTAGACATGGAGATATGTTTGTTACTACTTACTGTGAGAATTTCACATGTCACCTTAAGTATGTACCACAATATCAAAAGGATGAAAGGTTTAGGATCAAAAAGTTCATCTTAGGATTGAACCCTCAAATTGGAACAGATGTGGACATCTATGGACCCAACTCCATAGACCATGTTTTTGAAAAAGCCATGAAGCAAGGGTAGAAAATAAAAACTTTAGCTATAACAAGGAGAGATTTCAAGGAAGGAGGAAGAGGATAATAACATTAAATTCAACTCCATTTAAAATTAAAAATTGGAAACACAATACAAATGGGGAAATAGGAACATATTGTTTGAGAGGAATTTCAAACTTGAACTGCTCCAACAACATTCATGAATATGATGAATAATATCTTCAAGGATTATCTAGATAATTTTGTGTTAGTTTTTCTGGATGATATTTTGATATATTCAAAGACGGAAGAAGAACACATTGGGCATTTGAGATTAGTGTTGGAAAGGTTAAGGCAACATAAGCTTTATGGAAAGTTGTCAAAATGTTATTTCTTCCAACAAAAAGTAAACTATCTAGGCCACATTATTTCAATGAAGGTATATCAGTTGATCTAGCTAAGGTACAATCTATCATGGACTAGCCTTCCCTAAAGAATGTGCATGAAGTTTGAAGTTTTATGGGCTTAGCAGGATATTACAGAAATTTTGTTGAAGGATTCTCTAAGATAGGGATTCCAATCACATCCTTGCAGAAGAAGGGTAAAAAGTATGTATGGACCGAAAGTTGTGAAAAGGATTTCCAAATTTTGAAAGAAAAGTTGACATCAACACCCATCCTAAAGGTACCTGATCCAAATGGTAATTTCATTGTCATCACATATGCATCTGGTGAAGGTTTTGGGGTGTTTTAATGTAAGATAACCATGTGGTGGCATATGAGTCTCGAAAAATCAAGCAAGGAGAGTTGAATTATGCACCACATGATTTGGAGCTTACTACAATTATCCATGCATTACGAATGTGGAGGCATTTCCTTATTGGAAATCCATTTGAGCTCAAGACTGATCACTTAGGGCTCAAGTATATCTTTACCCAACCAAACTTGAATGCCCACCAACGACGTTGGTTGGAATTTTTAAGTGAGTATGATTTTGAAATTAGCTACATAAAGGGGAAGGAAAATAGAGTTGCAGATGCCCTTAGTCATCGTTGCTATATAACGGCCATGGCCATAGTGAGAACCAATTTTAAACAACAAGTTTTAGATCAATTACCATTTGATGATTTTTATAAACAAGTCAAGGTTTCCCTTGAGGATGATAGTCAAGATCATAGGTATGAGGGCTATCATATTGACAAAGAAGGTCTATTAAGGTTCAATGGAAGAATTTATATTCCTAACCGTGGTGATTTATGAATCACAATTTTGGAGGAAGCACATTGTGCTCCTTACTCAGGTCACCCTGGTGTGACCAAGATGATGGTTGATATAAAACAATTGTATGTTTGGCATGGGCTTAAGAGAGATGTTACTAGCTTTGTAACAAATTTTTAGAGTGTCAAAAAGTTAAAAATGAGCATCGCATCCAACGGGGTTACTTTATCCCCATGATGTTCCCGATTGGAAGTGGCAAGTTATTAGTATGGATTTTGTTTAAGGGATTTTAATGTCCAAGAACAAACATGATGTGATATTGGTAGTTGTTGAAAAACTTACCAAGGTTACACATTTCATCCCTAGGAACTTGAAGGATGATTTACCAATTTTAGCAAGGAGGTTTGTAAAGGAGATATTCAGGCTACATGGATTACCTGAAAAGGTAATTTCAGATCGAGATGATTTCATTACGTAAAGGTTTTGGTAGACCTTGCATGTAGCTTTAGGAAAAAATATCAACTTTAGTACAACGTATCACCCTAAAACCAATAGAAAAACAAAGAGATTTAATCAAGTAATGGAAGGCATGCTTCGCATGTATTTCATGGACCATTAATACAAGTGGGAGGAGTACTTACCTTTAGTAGATTTTTCTTACAATAACTCCAACCATTCCACTCTGGGTATGACACAGTTTAAAGAACTCTATGGAAGGAAGTTTTGTACACCTATCAGTTGGGACAAGAAAGAATATCGTGTTGTGATTGGTCCTGAAATGCTTCAAGAAATGGAGGAGCAGGTAAAGTTAATTAGAAAGATATTGTTCAAGTCAGTAGATAGACAAAAAAATTATACAGATAGAAAAAGAACCCTAAGAACTTTTGAAGTAGGAGATGAGGTTTTCTTTAAATTCAAACACAATAAAAGTTGTATAAAATTTGGTAAGGCATCCAAACTTTCCCCGCGTTACGTAGGACCCTTTTATGTCCTAGAAGTTATGAACCCAGTAATATACAAGATTTCTTTACCTCCATCTCTAGATCAACTCCATAATGTTTTTCATGTATCTTTGCTAAAGCGATATCATGCTGATATGTCACATGTAATTGATTGGTGATTACTATAGGTTCGGGATCTAGGGTTGGTTCTAGTAAAATCCCTTCGAGTAATTGATACTCACAAAATCACCTTGTGAAATAGGGAAGTCTCCCAGTGTAAGGTCCAATGGGACCAATACTCTAAGGAGAGTGCAACATGGGAAGACTATGATGAAGTCTTCAAGAATTTTTCACATTTATATGTTCAATATTTTTAACCATAATATACTTATAAATTTTTGAACTAACCATCTCATCCTTTATTTATAATATAGACATGAACAAATATTCAAACTAACATGTTAATCCGTTAATCTCTATCTCTATTGAATGTTAATCAAATGAAATGAACCTATTTAGATCCTTAGCAATCAAAGGTTTGATTTATGTTTGAATCCCAAGGTTTTCAAGAATGGAGTCTTGTCAATCCATGGCTACAAGACCATTTGACATATCCCCATATGACTTCAAAACTTGGATGGATGAATACAAGAAATGAAAGTAGCTAGCTTCTCCAATGAAGAATGCTCAAGATGATAAAATGGCTATAGCTTAGGCTCTATGCTCATTTAGGTGTGTAAAGGTGTAAGTGTAAAGGTAGGAGGAGGGCTCTTTATATAGCCCAATGGATAGAAGAATCTCTACATCCTCCTTCATGTGGGATAAATGGAGAGGTTGGGTTAGTTGTGGATAAGGAGAGGTTTAGAAAGGGTTGAGTCAACCTTAGGAGAGTTTAGTTTGTCCTTTAGTGACCCATGGGGTTTGAGGGGCTTTATTAATTAATCAAAGTGATTAATTAATAGGTGTGCAAGCTTATAGAATATTTTTAGAGGAATAATTAGCATGATTTAGACTATGAGAGGGATTTAATCAAATAAATGATGATTTATTGATTTAATGGAAGAGGAAGCTAATTAATTAATAATAATTAATTAGTTTAGATAGAAAGGGGATTAATTAATTAGAAATAATTAATTAATATAGATAGAAAGGGGAGCTTAATTAATTAGAAATAATTAATTAATCTAGATAGAAAGGGGAGTTGATTAATGGAAGGTCGTTAATTGGTGTCATTTTTGGATAGAAGAGTTAATTAACTAGCGTAATGTAGCTAATTAACGATGATAAAGAGGAAGTGTGTGATATTGACGATATGTCGTCAATTTGTGGGAAAGGGTATAATTAGTGCAATTTAAGTATTTAAATTGCTCAAGTTAAATTATAGGTGTCTACATTTTCCCCTCTTTGGGGTGGCGTAAGTGACGCCACTTCAAAGATAGTAGACAGATAAATTTTGAAAGCGTAGAAGAAAAATTAGTAGAAGTGAGAGATGCCCCCTCGAGTGTCGATGGGGTGATGAAAGAAGGCAATCGAATGATAAAAAAGGTGAGAGAAAGGATAGAAGAATGGGCAAGAGCAAGATGCCCTAGTGAATAAGAAGAATAGTGTTGATAGGAGAATGATGTAGAGGAGGAATGAAGATGGAAAAAAGAGCAAGCTTTCATCCAGTGTATTGAAACAACTTTATTGTCATCATATTGCCAAAGATCTACGTCATCGGTCCTTATTAAAAATATAAGCATATGAAAAAAGTAGGATGACATGAAAATCCATACTATGAATAATTGTCCATTGCTAAAACACCCACTCAATGCAACATACAAAAAGCAATGCAATATGAGAAGGAAACAAGCTCATTTAACAGGAAAACAAGTACGAACACACATATTCCAACCAACAATGGTCAAGATGGTTGTACAAATGTTTTGTTATCAAGCTGAAGATCCCCAAATGTTTGTGATTGACAAAAAAGGGTTAAAAATGATGCCCCGAGCAAGGATACATGCAAGGGAAGATGATGAAGGACACGGGTCCAATGAAAAAGCGTAGTGCTGCTAAAAATACCAAAAAACTATATGTGCCCCAGAGTACTAATGAAGCAAGCAAGATAGCTTTGTAAATGGTTGTAAATATGATGATCCGTGAGTCATTTGATCTATGAAGATGTGAAATTTCCAACAAGATATGGAAAGAATACCATGCGCAAGACATGAGTTTCAGCCGCTATGAGTTGGTTTACCTAGTTTTGTGAGTTTTACAATTTTTAGGGATTTTTGGAGAATTTTTTTTTTTTGGATTTTGGAAGGTATATATATATTTTTTTTTCAATTTTTGGATGGGTTGGATGTGTAGAAGAAAGTAGAAGAATAGCAAGAATCTCCCAGATGCAAAAGAAATGCCCCAGGGAGAAGAAAGAAGTAGCAGTGGCAAATAATGCCCCAACATAATGGAAAAATTAATAAAATAATTATTTATAAAAAATAATTATTCGATGGAGTGTGTAGAAGAAAGGATATCACCTAGGAGCAATAAAATTGTCCTAGTGAGAAGAAAGGGGTACCAAGTGGCAAAGAATGCCCCCAACATGACGAAAATGAAAGAAAAATAATTATTTAAATAAAATAATTATTCACGGTGAGTAGAAGAAGAGTTAGAGCCACCACGGTGGTCAAAACAAGCTTCCAGCATCACACGGTGGTGAAAATGGTTTAATATACCCCCCCTGGGGGGGGTAAATCATCGCGACCAATTCATTTATTACCGACATTACAAAATTTTACCACGTGAGACCCCCGATAGTGATGAGGATGATGGTGAGAGGACGAGCCCACAGGAGAGACACGCCGACCGAGTTTGGGAGTACGCCCGACACATAGACGATGGCTTCTTCATGAGTAGCTTGACCTACTTTCATCAATTTTTACAATTAATGCCACATTTAATGCATTTAGTAGTAGGTTAGAGGTAGGGTATAGCGATGGTGCACATGGGTGCACACGCATGCATGTGCTTTGGGGCATGCACCCCCTATCATGACACATGTACCCCTGAAGTGCATGCGTGCACGCAGTAGTACTATACATGTGTGTGTGCACACATGCACATACACCCTAAAAAGGCATATGTGCATCCACACACATACACATGGCACATGCACGCACGTGCAAGCATCAAAACCCTAGCACACACACATAGTGTTCAAAAAACATGGTGCAAGCACCCTTAGGCGTATGCACACACATGCGCATGTGCCAAAAGGGACACACATACATGTATGCACACATGTGCACATGTGCACACACACATGTGTGCATGCACGTGCACATGCCCAAAAGGGCACGCAGCACCTAGAAGAGAGAAATAAGAGGGAAAAATGTCAAAAAAATGACACTTAGAAGAAAGAGAAAAATTAGTGGAGGATAGAAGAATAATAGAAGAACTTAGAAGAAATTGTAGTGTCTAACACATATCATGTTTTTATAGAGATGGTTTTTAGTGTTACAGACGCATGAGAGCGACACACTCGCATTGCCGAGATGGAGGGGAGCATGCACGACGTGACCATCACGTGATGGTGATTCTATTGGAGGCGGTTGGCCTAGCTATGTAGCATGGATGTCATCTATCACCTTAGACCATGGCCTATTGACCACTTTGATTGAGTGGTGGCATAGTGAGAGCCAAGTGTTTCAGGCTCCCTATAGAGAGAGATGACCGTCACACTAGAGGATGTGTGGTGGATTTTGTGTGTTCCTATTATAGGCTCGATGATCGAGTATATGAGTGATTTTGGTCAGGATTACTATGTGATTAGTGACCTTTTTGGTTGTGAGGAGATACCCCACATGAGGGTATGACAATGTCCTTTCATGACTACATAGTTGATCCGACCCTGCACTGGGGACCACTTTATTTGATGGCTCTTATCAGTGGGTTCTTACTCACTGATAAGACTGGGACATCATTTCGATGGGGCTGATGACATTAGTACATGGAGTGTTCAACGGTGAGTGATATACTTGGGGCCAGTGCATACTTGGCACATCTATACTGGGATCTGCACTGATTACTTACCACCATTAGAAGATGGTGGGCCAACATCTTTACTTATAGATCTGGTCCTGGGACCATATAGTGATCGGGCATCTGTAGGTGCATTACACACCCAAGCACGGAGGAGCCAACATTCATGGCATGGGTCTCCATGGGGGGGATGATGTACGAGGGCACCTAGGTAGAATTTACTACTACCATCGAGAGTTTGATGAGTTATTGGATAGAGACATCATTTGGAGGCCCTACAGACATATACAATGGCCCGAGGATGGAGTGGAGCTTAGCATCTGTGTAGTAGAGCACTTCCTTCTTAGTAGTCACAGTTATATTACCGAGAGATATATAGGTGGACCAATGTCAGTGATAGCTGGGTAGAGTTTAGGGCATCCCTCATCCCGATATGTGGTATGCCCACCGAGATGCAGAGAGGTGGACTATGGGGCCATGCATATAGGTAGCCCGAGCTAGGGCTAGCTTCCTACAGGTGGTACCATAGGTTTGGGACCCTGCTCGATAGGTTAGAGACCCAGGCACCACACTAGATTACATGGCCTAGTATGTGACCATTTTTCCGCACATGCCTTTGAATATATATAGATGAGGCAGGGGGGGAGTAGGTGTGCGAGCACCATCCGAGGTCACATACAGTAGTGATGAGGCTGTAGCTATGTAGGTCGGGATGATGATCCATTTGATGGGAAGTGACATGATGGGAAGGGTCCAGTATAAGATCTGGACAGAGGAGTAGCAGTGCCCTTAGGGATAGGGATAGGCATAGGGCAGGCAGGCACCGGGTAGAGGCAGGCAGAGGACATGGACAAGGTCATGTAGAGGGTCTGAGGCCTAGATTATGGGATCAGGGATAGGCCCATGGATAGGATAGGCAAGGACAAGGACAGGACAGCTCTAAGTGGTGCCTATGAGGTTAGCCCGAGCCCAGGGTGGAGATGTCGAGGCACAACTAGCTACCCTATGGCAAAGCAGTGTGGAAAGTTGATAGCAGAGAGAGATCAAGCCCGATCTCACATTCTAGCCATGACAACAGAGTGGGACCAAGCTAGAGCCCAAGTGTGGTCGGTCAGGGGGAGATGGGTCCACACATTTCAGTAGATACGTCAGATGGCCTCTTAGATGGCTCAAGTGACGAGCCTACTACAACAAGCTCAAACCAGCTACTGACCAGTGATAGTCGAGAGAGATTGGCTTTGCACAAGAGTGAGCAATGGGTTAGGCCGAGGTCAGCATGCTACGGATAGCAATAGAGGTAGCATCATTTTGATGCACAGATGGGACAATAGTGACAACTCGTACTCATCGAGACTTAGCTACAATGGAGGGTAGAGCCTCGTATTACGGTCACTCTACTATGAGGTAGTTCCAGTTGGTTAGCGGGCACCTACCTATATAGTCAAGCAGTGAGTGGATCGACGAGATAGAGAGGCCGCAGGTATAGTGGAGCAGCCACGAGGGAAGCCTACAGGACCGCGTGGGACACAGGTTATGGGTCCTCCATTATGCAGACCAACCACTCCCTCTGAGGGTTCTAGTCAGCCCTTGATTTTATTGTATTCTTTGATTGTATTTGTATCATGATATACAGGCCTCTTATGAAGGTGTTATACTTGACAGATGTATATGATGTACTAATTTATTTGATGCATGCCTCTGATGAAGGCTTTATTCTTTTGATCGATGTATAGCATTTTTGATGTATGCCTCTGATGAAGGCATTTTTATGAGTTGTGCCCTTTGATGGCCCATTTTGTATCGATGATGTATATCTTTTGTGAGACAGACATTTTATACTTGTATATATGGACATTTTGATGTGGCACCGTTGTTATGAGATGATGGACTTTTATTTTTTTGATGATTGATGCATGGATTATGGATGTGTCATGATGTTATATGATTTGATTTCACATTGTGTATGTATCATGATGATAGTTGAGATGTTTGTACCACATGTGTTTAATTTTGATATGATAGATCCATAGATGATATCAATTGTATTGTACATGTGATGCTCTAGATTAGTGGATGGGATGACATGATGATATTGGTGTGGGGGATAGATTTTGATATTTGTGATCCCTCTTGCCCCCATGTGATGATATGATATGTGATGATTAGCTTAGCATTCATGTGTGATGTATACTTAGATTTTTTATTTATATGATGTATAGATGATGTTAGATGTGATGATATTGATGGAGATATGATGATGTGATAACAAAACAATGTACATGCAACAAGCAAACACAATCAAATGTTAACAAAATACACAGTGCCAACCAATCATGAATTAACACAACTATGTACAATTATTTACAAGCATGCAAAAACACACTGCATATATGTATAAGTAAGAATGAATCTAATCTAAGCAAGAAAAGACAAAACTTACCAAAGTATGTCTAAGCAATAAACTATACAAATGTACAAACAAGCAACAACTATACAAGCAAAAAATGTACACAAACAAAGCAAGAAACAAGATAAAGTAAGTAAACTAAAGTTATGTTTTTTTAAAGATTGTTTTTGAAAACTTTTCTACTATTGTTTTGTAAATTACTTTTTGAAACAATTTTCTATTTTTTTGTTTTTTGAAACAATTTTCTATTGTTTTTGTGATTTTTGAAACAATTTTCTATTGTTTTTGTGAAACAATTTTGAATGTTTTTGTGATTTTCTAAAAATTTTTTGAATTTTTGTGATTTTCTAACATTTTTGAATGTTTTTGTGATTTTCTAACATTTTTTGAATGTTTTTTTTGTTTTTAACATTTTTGAATGTTTTTGTGATTTTCTAACATTTTTTTGAATTTTTTGTGATTTTCTAACATTTTCTAAGGTTTTCAAGCTATGCATAGGTAACCAAGAAACGTGGATGCCCCCAGCGTTAGATAGAGAATATACAAGGGCAGTGCCACATGTTTATAAACAAGGAAGGTGAAGTCACAGAAGTGCCCCCAACGTTAGATGGGGAATATGCAAAGACCATCCCTTCATAGATTAACAAGAGGAGAAAAAAGTTGGATCAAGGCTTGACATGATAGGTTCATAGGGAATCTCAGATGCAGATGTGGAACTAGCCCTAGGCTAAGTAAAAGTACCCTCCAGATGCAAGATGCTTGTGAACAACGAATCCTCCCAAGGCATCAAAAACTGGTTTTCACCAAGGGACCTATCCAACGTGCCACAATTGTGTGGTTTTCACATATGGATGACTTGTTTTCTCTTTTTCTTTTTCTCTTATTTTAATTTTTTTTTGTATTTTGATCATTTTTACTCTTTTTTTGGTTTTCTTTTCTAATTTTTGTGCCATGTTTAAGCATAGAACCACTTAAGGTGCATGGCATTCATAGGTTCGAGAGCTCATCACCATTGGGATGGGAAAGTTTGTATGCTCTCATACCATATTTGGCCACAATGATGTAAGGTCCTAACCAATGTGGTTTGAACTTTCCTTTCTTCTCTCTTTCCACCCTTGTGTTGAACTGATTTTCTTTCATGACCAAATCTCCGACCTCAAACTGATGAGGTATGATCCTTTTGTTGTAATTTTTGGAGACTCTGTTCTGATACACTTTGAGATGGTTAAGGGTGCATGGATGTGCTTTTCATCTAGGAGTTCTAATTTTGCCATCCTGGCTACTCTGTAATCCTCATCCTTGTCTAGATAATCCCTAAGAGATATTCTCAAGGAAGGAAGCTCAATTTCCAATGGGATAATGGATTTGGTTCCAAATACTAGGGAATAGGGTGTCACACTAGTAGGAGTGTGAATGGAGGTCCTATAAGCCCAAAGGGCGGGGTGAATTTGCAAATGCCAATTGTGACCTATCTTACTCACCATCTTTTCCATGATTTGAACCAATGTTTTGTTAGTGGCTTCAGCCTACCCATTACCTTGTGGATAATATGGCGTAGACCATTTCAATTTTATCTGAAATCGATGACAAAGGTCCTTCACTATCTTGTTCTTGAATGATTTTCCATTGTCAGTAACTATGGCCATAGGAATGCCATACCGATAGATAAGGTGATTCATGATAAACTTTGAAATCTGAGCTCTGTAACATAAGTCAAAGGAACAACCTCCACCCACTTAGTGAAATATTTTCTATAGTTGTGATGATGTGAGTATGACCATCAGATGAGGTAGGGGTGAGCTTTCCTATTAAATCTAGTCCCCATTTGGAGAATGGCCATGGGGTTGTGATTGGCTGCAATGGTTGTGATGGCGCATGGATGAAATTTCCATACTTTTGACATAATACACATTTCCTTACATAGTTGTAATAGTTTGTTTCCATAGTAGGCCAATAGTAGCCTACTCTCAACAATTTCTTAGCTAGAACCATTCCATTTGTATGGGCACCCACACACCCCTTCATGCACCTCTTTAATCACTTGGAATGACTCTGCTACATCTAGACAACGCAATAGATTCCCATCATAGCCATGATGATAGAGCGTATCTCCTAAGAGGGTATAATGGGCTATCTGGTGGATAAGGCTTTGTTTTTTCGGGATGATGGGAGATGTCAAGGAGGGAAGGTGTTGTGTTTAAGATAAGTATAGATGTGCACATACCATGGGGAATAGGGACCAACAACTTCACAAGCCAAACATGATTCGGGCATATCATACGCGTAGGATGGCATAGATTCTCAACAAATAATGGCATGTCATTTCTCTCTGGTGGAATTCATAGCATAGAACCTATGGTGGCCATAGCATCATGGATCTATTTTGTGCTCTTGGAATCTTCTTCGAATGTGATACACACAAAATACTCTTTCAAGGTTTCCACCATTTTTTTGTAGGGGATGAGTTTCTCATCCTTGACTTTATACTCATTGTTAACTTTGCTTGATGATCAATTGTGAATCACCAATGATCTTAACATGATGGATATCCCATTTGATTTTAGTTTCATCCCTGCATGATGAGTGCTTCATATTCCACAATGTTATTTGTACAAGGAAAACCAAGGTAAAAAGCTTGAGGTATAGGGTCACTGAAGGAGTAATTAAAACCACACCTACCCCCGAACCATGAAAAGTAAAAGATCCATCAAAGTGCACCTGCCACATGACAGATTCCTCAATATATAATAATGAAGCATCTATAGCTCTAGACTTATAGGCTCTATTCCTAGTCTTGGTAATGGTGCTTCTACTAACTAATCGGTTGGTGAGTACTTTCCTTTTACTAACTTTTGATGCACATACTCAATGTCAAATTCACTTAGTAGAATGATCCAATTAGCCATTCTACCTATAAGGGTGGGTTTTGACAAATAGGTACTTAAGCGGGTCAACTTTGGATATAAGCTTGGTTTTAGTGTTCAACAGGTAATGGAAAAGTTTTTGGAAGGTGAAAACTACAACCAAACAAGATTTTTCAATCTGAGGGTAGTTGAGCTCATAAGAAATGAGAGTATGACTGAGATAGTACACAACTTTTTTCTTTATGGTCGAGGTCATATTGGGATGAGCAACACACCAATAGTGAATTGTGTGGCTAAAAATATACAACAAAAGTGGCTCACCAGGAGTTGGAGGCATGAGGACAGGTGGATTGGCTAAGTATTTCTTAAGCAAGGTGAAAGGCTTGTTGTTGCTCTGGTCCCCAAATAAAGGCAACATCCTTTTTAAGTAGATGAGTGAATGAATGACACTTATCAAGCAAGTTGGGAAATGAAGTGGTGGATGGCTTGTATCTTTCCTCTTGCAAAGTTGTGTGAAATTGTTTGATGTTTTGGGAGGAGGCATTTTAGTAATGGTAGTAACTTTAGTGGGGTCTACCTCAATCCCTCTTTGAGATACAATGAATCCAAGAAACTTTCCTGACAATACGCCAAACACACACTTCTTAGGATTTAATCTGACTTTGTATTCCCATAGGGTGTTTCAAAGATACACCAAAGATCTCAAGGTGATCTTCTCTTGTCTTGGATTTCCTGAGGATATCATCCACATAGTCTTCCATGATGTCATGAATCATATCATGGAAAATCATGGTCATTTCCCTTTGATAAGTTGCTCCTGCATTTTTAAGGCCAAAGGGCATTACCTGATAACAAAAAGTTCCCCAGGGGTTGTGAAGGTTCTTGTGTTGATCCTCATCTATGATTTTGATCTGATTATAGCTTGAAAAGCCATCCATAAGTGATAACATTTCATATCCTATAGTTGAATCAACAATCATATCAATATTGGGCAATGGGAAATCATCCTTTGGACATGCCTTATTAATGTCTCTAAAATCCGTATAGATTCTTATCCCGACAGGTTTCTTTTGTATGGGGACTATGTTTGATATCCATTCTGAGTAATCAATAGGTCGAATAAAGCCCACCACTAACAATATTTCTAACTCTTCTTTAACTAGAAGGGCCACCCGTGGATGCATTTTTCTGAGCTTTTGTTTGATGGGCTTGGCATGCGTGCACTACTAGGTTATGCACTACCAAAGTTGGATCCAAGCCCGACATATCCTTATAGGACCATGTGAATACATCTACAAATTCCCGCAAAAGCATGGTGAATGTTTTTGTTCTCGTGTGCCGAGAGTGAAGCTCCTAGTTTGACTATCTTTGGATCGTCTTTTGTTCCAATATTCACATCAATGGTTTCTTCTACTAGCATTTTTGACAAATCCTCCATACGTAGGATCGGGAGGAAGGTTGAGATCTTCTTCCAAGGGTGTCTCTATGAGATATTTTCACCCTTGTGCATGGTCACTTTTCTTGTCCATTGATTTTTTTTTACTTTTTTTGTCAACCAACGCCTCAAAGAGGTTTTCATTGTGTGACTTGGACTTTTTTTTTTTTTCGAGGCTTTTCATTGGAACTTTTCCCTCACTTTTTCTCAAGTTTTGTTGACCATGAAGCTCAGCTTCCTCACCAAAGTACGTGTAGGTATCTAAGTCAATGTAGAAACCCTTCTTATGGTCTCCAATTGGAATTATATCTCGAATGCCCATGAATTTTGCAATGGCTTCATCATTTTCAAAGAGATCTAGTGGCACATGATGTTGTTGGTCCCATTCGACAAGGAAAGGGTAAACAAGGTCAATTTTAGGTTTAGTAGGGGTTATGGTAAGGACAACGGTATTCATGAACAGGTTGTGGAGGTAAGATCCTCGTATTGGCTACAAGTGGGAATTTGTATCGCTATCTAAATAATCAGAGCTATCTTCATGCTCAAAATAGGTGGCATCTTGATCATTGGGGTGTGATCCATAGGGTCAAATGTCGATGTTGTACCTTTCCATCTTGAAATGTGGGAGAGGAACTGGTTCTCTCGGTCCTTTCTCATTCTTTCCACATCCTAGACCTTTGTAGCCCATGGAATACATCATTCGGCTAGACTTCTCATACTCAGGGATTTGGTAGCAAGTTGGTTGAGTATCTTCAGACCCAAGTCATAGGTGGGTCCAACAATTTCTCTTCAGTGAGTAACCCTCCAGGTAAAAATGACCCAATAGTTCACTCATCTCTAGGCCATCTGAAATGATAGTTGGGTCACCTCTAGTTTTAGGTGACAATGAGAGGTCTGAAACCAAAAGAGCTTGTTGCACATTATACTCCCCACAACCATATTCCAGAACCTTCATCTCCCATGAATCAAAAGGGGAAGTTGATGTAGAAGCATCATGGGTGCAAGAACTTAGGGAATCTAAATCTACTCATGACTCCATGGCTTTAGATTGAAGAGGAACAACTATATCAACAGAGGGACACATATAGGCACCCTTACGTGTAAAACTATTGAGATCTCTGCAAGTGAGTGAAGGGCTCTGGATCTCCTTGTATCATGACAGTGTGTCCCTCATGTTTCATTTGATGCATTGATGGAATGTTGATGGCATGGCCTACATGGCATGAATCCATGGTGGCCAAGAAGCATATTGTATGGGAGTTCCAAGTCCAAGACATGAAACTTTGTGTGATGACAAGTGGGTCCGACTTCCATGGGTAATGTGATTGTGCTAGTTGACTCCCTTTCCGTGTTGTCATAAGTGGTTATGGTAATGATGTGGGACTCGAGATCTTCTTTATATGTCCCAATTGCTTAACTAATTTCAATGTGCATATATTCAACCTTGATCCATTGTCCACAAGCACCCATTTTTATCTTTCGGCGGGTGATGAATACCTCAATATACAAGGGGAGATTATGTGTTGGATCTTCAATAGGGATCTCCCTATGATTAAAGGAAATGTACTCAATTGGTACAATGTTGGCTACCACAGCTTGAAGATGCATAGGATCTACTTCTAGTGGCACTCCTGACCCCTGAAGAGTTTTGTACAAAATGTCCTTATGTACATTCGATATTTTGAGGAGATCCAAGATTGAAATCTTGGAAGATGTCTTCTCAAGTTGTTCTAAGAGGTTATACCTACCATTTTACGGGGGTCGATGGAGAGGGTTCAAGAATCATGAGGTGGGTGTGCCTTGTTACCATAAGTGCAATCCTTTCCCTTGATCGAATGGTGTTCACATGGTCACTAGGAGAGTGGATACATCCAATGAGTGAATCGTAATGATTATTGTCTTTCTTGGTATATAGATAATTCACCACTTTGTAACTCTGGGATGACTCTCCTCGATCCGGCTTTGGCTCATCTAACTTACCATGTTTAGGGAATGGTTCTTTGTATATTCCCATCTTTTCATTTGGCATCTGAGTTTTTTCGGGTTATCCACTTCTATCTCCCCATTGTTGATGAGGTCTTGGATGTAGTGACGAAGTCAGTAGACATTTTTTTTTTTGTGTCCCTTGACATGATGTAATTCACAATAGTCATGCTCTTTGTACCATGATGGTTTTGGAGCATTTTCATCAAAGGGTTGTGTCATGGGATAAGTCACCATGTGAGCTGCATCCAATTGTTTCAATATGACCAAAAAAGGCTCATTGAGAGGAGTGAACATTCTACGTTTAGGTGGTGGTTGAATAGGTCCTTTGGTTAGTTTAAAAGGTTGACCAGTTTGAACCATTTGCATGCATTTGGAATATTGTGATTCCATCTCCCACCATGTTCTTGTTTTTATTGAATATTTTTGGCTTTTCCGTAGGTTTTTACATTTTGGTTATCCTTAGAATGAGGTTTAATGGTTCCTTTGGCAATAAGGGCTTTCTCTATTTGAATTCCCTTTCAATAACCTCTTCAAAGGTGTGAACACAATGCATTTGTAGATGAAAAGTGATGTCTAGGTTGAGATTGGGCACAAAGATACTCACCAAGCTATTTTTCAAGGAATGTACAAGGGAAGTGACTGGCTATCCCTCTCCATCTTTGTAGGAAGCTAGCGAATGTTTCATTGGGATGTTGTTTAGTGCCACACAAGTCCACCATGGTTATGTCACTTTCTATATTGTATGAGAAGTGTCATACAAATCTTTTTGCTAGTTCGAGCCATGTAAAAATAGACCCACGAGGTAAGTGAGTAAACCATTCCAAGGCTTGGCCCCTAGACTCTTTGGAAAGAGTCGTATGAGGTAATTGTCACTGTAGGCCACTTCTTGGCATGCCATATAAAAATATTTTACATGGTCTCGTGGGTCACCTTTCCCTCTGTATTTGTCAAATTTTGGCATGTCAAACTTTTTAGGGAAAGGTTGAAGCATCATAGTTTTGTCAAATGGATAGGGACATAGCTCTTCATATTGATATTTTTGCTATTCCCCATAGTGCTCTCTTGGAGGCTTGTAAGTGTCACTTTCATAGACTGCATTTCTTGAGTGAGTAATTGTTCTTTGGTAGGAGAAGCAGGGATATATACATGATGGTGTTCCATATTGTCTTCTCCTTGATTGTCAATTGAAGTTCACTAATTTTGACCTTAGGTTTTGTCTTTTGTACATTCTTGTTTGTTTCTTTTTGCACATGAGATGTTAACAAAGCCAATTGTCGACTAAGGTTGCTAATTTGTTGTTGAATAGTGACTTCTTCTTGAGAGGTTCCTCTTCTTCTTCATGTTGTCAGAGGTTGTTCAACATTTTCGTGTTCTATTCTGACTTTACGTGGTACTTTAAGGAAAGGTATTCTATATCCCCGTTACATTATCATTTCCCATGTTAGAAGTAGAAGCATGTCATGTGTTAAGATATCATCCATGTTAATAAGGGGTTTCTCCTCTTCATTAGCATCATTTGTAGGTGGGATTGTTTCTTGTTCAATAGGCATTTTGGCTCCCAATTCTACAACTCGTGCCAAGTACCGATCCTTGTTTCTAAAAAGGAATTCATCTAACAAGGTGGGGTCGAAGTCAAACTCACATGTGGGGATTCAACTCATCACCACTATGATCTATCATTTCTTCTACTTCTTTTTCCATGGAAAATAAAGGCCCAAGATCATGGCCAATAAAAGGGTTTGACCCTTGTTTGTTTGAGGCTTCCCAAGTTTGCTTGTCTGGTTTCCAAAGCCTGCCTTTTGAGTCCTAATCATGTTTTAGGAGCCATAATGTGTAATAGGTTCACTAAGGTATCTGTGAATGTGTTCAAATATTTTTATCAAACCTAAGTGAAAAGAAGGAATGTCAAGAATATTATGAATGTCAAAGAAACAATGTGACACAATGATTTGCAAACAAGAATTAGTCACACAATGTTGAGTTTCAAACCAAATGATCAAATGAAGTACTTCCTAAATTTGTTTTTGAAAAGGTAGTTGGTGTCATATGATGATTAACAAAATGTCCCTACTTATGTCGAGTTCAAAGAAATGAACAAGGTGTAAGTAATAACAAGAAGTTAATGTGACCTCCAAACAAAGTATACTAGAAGCAAGCCCAAATTCAATCAAGACCTATATTCCAAAGGGTGTTAGTTATGATTGTGGGTGACACAACAATTTCACCAAGATATGTTAACCAAAATTTATGAGAAAGTAAGGTATTGATATCAAGATGATATTGATATAACACACACAAGTGGTAATGCTTAACACTCTTCAGAATCGAGGTAATAATTGAAATCAAACTAAAGCGATAGTATACCTAGGAATTGTTAAAGTGTATACAATGTAACCTTACAATATAGATATTTAGGCCAAGTTTACAAGAAACAAGACGTAAATACAAAAATTGTAGTGTCACATGATATAAACAAGATAACCATTCAAAGGAGAATCAAAGTGATGAACCAAGCCTAACTATGATGATGATCTTGACTTGGGTATCAAGATCAAAAAGGCTACCAATGATATGAAAATGTCTCCACACACTTTAGACATTTAACAACCCAGCCACAAACATGGATGGGGTAAAATGGAAAAAAGTGGTGAAACAATCAATTGATAACACAAAGGTAGTCACTCTTCTTTTGATCAACAAAGTGTCAAAAGAAAGTGAAGGAAGTAGATCAATTGGGGTTGAAAAATGTTGGCCTCACTTTGGCATAGTTTCACCTCACCTTAGGGCAAGTGAAAAACTAAGAAAAAGTAATGCTTCACATGTTTGTGATGAACAATAGCTCTCAACTCAAAATTGGCTTTGATGTGGTCCAAGTGGGCTCCTGGTCAAAGATAGCTTCCTGGGTGGTTCACTCAACTAGGTGTCACAAAGCCATCTTAAGCGAGCTCGATTTACCCAAAAAGTCACACTGACTAATTTGGGAGTATCTCGGCTTTACTTTACCCCCTTCAAGCACATAGTGGGAAATAAATGTGTCCATCGTGTACTCTCACTGGGGTCGCCATATGGATGACTTGTGATGCTAAATCTCACAAATGGTATACTAGTCAAGTAGGTTATGCGGAGCACTTCCATTTTGTCCACAAGGTTCCCTCTTGTGTGGACTACTTTGGGGTTCCTAGGACCACCCCCATTGTTGTAGCTTAAGGCTTATGCCAAAGGGGTTATGTCCTAGTTTTAAGTGGATGGGATGTACCCTTATCCGAACTTGCAAATATAGTGTGTTGATTGTGGTGTGTTTTTTTATCTTTTTAAATTGGATGTGGTTTTCTTGAACACCTTTTGGAAACCTACATGGAAACTGTATTAGTAGTTTAGTTTTGTTTCAACTCCACCCTTCTTTGACAAGTGTTTGTGGTTTTGCACAATGGATTAGTAGTTTTCCATAAAAAGAATAAACGTCATTTCGATTCTCAAGATCACCCTAAGATGCAAGAGAAGAGCATACGTGACACAAAATCCAAGAATTCAACAAATGGAAACACTTAATTCAAATGCGTGAAATATATTTTTCTCAATTTTGGACATTCAACATATTCTTAAAGAAACAAAAGACATAAGAATCATTTTTGATTCCCAAGATCACCCCAAAAGATGTGAGGGAAGAGCATACATGATCTTACTCTTATAATTAACATGCAAGGTTCATTCCATGTCTAGTCTAGCATATCCATGCAAAAAAATAAAACCTGCAATGATGTTAGTACCTTAGGAAACAAATTTCCACAAATCTGAAAGTAATACGCCAACTTAGGACGAAGCACTCGCGTAGGTTGGGTTAGGCATGTGTGCGTGGTTTAGGCATCTGCACCCTTTGTGTAAATATAAATCCATAGTGCACCTATGCCACTCGAGAGAGATCATGCGCACTAGGATATGGACATGTGCACCGGGGGTGTAGGCGTGTGCGTAGGTTAGTTAAAAAGGAGGTACAAAAACTCGAGGACAGTATGCCCTGTGCCACCCGAGAGATGCATGTGTAGGATATGGGTGTGTGCACCAAGGTATAGGCGTGTGCACTAGGGTTAGAAAAAAAGGTGGTATAAGAATTCAAATAGTGCGCTTGTGCCACTTGAAAGATGTTTGCGCCAAGGATTATGGTATGTGCGCAGGGTTAGGGCATATGCGCTAGCCTGACAGGTTTCCAACAGTAGTGAAGGTACAATATGAGTAGAGTGTGTGCACATGTCAAAATGTGTGTGCTGCGTTAGGTTTAGTGTGCCTGTGCCAGGTTTAGTGCCAACGCCATGGTTTGTGTGCCTGCGCCCATCCCATCTTATAGTCAAAATATGGCCAAAGACACCAAAAATCTCAAAACACTCCAAATTTTAGTATGTTAGCTCAAAATTGACAACAACCCATTAGAATTAAAGCTCTAAATGAGATCCTACACATGTAATATTAGCAAAATCCTAAGAAATTGAACATTATTTTCCATATGTGTATATCAAGGGTTAGCCAAAAACTTGAAATAACAATAAAATTTGAGCTAGAATGTTAAGGGACTAAGGACCCATCCCACCGGGCATGCCAAATGTGTACATGAATTTGTTAGCAATACAAAAAGATTAGAACTAACACCTAGTAGTCCTAAAACAAAGCTAAATCAAAATCAATGCACCATCATGCTTAGAGCTTAAACAAGACTAATCTACTAACATCCTTGCATTAGAACATGAACAAATATTCAAACTAACATGTTAATCCATTAATCTCTATCTCTATTGAATGCTAATCAAATGAAATGAACCTATTTAGATCCTTAGCAATCAAAGGTTTGATTGTATGTTTGAATCCCAAGGTTTTCAAGAATGGAGTCTTGTCAATCCATGGCTACAAGACCATTTGACATATCCCCATATGACTTCAAAACTTGGATGGATGAATACAAGAAATGAAAATAGCTAGCTCCTCCAATGAAGAATGCTCTAAGATGATAAATGGCTATAGCTTAGGCTCTATGCTCATTTAGGAATGTAAAGGTGTAAGTGTAAAGGTAGGAGGAGGGCTCTTTATATAGCCCAATGGATAGAAGAATCTCTACATCCCTCTCATGTGGGATAAATGGAGAGGTTGGGTTAGTTGTGGATAAGGAAGGTTTAGAAAGGGTTGAGTCAACCTTAGGAGAGTTTAGTTTGTCCTTTAGTGACCCATGGGGTTTGAGGGGCTTTATTAATTAATCAAAGTGATTAATTAATAGGTGTGTAAGCTTATAGAAGCTTTTTAGAGGAATAATTAGCATGATTTAGACTATGAGAGGGATTTAATCAAATAAATGATGATTTATTGATTTAATGGAAGAGGAAGCTAATTAATTAATAATAATTAATTAGTCTAGATAGAAAGGGAGATTAATTAATTAGAAATAATTAATTAATATAGATAGAAATTTGGGGAAAGGGTATAATTTAATTAATTAGAAATATATATTCTATAAATAGACAAAATACTAAAAATGGGTAAATGTTGGGGTAAATTATATTTAATTAAAGTAAATAAGAATGAGATGAAATTCATCAATTTTCTTATACCAGACAAAGTAATAAAATTGGGTAAATGTTGGGTAATTTTTCTTGTACCGATATATAGACAATAATAAAATAAGGTAAATGTTGGGTAAATTATCTTTTATTAAAGTAAATAAGAATGAGATGAAATTCATCAATAAGATAAATAAATAAACTCACAAATAAGAATGAGATGAATTTTCTTATCTTTTATTATAATTATTCTAATGCGTACCTATTTTGTGTGTTAGTAAGGGGAAAATGGTTAGCGGTTATAGCTTAACTTGAATTTGACCATGGTTTATTCTTCAATAATATAATTCTTTAAAGACTTTTGATAATTTCCAAACCTTCCATCTTTTAAGCATTTTAATAAACTTTGCATTTTTTTACCTTTTTCAAACTTAAAGGCATGTTAGCCATTTAAATCCATTTAAGTCACGTGGACTTTTACTTTTGGTAATATGATGCCCTTTAGTTAGAAACTTAGGATTTGAAACATAATTAAGATTTTAATTATTTATTCATTATTTTTAATTAGAATGCCTAATTTATTTAGTGGTGAAATATGAGACCATATGAATATATTTAAATTTATTATAAAATTGAATATGTTAAAAAAGAGTTTTATAAATAATCATAAATAGGTTATTAAGATCCCAAGAAAGGTATATTTGTTTTTAAAATATTTTCTTTATTATCGTAAACTTATTTATGCGCTTATATTAAACAAACTTCATATTTATTTGTGAGACTTTGAATTATGTTATAAAATTCCAATCTAAGTCCTAAAAATGGTGTTCCCTTAGAATAAATAGAAGGGGATGGGGCACCTCAAAATTCTTAATATCAAATTTGAATTAATGTGGTTAGTTTCACCTCCTTTTACCTATCACCTTTGCATATGTAAGAATAAGTAAACATTTGGCGGTTAATAGTGAAACCTAGCATGCATTTTCATCTGGGAACCCTGTGATACCTTGTTCAAATATACAATTACATTTCCTTTTATTACTTTTATTGTTTAAATTTGAATAGGTAGTGAAACTTACTACATCCTTTGTTATCATGTAAACTCTAGTATAATCCTTAGAATTTTCAATCATTGGGAGTTTACAATCCCGGTGTCGTGTGAGGAAAATAATGCTTTGTGAAATGGTATGGAACATTGATGTGATGCATTATCACCCAAATACTAGATGAGAGTTTGTTCACATATTAAATTTTTCTTACCTTGTGGATATTAGTTGTCGTTTAGTATGGGGTCAGGAGGGATGAGATGAATCGTTAGCTACGAGTTAATGTATAGTGAACATTAGAAAGTGGGACTAAAAGGATATGGGAATTAGTTTAGTCTTCGCCATGACTCAATACAAGTGGATATGGGTCCTTTTGAGGGGTTACCAATAATTTACCCAATGTTTGGGGTTACAAACATACCTCGTATACGAGTTAGGATACATCAGGTGTAACCCTTGTTAATTTAAGTCTTATGGCCATAAGTAATAAATACTTTGTATTAATAAAAATGTATTTATTATTTTCCAGTTCACCATCCTATAGTACATCATGACCGGTTAGGTTGTATGCAATAATAATTTATATACATGGAACACTTTCTCTTTTGGTATGAGTTTTCATATCTACCTTCTTCGTGAAGGGTAGGGCCACTCACGGGATACGGGAGTTGTGTGGGGGAACCAAACTAGCTATGTGGTTGGAAGAAAATGATATGATAATGCTTCTCTCCTACTTCATTATTGTGACCTCGACATGATCTCCAGTGTTATCTCGATGGTGCTCACATTGAGAATTATCCTTATGTTCTTCTATATCAGTGTCTCTCAAAAAATATTGTATTCTTATTTGTAATTTATATTATATAAAAAAGAAAATCATGTTAAGCATAATGATCATGTAGTGTACTTGAAAACTAATATGTACAAAGTTGAAAACACATAATATTTCGTACCATTAATATCTTTATTGCAAAGGAAATGGGTAATGAATTAACTCATATGTCATTACATTCATATGCTAGTATGCTCTCTATGCTTAGTGAATTGAACAAGGTGGAATGAATTCATTCTCTTATGTAATTATCTTATCTAATTACAATAATATTAGTCAATTGATTAAATTGCAAATAGATGATGCCCTTTGATTATTGTACTTTCCCTTCAATAAACAAGCATTAGTTGTTCCCTTTGGTTTCTACATCGTGGATAGTTTAAGTTAAGAACTAGGGATTTGATTCTCGTCTTTGGTGGAATTATATGGAAATTCACATGAAGGAATGTATATAAATAATAATAATAATTAAAAAAATCGGGGTGTTTTTCTAGTATTCTACCAAGGGGTTCTTACAAATAGTTTAAAACTAAATTTGAATAACATATAAACTATGTTGGCACAACATGGTCAAACAAATTACCTTTAACTTAGGCTTATTTAATAAAGAAAACACTTGAAAGACTTATAAAAATATATTGCCTAAAACAACATTATCATCTTTATAGTCTTTATATAAAAAAACACACTAAAATAAATAGACCACAATCCACATTTATTAAACATAGGCTTCCCACCTATTATATTATACACCACTAATACATGGTTTAACACTCTTGGGTTTCGACCCCATGACCACAATATTACAAAAGTCAAACAAAAATGTATATTTCAATTGCTTATGTGACATTTCAAATAAAGGTAGAAATCGTTATTTGAATTAAGGTAAAATAACTTTGGAAAATAAAAAACCTCATCATTTAATGTGAAATCATGTGTTTGGAGTTGTGAAGCGGGTTAGTTTTGAAGAGTACTCTTACCAATGTTGAGTGCATTGATAGCTATAGGTAGAGCTTATCCACTCAACCTAAACCTCACATATGTTTGCAAGAATGACCGATTAACAAACCAATGATAAATCTCTCCCCAAAATGATAAACTTTTTACATAGGTTAATCTACAAATAAAACATGGACCCACATGATGTAAGATACACATAAGGAAAAAAATTTACAACATAGACAAAGACGTAATAACAAGATTCACACACATTGTTGGGTGGTATATGGTGAGTTGGTGGTGCTCTAGTAAGGAGGAGAAACAATGATCTAATTCCATGTTTAACTAGATGGCTCGTGCATGACAATCATAAAGGCACAAACATATGTTGCATAGATTCATATTTAATTCCAATCCATTGTGATGACTTTCAAACCTTTTAGCTATATACATTGTGGAGTTATCATTATCCGACCAAGCTCATTTATCAACACTAGTTTTTGTTCAATTTTGATCCATTGGGATCTAAAATGACTCTACTTCATCAAAACAATCAGCACAAAGAAGGAAAAATGATACACACATGTTATGTCTTTTTAGTAACATGACTGCCGCTTTGTGCAGAGCGATGGTTACAGAATTGCCGACCAACCAGGGCGGCAGTCATGGGACAACCAGTCCGCACGGGGCGGTGGTCCTAGCTCTTTTAGACAAAAGAAAAAAATATGAAACGAACACCCAAAATTTGGAAGGTTTTTTGTGTCTATTCTCCTCCATGACCTTTTCCATTCTCCAAATTGCACGAGATGACTTGAGAAAGGCTATAAATACATGTTTGTAGAAGAGAATAAGATCATCGAAGCATGAAAGCAAGTGAGCAAGCGAGTTCTTAGTCTTTGGAACTATGTTTTGTAGAAGAAAGGAGTGTTGAGACAGATCAAGCAAGTATTTGGGAGGAAGTGTGAGATATTATCTACTTCTCTTTCTTACTTATTGTAAATTTTGTACTTGTTATTCGGAATTGACCAATAAAGGTGGGAAGAAAGAGCAATTTCCCTTCTCATTGGTTTTTCCTCCTTTAGAGGTTTCCAGGATAAAATTTGTTGGTGTTTATGAGCTTAAATTCTTTCCTTTCCTGCAATTGTGGATTCTAAGCATAAGCATAATTCATTCACTAGCTATCTCTGTCATTTTCTAATAGAAAGTAGAACAACAACGTTTATTTTGTGTTTCTGTGGATAATTCCAAAGTTGAAGAGTTTACAGATCAAATTCATAAAATTAAACATGAAGAAAGGTTCAATATGTATGAGGATTTGACAATACAAGAAGCTTCAACAACATGGAGTGGTGACAAAGACGTCTAAGAGATGACAAGTATACAATTAGTCTACAAGATGCGATGACGCGAGCCAAATGCAACAGATCATACGATGACTCAGATAGTCAAGTTGTGCACTAAATTGTATAAAAGATGACTGGAAATGCTCACATTAATGTAGACAACTATGACAGTCTATGCACGAATCAAACACTCATATCTACCTCAAATACCTTAAAAATACAAACTATCTTAACATTTGTAAATCTTCTCAAGAAATATATAATCTAAAACACTAATTTTTAAAGCAAAGATCCTTATTGCTTGGAGCATTATAATATTTTGTTGTACCTACACAAACTAACATATTATATCGAAGAGTAACCTTCTCTCGGTACCAAATGTAGATTTTGGTTAGAGTGTAAACAATAATATTCACAATAAATATATAATAAATTTGACATCTTTGTTGATTTATAAAGACATAAGAGTGCATTTATAATGTAATGATCTCCTATAAATAAGGAGTCAACACTTGCCACTTCAAGCAATCATTTCTAATAATAGTGTGAGTTACATCTCATCCATAATCACATTCTAACTATAGAATGTAACATATCAATCTCACACCTCATTATTTGACTAATTATTACAACATGTAATATCTGTATGAGTTGTTATTACAACTCACCACACCACATAATAACACAATATACATGTAAACACAACAATTTTTTCCTAACATATTTCGATTGTTTTTATATCCGAATTTCTTTCACCTCAATTTATCTTGAGTGTTATTCATGTGATACTATATAGTGCATTATATGCTCTAAATTTGACAGGAGCAAGTGCTCCTTTGTAGTATTTTTCTTTTGAGTTATTTATGTGTTGTTACTTTAGTTGCATTTCCACTAACTAAAAGATCTTGTTGAAGCAATATGTAAACATAGGCTTGCACCTTGAAAGGTGCGACGATCGATATGCAAGGATTATTATTGGATTTAAAGGAAACAATCCATAAACATACCCTTGCACTACAACAAGGCCCATCAGATCGACCTTCATTTATAAAGAAATGACTAGGGTTTACTTGCAGTTTCTAAAAATTTTATTTTCCAAAGTGTTTATGGATCTAGATCACGTTGTTGACATCGTACAAAAATAGATGTATAGTATGCAACGTGCATCACCGCTATATACACATAGAGGTTATTTGTTGAAGGCATGTTTTATGATACTAGTGTAGAGGTTTTATAACATTCAATTGTTATGAGGAAACTTATGCATGTTTAGAATGAAAAGATGAAGGATGAGGCAGAGAATGGGAAAAACAAAAGGAGAGGAAACAAAAAAATGATTTGGGAGCGACAAATGTGAGATGAGGGATTGCAATCAATTGATTTCTCGGAGATGATGGGGAGAACATTTCTTGATAGTTCTTTATGCATACATTTGTCATTTTGTATGGTCCTTTTGTCTAGATTAATTATGTTATTTTGTGCCTATGTCGGAGTCTATCGTTTAGGGTGAATTACACATACTAGGTTATGCAAATTTATGTGTAGATTTTGTCTCATTTATAGTTAGAAATTTATAATGTTGAACACAAGTAATAAGTCAAAAAAATGTATACCGCTTTAACAAGCACTCAGATCTACTATGCAACATGAACTACTATTATCCACAAAAACCTAAATACACATTTGTGTTTCCTATACACCTATCATCAACACTCTTCATTATCCACCTATCGACGACATATTCATAATACCATTTTTGGTGCAATTCTTACTCTAAAAAAATACACCCACCCTACGCAAAGCCTAATTTTTGACTAGCATTTAAACATACATCCTCTCTTACAAAACGGTTACGCAAAAAGGTGTAAAATTCTCGGAATATTTTCCTAGTCTTTTTCCACGGCCCCTCTTCGCCTATATTTTTTGCCAAGCAAAACTACTTATTTCCATTAGGTTCGTTCTGAACTTATTCACGTATATTTGACTTATTCGGAGCAAAGGGTGCAGGAGCTGTCCCAAAATGGAGGAGAAAATAGTGAGGAACAAGCAAGTGATTTTGGCTTCGTTTGCGAATGAAGGGCCTGTCACACATGATCATATCCAGGTGAAAGAAACCCAATTCAACATTAATGGATGCAAACAAGGGGAAGTTGCAGTGAAGAACATGTGGATATCAGTAGACCCATATCTCAGATGGCGTATGAAAAATGTTGAAGGAGCTGTTTTCCAGAATTTCGAATTGGGTCAGGTCTGGATTTCTTCTTCTTCCTCAGTCAAGTCAATCTGTACCCCTCTCTGCCTAGCCAGCCGTTTTAGAAGATGGTTTCTATGATTGTTTGTTTTAGAATAAATGCCCTTGTTCGATTGTCTTGATTTAAGATTCTCGATCACAAGATCCAAATTCCATAATCTGGGGTAGACAAAAGAGGATATAACATAATTAATGTGCTAAGTTATGACTGTAACCCTGATTGCAGCCCATTCTATCTCGTTCAGTTTCTAAAATTGTGGCTTCGGCTAATCCACAATTTAAAGAAGGTGACATTGTGCTGGCATTTTCTGAGGTTGCTGAGTATGCAATCCTCCCTGGATCAGGCCTCACAAAACTTATTGATGATGTGGATACATTACCCCATTACTTAGGGCTTCTAGGTAAGTTACATTTGATTGCGAGATTGGAATACTTTTTTTGTGTGGAATTTTTAGGGTTTTTGATTTTTTGTTTGGGTGGGATTAGGTTCTTCTGGGTTGACAGCATACATTGGGCTAATGAAGACCGGGGATCTCAAGCCCGAAGAACAAGTATTTGTTTCTGCAGCAGCAGGTGCAGTGGGGCTTGTTGTTGGGCAGCTCGCTAAAATCAATGGGTGCCGTGTTGTTGGGGTCACAGGTAGTGATGAAAAGGTATGCGATTCTCCATATGATCAGAATCTCTTATTTATTCCCGAGTCTGGTCATGGGTTCAAAACTCGCAAGGGGTTTATTTTAATCCAAATTGGTATCTTTATTTATATTAAATCCGGCTACAATGTTTAAGATCTGCAAACAATCGGTTCTAATATCTTAGTGCTTTTGATTTATGTTGATTGTATCATATGAATGGAATGGACTTTTGGCTGGTCTTGTAAGCCTCTGGGTGTTTCTATGCAGACTGTAAAAATAGATTCCCAAAACAGCAAAATATACAGAGTCACAGAACTCAATTGCAAACCAAAATTTTGAGCCATGCAGTTTTCTTCTGTCTGAAATTTCTATTATGCATAGATATATAGATTAGCCCTTTTTGATTTGAAGAATTGAACTTGGACTATACAGTGTTCTCAAAAAGGGAGTCTGAGAGCGTCCGCTCTTAGTTTTTCCTGGGGATTAGGTTTGCTAGCTATATTTTCTGTTTCCCCTACCAAAATTTCCCTTTTATTTCTGTTGGAGATTTAACCAAGAACTGTCAGAAAGGAACTATATTGACCACCATTGGAAAAGTGGAATAGAAAGACACGCCATAAAAAATGCAATACGAAGAAACACTTAGGAGCTTGGAAGTCTTCTGCGAAGGATTTCTGAAGATTGAAGGATTGAAGAAAGTTTCTGAATATTGTCCAGTGGTCTTCTCTAGTACAGCTTATGTATTTAGTAAGTCATGACTACTGAAGTTTGTGTTATACTTTCAGTAAATAATGAGCCTAAGATTTTATGTCTGAAGGAATTTTCTGAATTTGAAGATCTGTATGAGACAGACGATGTGTTTGACATTGTAATCAGTGTTGTATCAGAAATGTTCCGAAATTCTCAGATTGTTATATATCAGATCTTTAAGCTTACTGATTAAGATCAGAGTTTATACTTTCAGTTGTTTGGTTTCAGTTTGTTGTAACTACTCTTATATGGTTCAGTATTGGGTTCAGAGTTATTATATTATCAGAACTGTTGGTTATGTATGGTGTGTTTGTTAAGATTGGTATCAGAGCTGTGTGTCTGTTAAGAATGGTTTCAGAGCTCGTAGTTGTTGTTAAAAGTGGTATCAGAGCTTATGTGTGTTGTTAAAAGTGGTATCGGAGCGTAGAAAAAGTTCCGAAGACCTTAATTCAGAATATTGATAAGCCTTCAGTATAAAGATTTCAGAACATAAGTAAGATTTTGTGTTAAGTTCAAATTCAGAAAGAAAGATATAAGGAATTGATTTAATGGTTTTTCAGATTGATGAAAGTTTTGTTTTAAGTTAAATTGTGAAAGCAAGTTAATATAGCACTTAAAAGGTTGATTGGTGAGATCCCCGCCAAGTAAGACGCCGTGTGTCAGCGCAGCCATAGGGTAGATCCGACGTTTGTTCAACCTTAGCTTCCTTGCTTGCATAGTAACAAAATGGCTGAAGAACATAGCAGAGTCAGTCTTGCAGAATCAGAAGATCAGGAACTTATTAATCTTTCTGATGTTTTTGAAGTAAACACTGATGTTGATATCATTGATGAATCAAATCCCATTCCTGAATGGAAGTTGCCAAAGAAATCTTATTCTGAAGTTTATGCAAAGATCAATAGGTTTCACTTGATTGCTTCCACAGTCTTTAAGACAAGGGAATCTGTGATACAGGTATCACAGACTAGTAATGGGGAATATAATATCCCTCTAATAGATAAGTCAGATATTAAGAGTTTAAAAAAACAGTCTACATACAAGTTTGCACATGTTGGGTGTGTACAGATAGGAATAACTCCTCTGTTCAGAAGAGGTTTGAATGCATCTATACTATGTTGCTTAATGGATTTAAGGTTTGTGACTTTAAAGATTCTTTACTAGTGCAGCAGATGCATGGGTTACACAATGGACCCATCTCTTTTGAAGTATTTGCGAATTACCCTGTTTCACTAACTAAAGATGACTTATTACAAGATGTTTTAAAATTGCATTTGGCCTACTCTTGGTTTACACATGAGGTCCGGTTCTTGTCCCTTGGCCATACATTACAAAGTCATCTATAGATTAGTTAACACTATGTATCCCTTTGTGAAGCATGGAGTCACAAAAGCAAAGCGCAGCGTGGTGACGCATACAAATTTAGAGACCCGAGAAAATTGAGCCGAACTAATCTCTTGAGTCGACATAAAGGTCCCCAAAGAATGGACCTTATCAAAGAAATTTATTCAGTCTTGAGGCCTAAGCTAGAAAATGCTACGGCCGTAAATGAGGAGAAAAACAAAGTCACATTAAGTTTCGGACATAGCACTTTGGAAAGGATTTGTCCAAGAAACCTCTCTGCAGAAGTACCTCGGTCAATAGTACTTCATCCTACTTCACCGTAGGTGAAAGTTCTAATCGAAAACAGAGGAACCAGAGAAAGAAAAGAAAAATTATTTCTCTGTAGCCATAAGTCATTAGTCCATGACCCAAGTCTGATTTCTTGTGGTGTTCAGATGCGAGAAACTTGTCATCGATCAAAAATATGCTCCGGTCAATGGACGATTATAAACATGGCTTCATAAGTTCCAGCTTCAGTTCATCTTCACTTCTGGCGATGCTCATGAGTTAATATCTCGCACTGCACACGAAAAGTGTGTTTTGGTACCAGAAGGATATTAGTAAAGAAGTAGAACCTTTCGAAAGTTCTAAGATGCTAAAGCTGGACTAACAAAGCGTTAGATCAGTCCATGAAGAAGTTGTCGGTAATAAAGAAAAATTAGCATCCATGGAAAAGGTTCTAAAAGCCATTGATATGAGGAAAAAGGGTGACAGTGCATCGCACTAAAACTTTTGAATGATAAAGTAGATAACTTGCAGAGAATCGGTGAGAATAGAAACACAAGTTCATGAAACACATAAGATTGTGTCTGCAGACCTTTGAGAGGTCATTTCTCGTAAAGTCAATGATCTTGTCCAGCCATTGGTAGATCATACCATAGGTTTAAAAAGTGTTATTAATAATGCATGACAAGTTCGAGACTAATGAAATGATAGAAAACAGTTTGTCTACACCGCTGAAGAAGACAATGAGAAGACTCATCACGTAATTGATGAGATTGAAGTGTCTAACAAGTGAACTCCCAAAGAATCGCCAAAGATACAAGAAGTAAATAGAAAAGTTTCAGCTCCTCCAGAAGGAGATTGGTCTAAAGCCGTATCTTGGTCAGATGTTACACAGTTGGCTAGCCCATCTACGAAGAAGTCTTATAAAGAGGTTCAGAAGAATATAAACCTCTGTTTTTTAAAGATAAAAATGTTAACATGTTGAGTATACAGGACCACATCGGGAACCAAGACAAGTAGAGCCGGCCTACGAACGGCCGGTGTTCGATGAGCAGATGGGAGAAACATCCGGAGTCACACATCGGCCAGTTGATATGCCACCCCAAAGGTACAAACTTTACAACCTAACTTCTATAAGTTAGAGTGTAAATCTATTAGGAGATAAAGGAAATAGTTCATTCCATGATAGGTGGGTAATACCCGGTTTGAGACTTATAATAGATCTCCAAGAAACATTGCAAAGAACAATCGCCAACGGTTTTGTTGGGATACTTAAAGAATGGTGGGACTTGCTCCCAAATAAAGAAATGATTTTGCGAGGCGGGATATTCGGGACTCACTGCAGCCATCATAAAAGAATTCATCAGCAATATTGACGATGATAAGATGATGAATGAATACCGCCATGTTCTTGCGTGCCGTCTTTGTGATATGACTCGCGTAAAGGAATACAATGCTTAAATGCGCAGAAGCTATATTATAGCTCGGGAATATAAATGACGAGACCATGCGTCTCGTTATATTGAGTCATTTCCTCCTTACTTCGCCACTCAATACAAAAAGGCGATGCAGCATGCATGCGATCGCAGAACCGAGCTTCGGTGCATTAAATAGATCATCGATCAAACCAACGCCAAGCTCGTAAGGACAAGTGGGAGCGCAAACAAGCGCTCAAGCATCAAAAAGCATTGGGTAATGTTTTACGTGAGCAAGTATGCTTTCGAGCCTTTCGGCTGTCCAGATACGGGAGATCAATCCTCGTCCGCAAATCCTCTTGCAAGGATTGCACTTTTTCAAAGGGAGGATGTGAGGAGCTACGAGAAGAAAAAAAAAGCATAAATACAAATCCATTCAAAGAGTTCCCATTCAAGAAGCCGAAGAAGAAATATAAGTTCAGAAACTCAGGTATGTTGGCAAACACCGAAATTTAAGCCAACTGCTATATTTGTAAAGGGCCTCATTATGCAAACAAATGCCCGAATAAAGATCTTTCGATAGAGGCAAGGCCAAAGTTAATGCCCTATCCATGAAAGGTATTAATGAAGAAGAGTATGCATTTATTTGATTCGATAGCTTCGTCGCCGACATTTCATATGCATCTCTTGATGAAGGTAAGCTCTGATACGATACAACAAGTATCGGGCGAAGAGGATGATAAGCACAGATAGTGGGTATAGTTCTGCCTTCTTTTTGATAACTTCGTGTTAATATGAATACTAACTTTGCACATCCGATGATACCCCAAGTGCGAGTATCCGAGAAAGCTGATTAGAGTGCCTTCAATCAGTCTATGACAGTTGTCCCCCATGGGACACTGCTAGGAAAATGGCTCTAAGCAAGGAGCTTAGAGAATTAAACGACAAATACATCAGGACCAGTGAAGCTGAGCAAGCCAGACTTCAGGAACATGAAGAATCACAGCCTGATGAAGACTTTGAAGCAGTTCCGATCCGACCTCCATTCCAGCAGAGGATAAGACAGAGACAGATCCCGACCAGAGGAAGGTCAGGAGCATGGAGAGGTCGCGGTGGAAGAAACTTCCAAAGCCACAGAACTTATGAGCTCGGCCGGTCATCCGGACATTGATTGACCTCCGAGAAATACATACGAGAGAATGGAGAAAAGCGATTAGAATTACTTGAAAAAGTAATTGCTAAAGCCACCGAAGAATTTACCAAGTTGCTGGATGAAGAAGAAAAAGAAAAGAAAAATCCAGAAGAAGATCTCGGATGGTACGTATCATCATATTGCATCAGATGGAAAAGAGACTAAAGAGGTATGCACTATTATTACCGCACTCGAGAATCCTTTCATAGCAATAGTCATATGCATTCCTCATATAAAGCCATATATGCTTGATGCAATGATTGATACTGGAGCAGAAATTAGTCTGCTCAGACAGTATGCCATACCAACAGATTGTTGGGTGTCAACCCATACAAAGATCGATTTGACAAACGAGAAGTAGTCTGTAAGTATATGGCCGAGTAAAGATAGATATTGAAGGGATCTCTCTAGAAATAGATTTCTACCAACACAATATGGAAAATTATGATTGCCTATTAGGTAGATTTCTTGAAAAAGCCACCCATACATTTGGTATAACCCCGATCACATTGTGTTGTTTGATCCCCCAAAGAAAATAACCGTAGAAGGTACAGTTTCGATCCATTGTACCTATTCCGAGAAATGCAAGGTTGTGAACAAACGTCGGATCTACCCTATGGCTGCGCCGACACACGACGCCTTACTTGGCGGGATCTCACCAATCAACCTTTTAAGTGCTATATTAACTTGCTTTCACAATTTAACTTAAAACAAAACTTTCATCAATCGAAAAACCATTAAATCAATTCCTTATATCTTTCTTTCGAATTTGAACTTAACACAAAATCTTACTTATGTTCGAAATCTTTATATATCGAAGGCTTATCAATATTCTCGAATTAAGGTCTTCGGAACTTTTAACAACACAAATAAGCTCGATACCACTTTTAACAACAACTACGAGCTTTGAAACCATTCTTAACTGCATACACACTCGATACCAATCTTAACAAACACACCATACATAACCAACAGATTCGATAATATAATAACTCGAACCCAATCTTGAACCATATAAGAGTAGTTACAACAAAGCTGAAACCAAACAATCGAAAGTATAAACTCGATCTTAATCAAGTAAGCTTAAAGATCGATATATAACAAACGAGAATTTCGGAACATTTCGATACAACACCGATTACAATGTCAAACACATCGTCTGTCTCATACGAGATCTTCAAATTCAGAAAATTCCTTCGACATAAAATCTTAGGCTCATTATTTTAATGAAAGTATAACACAAACTTCAAAGTAGTCATGACTTACTAAATACATAAGTCAGATCGAGAAGACCACTGGACAATATTCGTAAACTTTCTTCAATCCTTCAATCTTCGTAAATCCTTCGCAGAAGACTTCCAAGCTCCTAAGTGTTTCTTCGTATTCCCAAGTGTTCCCAAGTGTTCCCAAGTTTAGTGAGTGAAATGAGGCGAGGCCTTATTTATAAGACTTCCTCATAGCTTTTCATCGGGAATGTAAGTATCCTGAAAAGGGAAACCGGTTACTCAAAGTTAGCGGGTAAGATGCCCGAATTGATAGAAAGGAAACGACCTTGACCGGCCAACGACAAACACAAGTGGGTACAACCCACCCACGGGAGTATTATTAAAGTGCCATGGGTCCACCACGCACTGACCGACACACAAAAGAGGATAAGAACGAATCTTATCGGACACCTTTACTGACCATGGTAACAAGCCTACCATGATAGCCAAAAGACAAAAGCAAACCGCACTAAGGAGAATCAAAGTTGAATGGGTCCCATGTCATCATCGCTGCTAGATGATGTGCTGTCTTCACGGATAGGTCGCGCGCCAGATTCCTTTCAACTGCTCGATCTGCACTTGATGTAGTGGCGAGCCGTCATTGTATCGGGCGCAAGTGAGGTCTTGTCGGATAGAGATAAGTGATCGAGATATCTTGAGATCTGTCCTGAGAAGGAGGATGAATTGCCATCGTGTGGTGTAGCAAGATTCTTCTCCATAAGGTTGCATTAGGCCTTTGATTAATGTCCTGCCAGGATTAATCTTCACATAATAATGGACTTTTACGAACCATGGGATTTTACATTGTATCAAGATATTTCTAGCGGTGCAAGGATCAACATTTAACAGTGGTGAATTAGAAATTTTTGTAGGTAAGTATTTTAACAGAAAGTATTTAAAATGTTTGGAAATATACTTCCTGTTACCCATGGATGGTTCCATGTTCCAGAGATCGTAATGGAGCGGATGCTCCTCAGTCCACATTCTTGAATATTCAAATCTCCAGATGGTGTTGTGTCTGGGGATGAGCTGGCGTAGCCGCAGGCCTTCAACTGGAAGTGGATCATGATGTTCAAGCAGGTACAAAGATCTCCATTGCCAATTAAGGCAAAGCACTTAACCATCGGATCCTGCAATGTATGAAACTGTTGCCCAGGAATATCAGGGTCGAAGAATCGACATTCTGTTTCTGACATCTGATATTCATTAACTGAGATGATTCCTCTGGAAACCAATAGATCTTGTGCCTCTCTGGACATCCTATTGTCATTTGGGATGAGAGAATTTATCTGATCTTGAGCATTCCTGTAGTCCCATACAGAACCATGTGGTTCGTGCATTATTGAGTGACGTTGACCTTTTTGGTGCTGTTCATCTCTCTGCTGGCAAAGTCTGCCAAAGCATTAGCTTTACCTGCTATATGTTCGACTGTGAATTCGAAATTATCGAACCACAATCCCCATCTTTGCAGCCTATTCCAGGCTGACTTATTTGGCAGGTCACCTCCGTTTAACCTCTTCAAGTCCTTAAGATCGGATCTTAGAATAAAGGCTTCATTTTGCACGAAAAACAAGAAAGCCTTGATTGCTTTCTTTGCAGCAAGTAACTTCTTGTGAGAAGAGTGATAGTTTAACTCGAGATCCTGGAAGGATCCAGATGCATATCTGCAAGACTCTTTCCTTATTATTCTCACATTTTTCTTTCAAGATCGCTCCCAAGATCGGTCACTGCATCACATTCTATTATTTTTACCCCTGCTCCGGTAATGACATAGGCGGAAGATTAGTGACTTGCTTCTTGATTCGCGAATGCGCTTCGTCATCTCTCCGGTTCCAAGTGGTGCATTCTTCTTGAGTCTCTTATTTAATAAGACTCATCGTCAAAGCAATATTCTGATAGAATCCAGCAATGTAATTCACACATCCAAGAAAGCGCTGAGTCAGTTTTGCTTCTCACTTATCTCATCAGAAAGTTCTCGTATTTTACTTACAACATGTTGCTTTGCATTTCTACGCAACTACCGTAACTTATCCTTATTCCAAGAAAATCTATGTCTTCTTTAAATACTTCAATTTTGGTTAAAGAGAGACATAAACCATTATCATAAACAACTTTATAAAACTGTTCTAGATGACTTATGTGCTCTTTGGGAGATTTTGAGAAAATTAATATGTCATCTATATAAACAATGAGAAAGTCTCGAGAGCTCACCAAAGATTTTATCCATTATCTTCGAAAGATAGATGGTGCTGTTTTGAGGCCGAAAGGCAAGACTCTCCACTGCATATTGTCCTCCCGGGACGATGAAAGCCGTTTTTATACATGTCCTCTGCTCGTAAATATTTGCCAGAAACCACTCTTGAGGTCAAATTTACTATATACTTTAGAACCTTTAATTTCGCTCAAAAGATCGTCCCAAGCAGAATGGATGTCAGATCAAGCAATATATTTGTTGAGTGGCTTATAATCTACCACCAACCTTTTCTTGTTACGGATCTGTTTCACTGCGTTTGTTGACGTAGAATGCTGCACATGACCAGGGTGAATCGACTCGAATAAAACCACCTTTTAGTAGTTTCTGTATCTCTTCGTGGCATTCTTTACGTTCTGCTGGAGGCATACCCTTATGATGGGCTTTGAATTTTGGAATGACTTCTCTCGCCTTCTTGTAATCTTTAATAAGTTCGCAGATCAAGGGAACAGAAATGCTTTTTCCTATGTATGTAAGCATGAGGATTATCGTTACATACATTCTTTTTTATCTTGGATACTATTTCTTCAATACTGGTTTGACAATTGGCAATAGACTTATGTATCCAAAGATTATTGACAATTTTGCATTTCTCAGAATAGGTACAATGGACTGAAACTCGTACCTTCTCGGTTATTTTCTTTGGAGGATCAAACAACACAATGTGATCAGGGGTTATGCTGAATGTATGACTGGCTTTCAAGAAATCTACCCCTAATAGACAATCATAATTTTCCATATTGTGTTGGTAGAAATCTATTTCTAAAGAGATTCCTTCAATATCTATTTTTACTTAGCCATATATTTACAGACTACTTCTCTTTTGTCAAATCTGATCTTTGTATGGGTTGAGACCCAACAGTCTGTTGGTATGGCATATTGTCTGAGCAGACTGATTTCTGCTCCAGTATCAATCATGGCATCAAGCATGTATGGCTTTATATGAGGAATGCATATGACTATAGCTATGAACGGATTTTGAGTGCAGCTAATAGTACATACCTCTTTGGTTTCTTTTCCATCTCGATGCAACATGATGATAGGATTCATCCAGATCTTCTTCTGGATTTTTCTTTTCTTTTTCTTCTTCTTCCAGAACTTAGAGTATTCTTCGCTTGCTTTAGCAATTACTTTTTCAAGTAATTCTATCCTGGCTTTTCTCCATTCTCTCGTATGTATTTCTCGAGGATTTGAATCAATGTCCAGATATGACCTGCCGAGCTCATAAGTTTTGTGGCCTTTGGAAGTTTCTTCCACCGCGACCTCTCCATCCTCTCCCGACCTTCCTCCGGTGGGATCTCTCTGTCTCGATCCTCTCGCTGGAATGGAGGTCGGATCGGAATCGCTTCAAAGTCTTCATCAGCCGTGATTCTTCATGTTCTGAAGTCTCGGCTTTTCAGCCTTCATTGGTCCTGATGTATTTGTCATTTAATTCTCTTAGCTCTTTGCTTAGAGCCATTTTTCTAAAGCAAAGTGTCCCATGGGGGACAATGTCATAGATCGATTCAAGGCACTCTAATCGCTTTCGGATACTCGCACTGGGGGTATCATCGGATGTGCAAAGTTAGTATTCATATTAACACGAAGTTATCAAAAGAAGGAAAAGAACTATACCCACCTGCCTGCGTGCTATCATCCTCTTCGTCGATACTTGTTGATCGTATCAGTAGATTACCTTCATCAAGAGATGCATATGAAATGTCCGACGAGAAAGCTATCGAATCAAATAAATGCATACTCTTCTTCATTAATACCTTTCATGGATAGGGCATTAACTTTGGCCTTCCTCTATCAAGATCTTTATTCGGGCATTTGTTTGCATAATGAGGCCCTTTACAAATATAGCAAGAGTTGGCTTAAATTTCGGTGTTTGCCAACATACCCGAGTTTCGAACTTATATTTCTTCTTCGGCTTCGAATGGGAATCTTTGATCTTTCAATCTGGATTTGTATTTATGCTTTTTCTTTCTTCGTAGCTCCTCACATCCTCCCTCTTTGAAAAAGTGCAATCCTCTTGCAAGAGGATTTGCGGCGAGGATTGATCTCCGATCTGGACAGCCGAAAGGCTCGAGAGCATACGCTCACGTAAAACATTACCCAATGCTTTTTGGTGCTTGAGCGCTTGTTTTGCGCTCCCACTTGTCCTTACAGAGCTTGGCGTTGGTTTGATCGATGATCCGATTTAATGCACCAAGCTCGGCTCGCAAAGGCGCATGCCGTGCATCGCTTTTTTTGTATTGAGTGGCGAAGTAAGGAGGAAATGACTCAATATAACGGAGACGCATGGTCTCGCCATTTATATTCCCGAGCTATAATATAGCTTCGCATGAAGCATCGTATTCCTTTACGCGAGTCATATCACAAAGACGGGCATGCAAGAACATGGCAAAAGATTCATCATCTTATCATCGCCAATATTGCCGATGAATTCTTTTATGATGGCTGCAGTGAGTCCTGAATATCCCGCCCGCAAAATCATTTCTTTATTTGGGAGCAAGTCCCACCATTCTTTAAGTATCCCAACAAAACCGTTGGCGATTATTTGCTGCAATGTTTCTTCGAGATCTATTATAAGTCTCAAACCTGGGTATTACCTCACCTATCATGGAATGAACAATTTCCTTTATCTCCGAAATAGTTTTACACTCTACCTTATAGAAATTTGGCTGTAGAGTTTGTACCTTTGGGGGTGGCATATCAACCGGCTTGATGTGTGACTCCTGCAGATGTTTCTCCCATCTCGCTCATCGAACACCTGGCCGCTCGTAGCCGGCTCTACTTGTACTTGGTTCCGATGTGGTCCCTGTATACTCAACATGTTAACATTTATCTTTAAAAACAAAGGCTTATATTCTTCTAGGACCTCTTTATAAGATTTCTTTGTAGATGGGCTAGCCAACTGTGTAACATCTGACCAAGATACTGCTTTTGACCAATCTCCTTCAGGAGGAGCAGAAACTTTCTATTTACTTCTTGTATTTTGGCGTATCTTTGGGAGTTCACTTGTAAGACACTTTGTATCTCATCAATTCTTTGATGAGTCTTCTCATTGTCTTCTAAGCAGTGTAGACAAACCTGTTTTCTATTATTTCATTAGTCTGAACTTGTCTACTGATAATAACACTTTTTAAACCTATGGTATGATCTACCAATGGCTGGACAAGATCAGTAACTTTTTGAGAAATGACCTCTGGAAGGTCTCTGAGACACAATCTTATGTGTTTCATGAACTTGTGTTTCTATTCTCATTGACAGCTTCTCTGCAAGTTATCTACTTTATCATTCAAAAGTTTTAGTGCTGATGCACTGTCACCCTTTTTCCTCAGTTCAATAGCTTTTAGAACCTTTTCCATAGATGCTAATTTTTCTCTATGATTGACAACTTCTTCATGGACTGATCTAATCGCTTTGTTAGTCCGATTTAGCATCTTAGAACTTCGAGAAGGTTCTACTTCTTTACTAAAGCCGTCCTTCGTACCAAAACACAGCTTTCGTGTTCTGGTCGAGATATTAACTCATGAGCATCGTTTCGGGGAAGTGAAGTGAAGATGAACTGGAACTTATCAAGCCATGTTTATACAGTCCATTGATGGAGCATATTTTTGACTCGACAAGTTTCTCGCATCAACACCACAAGAAATCAGTACTTGGGTCATGGACTAATGACTTATGGCTACAGAGAAATAATTTTTCTTTTTCTTTCTCTGGTTCCTCTGCTTTTTCGATTAGAACTTTCACCTACAAAGTGAAGTAGGATGAAGTACTATTCGATCGAGGTACTTCTGCAGAGGTTTCTTGGACAAATCTTTCCAAGTGCTATGTCCGAAACTTAATGTGACTTTGTTTTTCTCCTCATTTACGGCCGTAGCATTTTCTAGCTTAGGCCTTCAAGACTGAATAAATTTCTTTGATAAGGTCCATTCTTTGGGGACCTTTATGTCGACTCAAGAGATTAGTTCGGGCTCAATTTTCTCTCGGGTCTCTAAATTTGTATGCGCCACCACGCTCGCTGCTTTGGTGACTCCATGCTTCACAACAGGATACATAGTGTTAACTAATCTATAGATGACTTTGTAATGTATGGCCAAGGGACAAGAACTGGACCTCATGTGTAAACCAAGAGTGGCCAAATGCAATTTTAAAACATCTTGTAATAAGTCATCTTTAGTTAGTGAAACAGGTAATTCGGAAATACTTCAAAAGAAATGGGTCCATTGTGTAACCTGATCAGATCGCAGCTAGTAAAGAATCTTTAAAGTTGTCAAACCTTAAATCCATTAAGCAACATAGAATAGAAGCATTCAAACCCCTTTCAAAAAAGAGGAGTTATTCCTATCTCGCACACACCCAACATGAGCAAACTTGTATGTAGACTATTTCTTTAAACTCTTAATATCTCGACTTGTCTATTAGTGGGATATTATATTCCCATTACTAGTTTGTGATACTGTATCACAGATTCCCTTGTCTTAAAGACCGTGGATGCAATCAAGTGAAACCTATTGATCTTCGCATAAACCTCTTAATAAGATTTCTTCGGCAACTTCCATTCAGAATGGGATTTGATTCATCAATGATATCAACATCGTTGTTTACTTCAAAAACATCGAAAGATTAATAAGTTCATGATCTTCGATTCTCGCAAGACCGACTGCTATGTTCTTCACCATTTTGTTACTATGCAAGCAAGGAAGCTAAGGTTGAACAAACGTCGGATCTACCCTATGGTGCTGCGCTTTCGACACACGACGCCTTACTTGGCGGGGATCTCACCAATCAACCTTTAAGTGCTATATTAACTTGCTTTCACAATTTAACTTAAAACAAAACTTTCATCAATCAAAACCATTAAATCAATTCCTTATATCTTTCTTTCGAATTTGAACTTAACACAAAATCTTACTTATGTTCGAAATCTTTATATCAAGGCTTATCAATATTCAATTAAGGTCTTCGGAACTTTTAACAACACAAATAAGCTCGATACCACTTTTAACAACAACTACGAGCTCGAAACCATTCAAACACATGACTCCGATACCAATCTTAACAAACACACCATACATAACCAACAGCTTCGATAATATAATAACTCGAACCCAATATCGAACCATATAAGAGTATTTACAACAAATCGAAACCAAACAACCGAAAGTATAAACTCGATCTTAATCAAGTAAGCTTAAGGATCTCGATATATAACAATCCGAGAATTTCGGAACATTTCGATACAACATTCGATTACAATGTCAAACACATCGTCTGTCTCATACAGATCTTCAAATTCAGAAAATTCCTTCGACATAAAATCTTAGGCTCATTATTTCATCGAAAGTATAACACAAACTTCGGTAGTCATGACTTACTAAATACATAAGTCAGACCGAGAAGACCCTGGACAATATTAAACTTTCTTCAATCCTTCAATCTTCGAAATCCTTCAGAAGACTTCCAAGCTCCTAAGTGTTTCTTCGTATTCCCAAGTGTTCCCAAGTGTTCCCAAGTGTAGTGAGTGAAATGAGGCGAGGCCTTATTTATAAGACTTCCTCATAGCTTTTCACTGGGAACTGAAGTACCCGGTAAAAGGGAAACCGGTTACTCAGGTTAGAAGGTAAGATGCCTGAATTGATAGAAAGGAAACGACCCGGACTGACCGACAAACACAAGTGGGTACAACCCACCCACGGGAGTATTATTAAAGTGCCATGGGTCCACCACGCATTGACCGACACACAAAAGAGGATAAAAACGAATCTTATCGGACACCTTTATAGCCATGGTAACAGGCCTACCATGATAGCCAAAAGACAAAAGCAAACCGCACTAAGGAGAATCAAAGTTGACAGCGGGTCCCATGTCATCATCATTTCTTAGATGATGTCTTTGTCTTCACGGATAAAGCCGGCGCGATTCCTTTCCAACCTGCTCGATCCGCACCTTGATGTAGTGGCAGAGCCGTCATTGTCTGGGCGCAAGTGAGGTCTTGTCGGATAGAGATAGTGATCAGATATGCTGAGATCCTGTCCCGGAGAAGGAGGATGAATTGCCATCGTGTGGTGTAGCAAGATTCTTCTCCATAAGGTCGCATTAGGCCTTTTGATTAACTGTCCTGCCAGGATTAATCTTCACATAATAATGGACTTTAACGAACCATGGGATTTTACACTGTATCAAGATATTTCTAGCAGTACAAGGATCAACATTCAACAGTGGTGAGTCAGAAATTTTTGTAGGCAAGTATTTTAACAGAAAGTATTTAAAATGTTTGGAAATATACTTCCTGTTACCCATGGATGGTTCCATGTTCGAGAGATCATACTGGAGCGGATGCTCCTCACCCACATTCTTGAATATTCAAATCTCCAGATGGTGTTGTGGTGCGGGGATGAGTGGCGTAGCCGCAGCCTTCAATCGAAGTGGATCATGATGTTCAAGCAGTACAAAGATCTCCATTGCAATTAAGGCAGCACTTAACCATCGGATCCCGCAATGTATGAAATCGTTGCCCTCAGAATATCGTGGTCGAAGAATCGACATCTGCTTCGACATCGATATTCATTAAATCGAGATGATTCCTCCTGGAAACCAATATATCTTGTGCCTCTCGGACATCCTATTGTCATTTGGGATGAGAGAATTTATCTCGATCTTGAGCATTCCTCGTAGTCCCATACGAGAACCATGTGGTTCGTGCATTATCTCGAGTGACGTTGACCTTTTTGGTCTTTGTTTCATCTCTCACTGCAAAGTCTGCCAAAGCATTAGCTTTACTAGCAATATATGTTCGACCGTGAATTCAAATTATCGAACCACAATCCCCACCTTTGCAGCCTATTCCAGGTGACTTATTTGCGATGGTCACCTCCGTTTAACCTCTTCTTGAAGTCCTTAAGATCGGATCTTAGAATAAAGGCTTCATTTTGCACGAAAAACAAGAAAGCCTTGATTGCTTTCTTTGCAGCAAGTAACTCCTTGTGAGAAGAGTGATAGTTTAACTCAGATCCTTGGAAGGATCCAGATGCATATCTGCAGACTCTTTCCTTATTATTCTCACATTTTTCTTTCAAGATCGCTCCCGATCTTGGTCACTTGCATCACATTCTATTATTTTTACCCCTGCTCCGGGTAATGACATAGGCGGAAGATTAGTGACTTGCTTCTTGATTCTGCGAACAGCTTCTGTCATCTCCTGGTTCCAAGCTGGTGCATTCTTCTTGAGTCTCTTGTTTAATAAGACCCTGTCAGCAGCAATATTCTGATAAAATCCAGCGATGTAATTCACACATCCTAGAAAGCGCTGGAGCTGCTGTTTCTCACTTATCTCATCAGGAAAGTTCTGTATTTTACTTACAACATGTTGCTGCATTTCTATGCAACCAGAACTTATCCTTATGCCAAGAAAATCTATGTCTTCTTTGAATACCTCAATTTTGGTTAGCGACAGACATAGACCATTATCATAAACAACTTTATAAAATTTTTCTAGATGACTTATGTGCTCTTTGGGAGATTTTGAGAAGATTAATATGTCATCTATATAAACAATTAAAAAGTCTGAGAGCTCACCAAAGATTTTATCCATTATCTTCTGAAAGATAGATGGTGCTGTTTTGAGGCCGAAAGGCAAGACTCTCCACTCGTACTGTCCTCCTGGGACGATGAAAGCCGTTTTATACATGTCCTCTTGCTTCAGAAATATTTGCCAAAAACCGCTTTTGAGATCAAATTTACTGTATACTTTAGAACCTTTAATTCTGCTCAAAAGATCGTCCTTAGCAGGAATTGGATGTTGCACTGAAGCAATGTACCTGTTGAGTGGCTTATAATCTACCACCAACCTTTTCTTGTTACGGATCTGTTCACTGCGTTTGTTGACGTAGAATGCCGCACAGGACCATGGTGAACTGGACTCCTGAATAAAACCACCTTTCAGTAGTTTTTGTATCTCCTCGTGACATTCTTTTCGCTCAGCTGGAGGCATACCCCTATGATGGGCTTTGAATCTTGGAATGACTTCTCTGCCTTCAGAATCTTTAATAAGCTGCAGATCCAAGGAACAGAAATGCTTTTTCCTATGTATGTAAGCATGAGGATTGTCATTACATACATTTTTCTTTATTTTGGATACTATCTCTTCTATGCTGACTTGGCAATTGGCTATAGACTTATGTATCCAAAGATTATTTACAACCTTGCATTTCTCAGGAATAGGTACAATGGACTGGAAACTGTACCTTCTGGTTATTTTCTTTGGGGGATCAAACAACACAATGTGATCAGGGGTTATACCAAATGTATGGCTGGCTTTCAAGAAATCTACCCCTAATAGGCAATCATAATTTTCCATATTGTGTTGGTAGAAATCTATTTCTAGAGAGATCCCTTCAATATCTATCTTTACTCTGGCCATATACTTACAGACTACTTCTCGTTTGTCAAATCTGATCTTTGGATGGGTTGACACCCAACAGTCTGATGGTATGGCATACTGTCTGAGCAGACTAATTTGTGCTCTAGTATCAATCATTGCATCAAGCATATATGGCTTTATATGAGGAATGTATATGACTATTGCTATGAAAGGATTCTGAGTGCAGCTAATAGTGCATACCTCTTTAGTCTCTTTTCCATCTGATGTAATATGATGATACGTACCATCCAGATCTTCTTCTGGATTATTCTTTTCTCTTTCTTCTTCTTCCAGCAACTTAGTATATTCTTCAGTGGCTTTAGCAATTACTTTTTCAAGTAATTCTAATCTGGCTTTTCTCCATTCTCTGTATGTATTTCTGGAGGCTGAATCTGAATGTCCAGATGACTGGCCGAGCTCATAAGTTCTGTGCTGGAAGTTTCTTCCACCGCGACCTCTCCATGCTCCCCGACCTTCCTCTCGGTCGGGATCTCTCTGCCTCGATCTCTCTCGCTTTGGAATGGAGGTCGGATCGAATCGCTGCTTCAAAGTCTTCATCAGGCTGTGATTCTTCATGTTCCTGAAGTCTCGGCATTTCGGCCTTCACCGGGTCCTGATGTATTTGTCATTTAATTCTCTAAGCTCTTTGCTTAGAGCCATTTTTCTAGCAGTGTCCCATGGGGGACAACTGTCATGATTGAAGGCACTCTAACTGCTTTCTCAGATACTCTGCACTTGGGGGTATCATCGGATGTGCAAAGTTAGTATTCATATTAACACAGAAGTTATCAAAAGAAGGAACAGAACTATACCCACTATCTGTGCTATCATCTTCTTCATCTGATACTTGTTGTATCAGGTTGCAGTTACCTTCATCAAGAGATGCATATGAAATGTCTGACGAAAAGCTATCAGAATCTGAAATAAATGCATACTCTTCTTCATTAATACCTTTCATGGATAGGGCATTAACTTTGGCCTTGCCTCTATCAGTATCTTTATTCGGGCATTTGTTTGCATAATGAGGCCCTTTACAAATATAGCAGGTTGGCTTAAATTTCTGGTGTTTGCCAACATACCTGAGTTTCCTGAACTTATATTTCTTCTTCGGCTTCTTGAATGGGAACTCTTTGAATCTGGATTTGTATTTATGCTTTTTCTTTCTTCTGTAGCTCCTCACATCCTCCCTCTTTGAAAAAGTGCAATCCTTGCAAGAGGATTTGCGACGAGGATTGATCTCCAGATCTGGACAGCCGAAAGGCTCGAGAGCATACTGCTCACAGAAAACATTACCCAAAGCTTTTTGGTGCTTGAGCGCTTGTTTGCGCTCCCACTTGTCCTTACAGAGCTTGGCGTTGGTTTGATCGATGATCTGATTTAATGCACCAAAGCTCAGTTCTGCAGTGCGCATGCCGTGCATCGCCTTTTTGTATTGAGTGGCGAAGTAAGGCGGAAATGACTCAATATAACGGAGACGCATGGTCTCATCATTTATATTACCTGAACTGTAATATAGCTTCTGCATGAAGCATTGGTATTCCTTTACGCGAGTCATATCACAAAGACGGGCACGGAAGAACATGGCAGTGTTCATCATCTTATCATCGTCAATATTGCCGATGAATTCTTTTATGATGGCGGCAGTAAGACCAGAATATCCTGCCTGCAAAATTATTTCTTTATTTGGGAGCAAGTCCCACCATTCTTTTAGTATGCCAACAAATCCGTTGGCGATTGTTGCTGCAATATTTCTTGGAGATCTATTATAAGTCTCAAACTGGGTATTACCCCAGCCTATCATGGAATGAACTATTTCCTTTATCTCCGGAATAGATTTACACTCTAACTTATAGAAGTTAGGTTGTAAAGTTTGTACCTTTGGGGGTGGCATATCAACTGGCTGATGTGTGACTCCAGATGTTTCTCCCATCTGCTCATCGAACACTGGCTGTTCGTAGGCTGGCTCTACTTGTACTGGTTCCTGATGTGGTCCCTGTATACTCAACATGTTAACAGATTTATCTTTAAAAACAGGGGCTTATATTCCTCTAGAACCTCTTTATAAGATTTCTTTGTAGATGGGCTAGCCAATTGTGTAACATCTGACCAAGATACAGCGTTTGACCAATCTCCTTCAGGAGGAGCAGACACTTTTCTATTTACTTCTTGTATTTTTGGCAGTATCTTTGGGAGTTCACTTGTTAGACACTTCTGAATCTCATCAATTCTGTGATGAGTCTTCTCATTGTCTTCTTGCAGTGTAGACAAACTGTTTTCTATCATTTCATTAGTCTGAACTTGTCTGTTATTAATAACACTTTTTAACCCGATGGTATGATCAACCAAGGGCTGGACAAGATCATTGACTTTCTGAGAAATGACCTCTGGAAGGTCTGCAGACACAATCTTATGTGTTTCATGAACTTGTGTTTCTATTCTGCTGACAGTTCTCTGCAAGTTATCTACTTTATCATTCAAAAGTTTTAGTGCTGATGCACTGTCACCCTTTTTCCTCATATCAATGGCTTTTAGAACCTTTTCCATGGATGCTAATTTTTCTTTATTACTGACAACTTCTTCATGGACTGATCTAATTGCTTTGTTAGTCCAATTTAGCATCTTAGAACTTTCTGAAGGTTCTACTTTACTAACAGTCCTCTGGTACCAAAACACAGCTTTCTGTGTCTGGTCTGGAGATATTAACTCATGAGCATCAGTTTCAGGAAGTGAAGATGAACTGGAACTTACTGAAGCCATGTTTATAACTGGTCCATTGACTGGAGCATATTTTTGACTGACAAGTTTCTCGCAGTCTGAACACCACAAGAAATCTGTACTTGGGTCATGGACTAATGACTTATGGCTACAGAGAAATAATTTTTCTTTTTCTTTCTCTGGTTCCTCTGTTTTCTGATTAGAACTTTCACCTACAGTGAAGTAGGATGAAGTACTATTGACTGAGGTACTTCTAGACAGAGGTTTCTTGGACAAATCCTTTCCAGTGCTATGTCTGAAACTTAATGTGACTTTGTTTTTCTCCTCATTTACGGCCGTAGCATTTTCTAGCTTAGGCCTTGAAGACTGAATAAATTTCTTTGATAAGGTCCATTCTTTGGGGACCTTTATGTCAGACCAAGAGATTAGTTCAGGCTCAATTTTCTTGGGTCTCTAAATTTGTATGCGTCACCACGCTGCTGCCTTTGGTGACTCCATGCTTCACAGCAGGATACATAGTGTTAACTAATCTATAGATGACTTTGTAATGTATGGCCAAGGGACAAGAACCAGACCTCATGTGTAAACCAGTAGTGGCCAAATGCAATTTTAAAACATCTTGTAATAAGTCATCTTTAGTTAGTGAAACAGGGTAATTGGAAATACTTCAAAAGAAATGGGTCCATTGTGTAACCCAGTCTGTACTGCAGCTAGTAAAGAATCTTTAAAGCTGTCAAACCTTAAATCCATTAAGCAACATAGAATAGAAGCATTCAAACCCCTTCTGAAAAGAGGAGTTATTCCTATCTGCACACACCCAACATGAGCAAACTTGTATGTAGACTGTTTCTTTAAACTCTTAATATCTGACTTGTCTATTAGTGGGATATTATATTCCCATTACTAGTTTGTGATACCTGTATCACAGATTCCCTTGTCTTAAAGACTGTGGATGCAATCAAGTGAAACCTATTGATCTTTGCATAAACCTCAGAATAAGATTTCTATGATGTGCTTTCTGGGTGAATGGTAGAAGGATACCAGATTTTGCCTGTGTTAGTAGTAAAGTGAAAGGAAAGGAAATGTCCTTTTAAGGTCCATGACGCTTGCTACCTGTGCATCTGACCTTGCTCAGACTGCTGGTTAGCTTACACCATATGAGATTGCTCCCTACTCCTTGTACACCTATTCCATGTAGGTAGGGAGGCACCATACGTGCTACTGTGGTACCCTACGCCACTCCAGCTTTGAACCTATGCCTCCTTTACCATTAGTCTCACTCAGGTAGTTTAGTCTCTCCTAGTACTAGGAATATTGTGAAACTAGCTAGAGTGATAGAATTCATACAGATGCGGCCATTTTTTTCCAAATGAGATGTGGTTGCTCAAATCCTTCTTTTGTTGGACTGATTATAACTGTGCTAGGAAAAGCTTTGACACTTTGCATTAAGATTTCCAATACTTGCATGAAAAGTATATTTGATATAAGTTATAACCATCGGAGAACACTATAACAATTGAATCTTTTTACTGCCATTATAAGAAACACATTTTTAGGACTAGTGGCAGAAAATAAATCACAATTTTTACAATGATCCTCCCATCTCTCTCTCTGCATGATGGAATTCATTTGCAGGTCAAGATACTAAAAGAAGAATTTGGGTTTGATGATGCCTTCAATTACAAATCAGAGACAGACTGGGATGCAGCTTTGACCAAGTAAGTTTTGAACATTTATAGCCTTACTTCCGCATGGGTGGTTTCATTAGATGTTTTTATGGCGCATGAATACTGTAATAATAAAAATGATGTATATAATGAGCAGGTACTTCCCAACAGGTATTGACATCTACTTTGAGAATGTTGGAGGGAGAATGCTGGAAGCTGTTCTCAACCACATCAATACGAATGCTCGCATCCCAGTCTGTGGAATGATTTCTCAATATAATGAGGCAATCTTCATGTCTATATCTATCAAAATAGAATTTATGCTTTTCACTCTCATAACTAGAAATGATGCTAATGACAGGCTTTTTCCTTTGTGTGGATATAGGATTGGAAACAAACATACGGAGTAAGAAACCTTTTGAACTTGGTGGGAAAATCTGCAAAGATGCAAGGGTTTATTGTCGCACATTATGTGGATCACATGGACCAATTCAGAGAGGAGATGATAGGCTACCTGAAACAAGGGAAGTTAAAGTACAGAGTTGATGCTAAGCAAGGTGTACATAGCTTCTTGGAAGCATTCAATTCAATGTTTGGTGGTAAAAACATAGGGAAAGCAGTGATCCAACTCTAAGGGATATGCTTAACAAAATTTCCTTAATTTCAAATGATGGCAAATCAAAGCAAAATAATATCGTAGACTTTACCTGCTTAATACTCTGGGATGCCTGGTAAAATGTTGATTTGTAGTTCCAACTTTAATTATAAGTAAGTTATATTGATATGTGGCCTTGTCCACAGAGTGTATATTTCACCCGAGTACTGAACTAAATTGTTTATTTTCCTGATGATTTGTGACAGCAGTGTGAGGGCAAATCAAAAGAACACCCTGTACAGTATACTAGTTAGCCTACAAGTTTACTACTTGGCTGGATTATTGTGTGAAACTGGTAAATATTGAGGAACTTTAGCTTAGAAAAGGTAAATCCATTAGTATCAATAAAGATTTTGAGTCAATTCATATGTTATTTGTGTTGGTTCTCTTCTTAGGAACATACCTCACGTACAACCCTATTGTAAGATTTATGTAACTTTTCTGTTCCTTGACTTTAAGAAGTAAAACCATGTTTTTTTTTTTTTTTTTTAGAAAAGGTAAAATCTGAATTGTCGGGAGAGCTTGGAGACTTGGATGTGGGGAGACGAAGGTTCGCCCTCGATTAGAGTTGCTTTAAGATTTCTTGTGTGGATCTCTTTTGGTTTCCTTGTCTCGTGTCTTATTTGTTTCCTTTGTGTTATGTTAAGAATATACTAGGTTTCCCATTACTTCTTGTGTTGTGATTTGTGCTCTATCCTGTTTTGTTCTTATATGTTTTTTTCTCTTTTGTTTATCTTTCATTGCCTTGTTTTCTATGTTGTTGGTAAGAAAATAACATTGATGCTGCAAAACGTTGAAGTGACGAGACTTTTCATGGAGATAGGGAATAAAGGAAAAGAGCTGGATCGTGAAAGTAGGTAAAGAAGGGAAGGACAAATGAAAAAATGACGGGAAGAGAAATAATGGGAATGCAGCAGAATAAGCTACAAGTCAAAGTAACATTACAAAAAGCCCTAATCAAAGTAGTGCAAACCCAAGCTCAATAAGGAAATCCTTTAGTGAGGCTTTGCTGGTGGAAGAAGGGACGAATCATTGAGGAGTGACATTTGTGCAAGATGGACAAAAGATTGCCAAGATGAGGACCCCAAGTATATGAGTAAGAAGATAAATCCATTGCTTTACTAAAAACTATCACTCTCTTCCCTAATGAAGAGATGAAGAGGATATTCATTTGGAGGCAATTAGGTTGTAGAATGTGGGGGTTTGTTTGTTTGTCTTGACTAGAATGTTGTCTCCTAGTTTTTTTTTTTTTTTGATAACTGGTTGAGTGCGGTTTATGGGACAAAAGGGGGATTTATGTAAGTTTTTGTAGAATGATGCAAAAAGGGATTTTTTTTTGGTTCTTTTCAAAAATTCCAACATGCAGAGATGGGTCATTAGCAAGTCTCTTTTGGAATATGGGACTTAGGCTTCAACCGTGGAACCTTTTGCCCTAAGCTCCAAAACCACTTAGTGAAGTTTTGAAGGTGGAAGATAGAAAAGTCACTCCAAGATGTATGAATGATAGGGTCCTAATTTTTGTGAAACAATTAAAAATTTCCCCGAAAACCCTTGTTTTTGTCTTGAAGGAGACTCTCTTACTCTATTGTTGGACTAGGTTGCTTAAATTCATGCTTTATGTGTAAGTAGGATTGCCATTTGAAAAAAGTGTCCTCTCCTCGTACCGCCAAGAAGACCAGATAATTTTGTTGGGAGGGATACAAAGAAATTGGAGCTAGTGTGAACTTTGTTGACAAGAGTGTGCCTATATGGATGTGGAAATGGCAGATTGCCCTTGTCTGAAATAAACATCGCCTCTTCACTTGGTGGAATTCTAGTTGACACTCAATTGGTTTGTTTGGAGACCTTGTGGCATGGGGATGCTTGCAACTTTACCTAGAAAAGAGCGACCTACATTAGTTGGGGATAAGGGTATAACCCTTATTAGAGCTAAATATGGAAGGAAGAGGTTGAAGATTGAATTGGTTGGCACAAGTAATGTGGTTAATGCTATTCATATTGAGGATGCCACAACCCACCTCCCAAAAGGGGACGGGTCCAAAAAGATAAGAAAAACAAGATGTTGAAATGTTTAAAGAGATTGTATCAAAATGAAGGGGGTCCTAAGCCCCCATCACAAGCAAACTAAATCCCTTTCGTTTTCTTTATGAATGACATTGCTTGGAATGTGAGAGGATTGGAGACCATGGAGAGGAGGCCAATTATTAGGCAGTTTTGGCATACTAGAGGGTAATTAGATTTTCTAATTCTGTAAGAAAAAGAGTTTAAAACTGCTCTTGAGCCTTTGTTGAATTTTGTTTGGCCTAAAGCTACTTAGTTTTCTACCAAACATCAAAAAGGAAAATGAGGCTCTTCTATTTTTCTTGACCAAAAGGGGACAGGTCCAAAAAGATACGAAAAACAAGATGTTGAAATGTTTAAAGAGATTGTATCAAAATGAAGGGGGCCCCAAGCCCCCATCACAAGCAAACTAAATCCCTTTCTTGTTCTTTATGAATGACATTGCTTGGAATGTGAGAGGATTGGAGACCATGGAGAGGAGGCCAATTATTAGGCAGTTTTGGCATACTAGAGAGTAATTAGATTTTCTAATTCTGTAAGAAAAAGAGTTTAAAACTGCTCTTGAGCCTTTGTTGAATTTTGTTTGGCCTAAAGCTACTTAGTTTTCTACCAAACATCAAAAAGGAAAATGAGGCTCTTCTATTTTTCTTGACCACAAGTGGATTGAATTAGTTACCAATTACAATACTTCACCTTGTAATAGAGTTGTCCCGGTTATGTTTGTTAAGGAAAAAATATACGCACAAATGCTTAGCTGCCTCTCTCGACCTTGCCAAACAGATTTCTTCGCCAACGAAAAAAAAATGAAAGCATGTCAATATTAAGGCATATTTCAAGATTTAAACTTGAAAAAATCAACACAAACAAGTCCACATTGATACCTTTTCTTGATCATCCACCGAATGCCTCAGAAAATTGCCACATTGCCATTCGTAAAATGATTCTTATGACTAACTACAATAACACTCCATGCACTCACACTCAAGGTCACACATTGGGTTCAAGAATGCATTGTAAAAGAGTACTAAAAACCACTACTAATAGTGTTTTTTTTTTTTCAGTGGTTCTTTCAAAAACATCAAGAGCATGATGTACAACTATAAGGAACTAGGCTCAAAAACAAAGAGAACCAATCACTAACACCCAAATCAAGTAAGGCTATTCTCAACAGCCCATAAATATATTTTTGACGTAAAAGTGAAAACAAAAAGAAACAATACCATCAAATGATAAATAAAGATGGCTCCACAAAAATTATTACATACAAGCTATCACCTACATGTTGGCACCTCATTAAAGTCTTTAGTCCATCCTAAAAGATTAGACACTTGAATTTCACAGGCTTGATGCACCTTAACAACACAAAATTTAAGGGTTCAATTGGCCAAATTCTACTTAGTATCCTTCATTCTTTCTACAACCAATTATTTTAAAACTACCCATTTTTATAATAGGAATTTGATATTTCTTAAAATCACAAGATTACACACTACTTATCCAAACAATTTGGAATAACACCAAATAAGAGAATAGGAGTGTCATCATTAACAACCTTTATATTACCAAAGTGTGATTTCAAAATGAAATCAACACTCAAGCCTATGAAAACCTTATAGTCTCCCAATCCACTACAAATAGAAGGGTCTTTAAAATCATATTGATTCTCCGCTCCCCCACCCCAAACATTTTAAATCCTCATAAAAATCGGCATAAAATTGCAAATTCACTTACCAAGGAATAGAGGATATTGAAGTTATATCTCTCCTCTTCATCAATGCTTGTTAAGTAAGATTAGTTGTAGGTCATTGGAGTTTTACCCTTCTAAATTTATAATAGAACAAGATTTAAGCTCAAGTGTGTTCCAATACATGTTTTTATCACTTAGAGAAACAAATGCACAATTCCCTTGATGTAAAAATCGACCAATCGGGAATATGAACTTAAATTTTTTCAAATAATAGTCATCATTAGGTCACTAGAAATCCATCTCCATTGCGACTCTCTCCATGTCACACATACATGTTTTCTTCCCCCTCTCGGTTGCCACATTCCTCTTTCATTTTTTTTCATATTATATTTCCTTTAGGTTCTCATGGCCATTGTGACTCTCTCCATGTCACACATACATGTTTTCTTCCTCCTCTCAGTTGCCACATTCCTCTTTCATTTTTTTCATGTTATATTTCCTTTAGATTCTCATGGCCATTGTGATTAGGGGAGAACACATAGGAAGAGGGATGGAGCGATGAATAAGACATAGAGAAAATGATAAAGAGGAAATAGACTCGGTTGTCTTAAAAATGGATTGGCACATAGTTTAAATTTTTTCCATCTTCAATCATAAAAACATTCATGAGTATGTGGGGTTAATCGTTAACATTTCCAACCCACCCTTCATCGTCGTATCTTTTTGATTATTTTTCATATAATGCTATGACATGTAAATGAAATGATGTGTGAATTTTGCTTACACATATAATGACATAAATACAATAAAATTGAATTGTTAATTGAATAATGGATATTACAATTTATTGATTTAGAACTAACAAAACAATAACAACATTAAATACCTAATTCTATTTGTCTATGGATATTAGAGGTTGCTACAAGATCTAGAATTGCTTGTGATTACTATGCCAAGTTCTTAGATTCAAGACATGATTAGAAAGCCTATATGGACAATACTAGAAAAGTTAGACACCTACAACAAATTACACTATTTAGGTTTTCCATTACTTCCTCCGAGGGGTTTGGGGACTAAAACTTATTGAAATTGTTTGCCCATGTCTACATTCTTGTTTCGAGGTGAGAAAGTTCCCGATCTTATGCAACGATGCATGTTTGATCCATCCTTTGTCCAAACCTTATTTCGTGTCCTTGATCACAAGAGATCTTAAGAATAGCTTAAATTTTTTTATTGGAATGACTTTAATACTTTCTCATTATGGATGGTTGTTTCTATGTATCAATAATTTTAAGAGAGATAAAGCGTGTGTAGTTTTTTGAATTATGTGAATATGTGCATGTGTGAAATCATGTACAATCTAGATTTGATCCTTCCTTTAGAATTTTTAACTTGGCACCATGAAATTTTGACCTCTTTGTATTTATATCTCGGCTTAGCGGATTTTTGATCCAAACATAGCCTTGTAACATGCCTCCCCATATTTTAAAGTTGTGCAAGCCTCCTCATTGCTCTTGTGAAACTTTGGATCTACTCCTCTTGTAGCTTCTTGTGGTAAGTGTACAACTTTACAACAATGCACACCAATGACTCGTACTCATCTAATTCCATGCCACTTATCTCTTTCATGTAGCTTTCCTCACCTTCGGATCATCTTGTAGTAAGAAAACAACCTTGTGGTAATGACTTCATCTCCTTGCATCCTTAGGGTATCTTGACCAACAAGTTAAGCATATTTCATTAAGACTTGTGGAACTTTAGTGAATTTCCCCAAACAAATTGATAGGCTATGAGAACTTGATTCACAATCCATACAACTCCTATACTCTTGTACTATCACGACACAACCCACTACAACTTTCACGATCTTGCGCAAACCACTTTGTGATGTTCATAACTTTTTTATCACTCTATTTCATCATGTTGTATTCGCAATTTTTGCAATGCCACACAACAATTTAGAGAATACATTAATTATTATTAATATTGACATATTTTCAGACAATCCATTAATTATTATTATTCTAAGTTGTTATAAGAGGCAACTTCAACATTGAAATCTTGGAGGGTTCATACATCTATGACCTAGATGGATGCATAATTGTTTTCAATATTTAGAAGAGGGAGACCTATGCCAATAACCAGCAAATTTGAATGCATTTTAAAAAGAGAGCAGTTTATTGCATCTGGGACAGCTGTATTCTTCCTGTTTTTGCATTGTCATATGATGCTTCACTTGTCAATCGTCATGGTTTTTTTCCATACCAAATAAATATTTAATAATAAATGAATCTCCAATACATAAATATTTATGGAAGAATTGGTACACCGATACACAAAATGAAATTAATAGTTTTAATTATGTAGCACTAAATAATTTTTGAAATTCAAGTATTATTAGTTTTAATTATGTAGCACTAAATAATTTTTAAAATTAAGCTTTTAAGCTCTATCTAGACATAACACAACTTTCTCCTTTTTGATCACGTGCTAAAAATGATCCATTTGTTCTATACTATAAACTTTATATCAAAACACGGTACAGTTAGACAATGTATAGGCAGATTATATAGGAAACTTGCTAGATCAAACATTAACTCACTAAAAAATTGACACCATGCATTAATAATAGTCAAGAAACATAAAGTGAAGCTTAAATGGAGGATCACTTAGTATTTCTTTATTATCTTCTCATTAAATAGTCTTACATCGAGAGATTTCCATTTCTTTCAATCACACACGATCAACCTTGAAATAGATGATTTTTTCCGTCTTTTATGCTTATGATGAGATTATCCTCGTCCTGAATTGCTTCCACGATGTTATTTCTATTTTGAGCCTTCCTAAGCTTATAGATTCAGCCATCTTCTTGATATTTTATCTCTACCATCCAACCATAACATAGGAGACTATTTTTCCAACTTAACTACTAGTTACGACTCATGAATTATGACTTCCAACAATAAATAGAGACTCAAAACTACCTAAACTACCTAAACTATGATGCACACTCTCCATAAGCCTATAAAAACTCGCCATGACTCATAACTAAGTATGATTTATCCTTTTAGATTTACATAGTTATATTAAAATTCAAATTTAGTGTTTTTGGATGGAAAACCCCCCATTGTTTTAAACTAACTAAGAACACACTTCTAACGTCAAACAAGGTTTATTGTGGAGTTGATGTACCTCTTAAAATATTCAAAGCATAAACAAGATCTTCTTAACCTTCCAAAGGTGGTGCACCGCATTAGTCATTTTATTTTTAAGAATTCATTTCAAGTCGCGAGGAAATTATTCACCTTCTTGAGAACTATAATTCAACATATAGTTATGAAAAATTATCAAAATTAATATGTTTGTAGGGATGTGTTGAACTAGATAAACAACGAAGTTCCTTGATAATTATTAGCCCTTGGATAGGCATTCCAAAAATTTGGGAATCAATATTAAGTATAATGTAATTCAAAGATAATCTAATGTAGTACACATGTCCAAAACTTTACCATTTCGATGGATTCAAACAGATAGTAAATGACATATGATTTTAAATGCATCAACATTTTCTCTTTTGATATGAGAATGCTTCAAAAGTAGGTATATTTCTTACTTGTTTCAATGAAATTACTTTTAATTTAGTCTTTGTGTTTATACATTTATATGAAATACATTTATGCACCAATGTATTCTTAAATTTATTGAATTTAAATTACGACCATATTAGCATGCATTCGACATTCATGGGAAAAAGATAATGAAATTAGAACAAAAAAATCAAGGAGGCCTATAATAAAAAATAACATACTTGTACAAGTATAACTTGGCATATTAGAACCATAAAAGTGTGTTCATAGTGATTTAACAAATATTGAAATAATGATAAATCTTTAGGATATGCACTCATGTGTAATAAATAAATGCTAAAGCATAGATATGACACAAGCAATAAGAAAATAGAAATTGGAACCGTAAGTGTAAGATAGGGAATAGAAGACTTAGCTGATTAACACTTTTCTTGAAGGTGATATGGAATGGAAAAATGATGAACACGAGGAGGAAACTGTTGCAATCGCACTCAGAAAAATGTTGAATTGTCAGAATATGCTAGACCAGGGCGTCTGGACTGGTGTTGGGGTGTGTAGGCACCATTGCCACTTGTTGAGCGCCTATGACTGCACAAAAGCTCAAAACGTGGTTTTTATTGTGTCATAAGGTGGTCACTAACCTTCGTTGTTGGTCACCTGTATGTTTCACTATGTCTGCAGAATTCACCTGTAACCTGCAAAATAAATGATCTCCTATAAAACCCCAAAACACATCAAATCCTAAAAAGAAAAAGAAGAAAATGGGGAGTCAGATTGACCTCGTCGGTCACCCGACAGAGTGAACCTACGATTGAGCACTACACTACATTTCAGACTCCATGTAGTTCTTGTGTGTGTGCAAGAATCGTGCACTAGGAGGCTGTTGTACAAGATGCACTTGATAACGAGAAATATCTAGATGTAACAATGTAGATAGATGTGTAGATGAAAAATGAACTCCCCCTTCTATGAAGTGTATGCAGAAAATGCGAGTCCCTTATCCCTTGAATGAAGCTAGATGGATGCTTTAATACTCTTAAAATGCTTTTAGATGCAACCTTTGGTGATGATAATAGATGCTTAGAGATTCATCCTTTAATTTGATCACATAGGATTATATTTATATGATTCCCTTGTTTGAATTTCGTAATTAACCACTAAAAGGTCGGACTCCATAAGAAAACAAGATTCTCAAAAGAAAAAAGAGGCCCAAAAGAGGCGAACAAGATACAAAGAGGTCGGGGGCATCCGAAGGGGACGAGGGGGCCTAGGTGTTATGGTCATGGTGTCTCAGAGCCAAGAAAGATAAAGCAACGAAGGTCACATTGGGAAGTAGGGTGTAGAAGACTAGAAAGAAGAAGAGAAGCAAATAAAAAGGCCAAAGACACTAGATAATTACTAGTTTTCTTGCTCATGAATCATATGAATAGTAATATGTGATTAGGAACTAGGAATGTACCCAAGTGCGTGATTTCATATCTACATTTTCCCCAATTTATGTTGTTGAGTGAATTCTCAATAACATAAAGTAGATAAGAGATGCGTACCTGATAACCATGTAGATCGATAATGGAAATGTGCCGAGGAGACAAGTGAAAGCGTGGAGTGAATAAAATGAAGCATTGAAGCTAAGAAAGAGGAAGTGACCCTAGGGGTGAAGCGTATGATCTATACCATGTTGTACTTGTTGTTATCACTTGTGCTTGCTGATGTGACTATTGCTTCTCATAAGGGCAAACCTGCAAAAAGAAGAGCAAAAGAGTAGCCAAATATGTGTATATGAATCTTTTTAATCCAAATATGTAAAAGTGTGTAAAAGTATGCAAAAATGAGAAAAAGTAATAAAAGGAACATGTGCACCTGATCCGTGACGAGTGAATAGGATAGAAAATGTCCTGAACTATTGTAGACGAGAGAGTTTTTTGGATGATCTCACGTAAAGTGTGAGTTTTTTGGGCGATCTCATACCGTGAGTGTGACAGAAGAGTGTTGGGGAGAAATGTCTAGTGTTATTCTTCATCTATGAATGCTTCCCAAATTTATACACCATTGCAGATGGTATGATCCTACTTTGTTCCATGTTCAATCCAGTTTGATCCAAGTAGAAAAATAAGATAGAATGCATTCTAATTGCTGGAGGACTGTTCTTGTACTTTGAAAAATGCTCTATAAAATACTGAAAATATTGTTGATATGAGAAAGACTAAGTAATCGCCCTAGTATTAGGTGCCCAGGAAAGGTCAGGAGCGCCTAGGCACTTAATTCTCGTATCCTGGGCACCGTGTATGCGTGGCTTTGATATGAAAACCCAAGTCGAATCTACGGACCGTACTATGACCGTGTCTTTGTTATGTTCTTGTGCTATGTAGGTTTGAACTATGACGATGTCTTGTTGAATGGGGTGATTGATTCACCTAATACATGCCCCCCTTGTTTGGGGTGCATGCGACGTTGTTAGGAGGATGCATCCTAAAGGAGAGGTATGTATGTTGATTTGAACTGATACCCTATAGGGGGAGGGAATGTACATGGTAGAAACCAAGGAACACGCAAAAAAAGTGGCTAAAAATAGTGTTAACAAAGTGGCTAAAAATATGTGTGAGTAGAAAATTGACAAGCATGCTATAGAAGACGATGTAGAATCTAGCAAGTAAGAAGACATGTAGATCCCGAAAGGTGGGTTACAAAAATGGGACATCACTCACAATATCATAAGATAATTAGGGCCAAAGCATCTAAAAGCATACAAGAAATGAATAATCATTTAATCAACCTATTCAAATGTTGATGTCATTATAAGACTAGGGTTGTGTTCAAGGTTGTATGCAGAGAAGTTGATATGCAACTCAGTATTATGGTGGTTTCTTTTTTTGGGGGTTTTGTTTAGTGTCATTTTCTTGTCTACACTACTTAACTATTGAAAGCAAGTAAAGTATCTAAACTACTGAATGTCAAAGCTTCTAATCTATGGAGAACAAAGTATATGAACTACATCTACTCTACTAAAACAAAGTTGCTGAAATGAAATGCTTGTTAAAGGAAATGTTTACTTGAAATGAAATACTTGCTTAAATCAAATGACAATAAAGGGAATGTGTTGAAACAAAGAAATACAAGATTGCATTTAGATAATCATCAAACCAAGATACTAAAACTGAAACTGAGAAAATATAAATATCTTGCATGAAATACCAATCCTTCAATCTCCTCATTGAGTGGGCCCTTGCTCTACTTCGGGATTGAGGCTCTCAACACAAACGTATACTCAAAATAACATGTATTATATTGATCAAAATAAGTTCATCACATACTCCAGAGTGCAACTGAAAATAACTTCTTCTATTAACTACTATAATAATTGGTAAAAAACTAACTAAGTAACAATTCAAAGGAGGTGTCTTATAGACACAATTGATTACAACACATGCCACAAATATAGGAAACAAATTAACCGATAACAATTTCATAAAAGTTCCATGACACCCTATAATTCTATTGCTAGAAATAGGGCCCTCGTTTATAGATGGTTGTGGGTCAATCCTCCAAAATGGCGTAGTGGTTGTGGACTCGGTCTCCTTGACTGCAACTGCTCAAAATGGTAGAAAATGCCTCATCATCCTGCATATGTCACCAAATCACTCAACAAAGTAGTTAGTGAAATTTCCATTGGTCATTAGTTTGCATAAGACAAAATAAGGGGAAATGCATCACTTTCTACTTTAGATATAACTATTTAGAACATTCCCATGCATAGATTAACATTTTTAGGAGTAAAATTTATAGTTATATAGATGTTATGATGAGTCGATTTATGGACTCATCATCTCCCTGCACTTTACCTTTTGCAAGTCCTCGTGCAAACTATCTCTGACTTGATCTCTACCCAAGTTGTTGTGCCATGTCATATTCTTCAAACTGATCTACATATATTTTTCCTTGTGCCTTTACATCCTTGGGTTTCAACATAACCTCAACCCATGCCTTAAAGCTTTCATGTGATTGGGAGCACTATTTTTCCAAGTGGTCATTGGGCTAAGGACTAGAGGAGGCCTAACTTGCATACCAACCCATTCTCTTATATACTCATTGTTCCCTTTCTCTTCTAATTTCGAATAATCTCCACAAGTGCATCCCCCTTCACATACTCAACCGAGATGATTCGAGGAGAGATAACTTCTCTTCATTTCAATGGAAAATTCAGAGTGTCCCATCTCTTATCATAGGCTATCATAGCCTTGCCAAATTTTTGCTGACAATAAGTTTCAAATTCTTGGACACATTTGGCCAAGATCTCAGATGTGTTTCTACCAATTCCATCATGATAATAAAGAGATCTAAAATATTTTTCATAGAAACATCATTATGGTGTTGAGGCCGAATGTAAAAACCAATAGTTTTGGCTTTCGAGTAAAGAGATTGGTTTGTTCTTCCCACATAATTTGATTCCTTACCAATGATTGAAAGGATTTCAACTGAAACTCTCCCACTGATAGATTTATAAAGAAATCAGAACATTTGAAACCAACATGTTATGGAGATAAAATTCACATAATAAGTTTTGGATTTCTGGAGTACAACCTTGATAAATCTGTAAGAATGTTTTTCCATCAGAGCCTCATGAGGCTCTCCACAAAAAAATTCTATGCAACTGCCATGAATAAAATTGTTCTTGAAGAAATAAACTATAAACCGAAGATGGTTTTCTGCAAGCCAGAAGTTTACAAGCCAAAGGACAAACAAACTCAACAATTGTTTCCAATTTTCTCTTTGCATTAGAACTTGACTCAACCTCTTCTTTAAGTTTTCTATTTTCTCCTACCAACTCTTTATTTCTAAGAGATAGTTGGGCATAATGAGAGGAAAAATCATCCCATGCTTTCAAACCAATATTTTTTGTCTCTTTAAACTATCAACTTCCATTCTCAAAGCAGTTATTTCTTTATCTTTTTCTACACTCTTTTGTACAAACTCATTTTGAAGAGACAAATGAGTTGTTTCCATACCTTTTAGTTTATTCTTTTTAGAGTGGAAATTTCATCTTGGTGTCACCTCAAAACCTCATCTCTTTGTGATTTTGTTGACCAACCTCTTGTGCAACAATTTTTGTAGCTTATGTCTGGATTTTTAGAGTATGCATACTTTCAGAGCTTCCAAAGGAGTTTTTGGTGCCTCAAAAAGCATGGCTCTATTCTTCAAGAATGGCTGATGTAAACTCAAAATCTCATGACTATTCTCCTAGGGCAGAGGAAGTCTCAATTCCAACAAACTCTTCCAAAATCTGGGTTGCACCTTCATCAAGACAATGTAGGCCGAGAAACTTCATCTTTCCTGTGGGACCAGACCTTCTTTTTCTCAACAAACTCTGAGCAGGGGTTGACATGATAGTATTTTTCTTTAAAGCTTGAGGCTTAGAGGGCTTCTCAACTTCATTTGCAGAATCTTTATAAACACAGGGGTAGGCTGAGGAGTAGATTGAAGCTTAGGGTTGCGAGTTGTGGGTTGGTTGATGAAGAGATTGGTGTAGGAGTCCCTTTGACCCTCTTCTACTTGGAACTCTCCCCGCAATAGTAGCCTTTTTTTCTTTTTTCTCTTGGGTTTCTAGAGGCTGTGTGCACGTAAATCAACTGAATAAGCCTTGGGTGCTTAATTGCAGTGTCACCACCCCCACTCTTATACTTTTGTCCCACCTTTATGACAACATCCATGAGGTATTCGGGAAGATTCACCTTAAGCTCAGGATTTTCCTACCTTTCTTCAAATGGGTTAGAATATTTAGTGTATCACCCCCTAATACCGATGGTTTCCCATCACAAATGAAATACTGTTTACCCAAGAAGCAACCTCCCTCCAATGGCCTGGAAAGCTCTCCCTCTTAATACCCTTCTAAATTCCTTGAGGGATTAATGATTATCTCAAGGAAGATTTTCCCTTCCTCATGAAAAAGGGCTATCAAATATTTAAGGGGGAGTTAGTGACAACCTTAAGCCCAAAATCTGGAAGACCAAGAGATTGTGCTAACAATTTGGTTGTCTACTTCAATTATTTTCCCTCCTATTCTAGAACAAGTTGCTTCAAAATTTGACAGAAATTATTCAATTAAATCCTCATCAAACCCCTCAAATTTTTGAATAAAATCCAACCAACCTACATCATGGAAGACTTGAGAGATAACAACATTCCGTAGTAGTGGCTCACAGATTCTAGCTCGGACTTCTTCTTCTTCCCCATAACACAGACTGGTTTGCAACAGAAATGAAAAAGGTAGTGAGGGGGTATTTTTAGAACAATGGTGATGGTTTCGTGAGAGAGACAAAGTAGTTGTATGCAATGTTAGTAGCTTAAATTTTAACTACTCGTGAGTTTATAATGGCATCAAGTTGGCATAAAATGGTGGTGGAAAGGATGGATGGGATTGTTTGAGGTGGAAAGATTTTAATTCATTTGCATGTTCCCATACTACCATCCTTATCACTCATGTCATATGTCATTCCTCAAAAAAGAGTGACAACATGCCTTTATTCATCATCATTACCCCTTATCTCTCCAATTACTCCATTAGATTTTGTTTTATGGTTTTAATAAATGCATTGGGAAGTTCAAACATAGTTAATATCCATAGAAAAAGTAAGTACATGTCACCTTACCAGCTCAACATCCTTTTGACCATTGGTGCTCCACCTCCTACATTTGAAAAAAATCATGGTTAATACACATTTTGATAAATTACATCTCTAACCTTTATTTGCATGCATGAAAGAAAACATATTTTTGTATTTTTTAGATATAGGGGGAAGAGGATGATAATCAAATAACTATGGTCTTCTTCCTTTATTTGCATATTCCTAAAAACTACTCATGGATGGAAGAGTTGAAATCTTCCACTGAATCAAATTCTAGCACAACTGCATGTCCTTAGTGAAGGTTTCTTTATCCTAAGGGGTCATTGAACCTCATTCTATGGTCATTCACTAACAAATTTCTCTCTATCACCATCAATTGGAAAAATAGTCTCACAGATCCATTATCATATATATTTTCAATTTGGTATGGTCCTAGCCATCTTGTTCTCATTTCCCTTTGAATTGTTGGTATTTTGAGTCAAACAACAAGGCCCGTCTTCCTTCTTTGAATCTCTTGGTCTTGATATGAGAGTCATGCAAGACCTTCCTCTGATGTTGAAGGATCTCATATTATTGTTGTGCCTCCATCCACATCTCATCTAGTTCATTCAGCTACATCACTCTATCTTCGTTGAGCTTCATCCAAATCAATTCCTATCTTCAATGTTGTCCTCCAGTCTATAATTCAAATTCCACTGGGAGAAATGGCTTCTTCCCATATACTAGTTCATATGGGGAGAAACTAGTGGTGGTTTTCCAAGTTGTGTTGTATGCCCAGACTACTTCAGGAAGTCTTGGCACCCAATTCTTTCTATCTACATTGATAACCTTAGTTAAGATGTTTTCCAGTTCTCTATTGGTGACTTCCACCTACCCATTGGATTGGGGGTGGTATGGTGATGATTTCCTATGCTTGATCTAGTAAATCTTCAAAAAGGCCTCAATCATGTTGGACATGAAAATTGAGGTCCTTGATCAGATACTATAGCTATGGGAGCTCCAAACCTTAGCATGATCATGTCATACAAAAATTCAGCTACAACATCCTCATTGGTAGATGTCAGTGCTTGAACCTCGGCCCATTTTGTAACATATTCGGTGCACACTAGTAGGTACTCTTTTCCATAAGATGGGGTCTATAGGTCCAAAAATCAATCCCCATTTCTCAAATGGCCCTAAGACTAGTTGAGGATTGAGGGGCATTTCAAAAGACAAAGTAGGCTTCCCCATTCTTTGACATGCATCACATTGCCATACATATTTCTTGACAACTTTGTGGAGAGAGGGCCAGTAGTACCCAACTCCAAGGACCTTATGAATTTTCCTCTTTACTGAGTAGTTCCCTCCTCCAGGTTCATCATGGCATGCTCTTAGTATGTCATATACTTCATCTTCTCAAACACACCTATGAAGAATCATGTCAAGACAACATTTAAACAAATTCCATTGCACCACTTATATGTAGCATTATTTCTGACTAATCATTTCATTCTTTACTAGTAAAGTAAGATGGAAAACTTCCTTGTAGTTAGATAATTGGAAAGATCAGCAAACCATGGAGGGCATGTGTTGATATTGCAAACAAGTGCTCATCTAGAAGTGATCTTGAATTGCCTCACCTTCTCCTGAAACATTCAATCTGAAAGGAATTCAACAACAACATTAGCCTTTCCAGGCTTATCAATAATGGTCAAGTTAAATTCTTGCAAAAGAAGCAACCACCTGATAATTTTCCCCCTACTACTGGTTTGTTCATTAAGTATCTTATGGCTGAATGGTTTGTATACACAAAATATTTTATATCTAGTAATGTAGTGTCTAAATTTGTTTAGAGAGTAAACAACAACTAGAAATTCCTTTTTTCGTAGTGGTGTAGTTTCTCTCTGTAGGGGTTAGGTTTTTGTTGATGAAATAGATGGCATACATTTTTCTTCCTCATCTTTTTTGTCCAAGAACAACTCCCATTGCAGTGTTGGAAGCATCAATGTGAATATGAAAAGGTTGACCCCAATTGGGTCCTCTCAAGACTGGGGAAGTGGTCAATTTCTCCTTTATAACTTCAAAGCTTGTTGACATTGAGGAGTCCATTAAAAAACATAGTCTTTTTAGCAGAGAGAACATTGGTGCAAAAATCTTACTAAAATATTTTATAAACCGTCTTGTAATAACCTACATGTCCAAGGAAAATTTTGATGTCTGTTTGATTTTTTGGTGTGGGAAACTTAGTAATGACTTCTATCTTTTTAGGATCAACTTGGATACCCTTAGCAGAGATATGATGACCCAAAACAACCCTTGATCAACCATTATCAAACATTTTTCATGACTTAAGGAGAGTTGGTGTTGCTCACATCTGGTTAACACTTTTTCAAGATTGCTCAAAGATTCCTCAAAGGTAGACCCATGGACAATGAAATCATCCATATAAACTTCAACACAATCATTGGTGAGGTCTGTAAAAATAGCTAAAACTACTCTCTGAAAGGTGGCAAGTGCATTATAAATTCCAAATGGTAGAACTTTATATATGCAAATGTACCCCAAGGACAAGTGAAGGTGGTCTTATCTTGATCAAAGTGCTATACTAATTTGGTTGTATCCACTAAACCCATCTAAGAAGGAGAAGTATTTATTACCTGCCAAATTTTCTAAAACTTGATCTATAAAGGGAAAGGGAAAGTAATATTTCTTGGTGGATTTATTAAGATCCCTATAATCTATACAGATTCTCCACTTACCATTTTTTTGGGAACTATAACAAGCGGTGATACCCACTGACTATCAAATATTGGATAGATGAATCCTACCCTCAACAGTTTCTCTATTTCATTTTTGACAATGTCTCTTAGTGTTGGTTAATCCTTCATTGTGGATGTATCTGATTGGTTTGACATCCTCAATGTAAATATGATGAGTGTAGATGCTTGGATGAATCCCTTTCATGTCAGTATAATCCCAAGAAAAATATTTCAAATGATTTCTTAAGATGTCTATGACCCTAGTCTCTTGGTTGTCTTCTAAGTTATTACCAATGGTAAATTATTTTCCTATCTCAATAGTTACTTGTTTAGTGTCTTTCAAAATATCAAGTTTTGTCTCAACAATCAAAGAGTTTAATGGACAAGCATGAGGCTATAACATGTGAAAATAGTCATGTTCTCAAAAGATACAATCTTGGCTAAAGGACAATGAAAATCAGTTGATGTTTGGCCTTCATGGTAATCATAGGTCTCTCCACAAATTTCTATATACATTTCACTTACCAAGGTGATGTTTTTCTCTTGAGTTCAACAAAGTCATTTTTCATAGCCACATTTTTGGTTTCCACTTGGCCACATAAAATGTTTTTCCATAGCCACAATATATCATCTTCAAAAACACTTTGGGTATGTCTCAGTAATTTCTTCCATATGATTTTTCACTGCAATGGTGGAAAAATAAGTAGGACTCATATTGTTAGTATCTAAAAATATACCACACACATTCACAAACATCCACATATGGCTGGGAAGGAGGATAAAGAGAAATATTATTTACTTTTTTCCCATTTGAAATAGTCATTTTTCCTGACCTACAATCAATGTATGTACAAAAATAGCTAGCCAAGGTATTCCTAAGATAACTGGATATCCCATATTTTTAGATTTAGGTTGTAAGACCATAAAATCTACCAAATACTCCAAGATTCAACTGTAACCATAACATCCTCAATTACTCCATCTAGTACAACAATAGATTGATCTGCTAATTAGAGGATAATATTGGTTGGTTGTAATCCTATCAAAGAAAACAAATTGAATGTATATGTTGTTATGACATTGATGGTAGCACCGAGATCCACAAAAACGTTAGATATTGACTGACCATTTACAAAAATAGTGATGAATGGACTCACCAGGTATCCCCATATTTTGGTGAAATAATTTTTCCCTATAATACTGAGTCAGAATAGATTTCCACAAGAGTCTGCATTGGAAATCAAGGCATGTTCAAAGGGTATGGATTCCTTCATGCATGTCTTTATGTAATATTTTGAGACAACCATTTTTCAAGCACATATTTTCTATTTTTAGAGATGGCAATATTATCGCATTAAATAAGTAGAGATTTCTTCCCCATGATGCTATTTTTTTAGTATCTCTGTTGGGAAATCATTACATGCATCTTTTCTTTCTCTTAGGTCATCTTATCATTGTCAAAACTGTTTGTTCTTCACTTCTCCTTACAGTACTTTCTAAAAATAGGTATTTATCTTATAAAAGCGAGCTAATAATCAACATTCTAGATCTATTAAGTTGGGGATTAGACATTAAGTGGTGAAGGGAAATATTCACCCTTATAAATATGTAGGATTAATTGAAGTAGATATTAGATCCATTTTGAGAGAGGATAGACTATGTAACAAACTATTGGTATAGTGAGATTTTGTTCACTATTTTGAGTGTATACTATTGTTATTATAATGAAGCATCGTGTATACAACAATTAATATAATGGAGATTAAACTGAAACAATTTTATAATGGAGAATAAAAAATTGTGTTCTCATGGTTATAATTTAATTGCATGTTGATTCCATTATGGTTATTGTTAAAGTATATTATGTCCTAGATCTAGATCGATATGCACATATAGTTTAATGCGAATCATAGATCCGAATGATTAAATTCTTCATCATGCTAACATCCTTCAATAGAAACCATAAAGAGGGACTTGGTACCTTTTTGTGGTGAAACTCCATCTACAACCATGAGATAAGTGATGTGCCAAGATGCTAACATGGTTTGTATTCTAATTTCTAGAACATCAAAACTAAGATTTCCTTCTAATTTGACTATTTTTGGGTATTTATTCTTCCTGTGAAAGTGTCTTTATGCAATGGTTCTAATCAAATTGGTTTAATTTGGGAGTGTTCCTTATTTCTCTCCAGAGTGGGACCTCAAATTTCAATCTTTTCTAACTCTTGAAATGGTTGTTTCTTCCTCATGCTGATTTCTTTTAATTCTCTGGGAAAGAAAATGACATTCACATTCTTGTTTTTCTCTTGGTCATCCCTATTTTCTTCTCCATTTATGGAACATGTTCATTTCTCTCACTTTCCTCAAGTAGTCTCCTCACTTATTTATATAAATATTGGAGGATTGAAGAATTTCTAGATTTTTGCATGTGGGACTAAATTATTAATGGATTAATTTGCATTGTCTTTTCTTAGTTTCATTAATTGAATTGGTTTATTGATTTTTAAGGTTTGAAACTTGATTGCAGGATGGAAGTTGAGTTTTGTGTTTCTATTTTTGGTAATTTTTTGTGGTTGATAGGCATTAAATATGATTATTATTGTTGTGCAAACCTCCTTGGCTGTTAGGAAGTTTCTATTGGGGTGACCATTTTTGGTTTGGCCATGGAAGTGCATGTGGTGTGGTGCAACCTTGCATTGATTATATGGAGACATCCATGGTTGTGGATTTGGGTAGTGCCATCCATTTTGGTGGTTTCCCCAGTGTGGTGTTTTCCCCTAAGTTGGGATATGACATCATCCAGGGTTTCGAGTAGGTCTAAGGGCATAAGCAAATTGATTATTTGATCTTTGAACAAAGTTTACTTCTCCATTTGTTTGAGTCATAGAATTTAATATTTCTTTCAGCTGAGGTAGGAGAGTAAAATGGTTGGTGTCATGGTTAGGGAAATCACAAATCAAACACATTTATGTGATATCTAAAGGAAATTCTTTCAAAGGATGTCTTTTCCTACCTGGGACAATATATGTCCAGAGGTTCTTTTGCAACATTGTTCTTAGCTTTCATCCCATCCATGGTTGAAGTTAACTATGTCAAGATGTTTTTTTCATATTGGCCATCTCTTCTAGAAGTTATGAGGTACCAAAGGCATGTTTTGATGTTTTCCTTCTTCTAATGCCTCCCCTTGTTCTAGAGTAGCTCCTACATAACTCAAAATCTATGCCATGGTGAGTTTGTGTACATCACCTCCTCCCATGAGATGGAGGGATTATTTGATTTCATCATCAAGTCCTTTAAGGAAGAATGTCTTGGTTATTTTTACATTCAACTCATAACCACTTCTCCTATGGACAAAAATAAATTTGTCCAGGTAATATTCCATATTTTCATCTTCTTTTTGTCTCATCTGAAAGAATTATTCCCTCATATCTCTCCCTACAATAGTCTTGGTATTTGTCCAAAAAGGAAGTCTCCATCTGTTCCCATGAATGAATGAAGTTAGAGGGAAATCCCATAAACCACCTCATGGAAGAGTCCTTGAGGGTGGAAGGAAAGAGCTTGAGTTTCTGGTTATCTATTTAGTAGTCATATGTTTGCAGAGGACTTTGAATTCAAACAATAATTGTTTTATGGATGCCTTTATGTGGACATTCCTCAAAAGATAGTAAAATGGATGGGGAAATGTTTTTCATAGGTGCTTCCTTGTCCTCATTTAAGACAATGGGGTAGGTAAAGGTTCTACCCAAGGGTATTTCATCATTGTCCCATTTGTATTCATAGTTGTAGAGGAGTTCAAACAAGATAAGTTGATTCATAGAAAGTTCAGAAATAGGTTTTTACTTGTCCTGAGTAAGATTTAAATTTAGTGTCACTCTCGTAGTAGTAGTATTATTAGTGTTTACTACAGATTCTCTCAAGATAGTATTATTAGGGATATTATTTGGGGATATTATTTGAGTGTTGTGAGGTATATATCTCCTCTAGTGTCCCTTGGCCTATGCATAAATGTTTATCTTTAAGGAAAGGATTAAGATCACTACTGGTTTACATAGCTCAACTTCAATAACACCCATAACATAGAATATGAATAGAATGGTGTGTTTTTCTTATGGTGTCCCTAACAATGACACCAAAAATGATGGTTCGTTGTAACTTCCAATCATTTAATCAACCTATTCAAATGTTGATGTCATTATAGACAAGGTTTGTTTAAGGTTGTATGCAGAGAAGTTGATATGCAACTCAATATTATGGTGGTTCTCTTTTGGGGTTTTTTTTTAGTGTTGGTTTTCTTGTCTCACTACTAAACTACTAAAAGAAAGTAAAAGATCTAAACTACTGAATATCAAAGCTTCTAATCTATGGAGAACAAAGTATATGAACTAAATCATTTCTACTACTAAACAAAGTTACTCAAAAAAATGCTTGTTAAAGGAAATGTTTCTTGAAATGAAATACTTGCTTAAATCAATGAAATGATAGTAAAGGGAATGTGTCAAACAAAGAAATACAAGATTCCATTCAGATAATCATCAAACCAAGATAATGAAACTAAAACTAAGAAAATATAAAGATCTTGCATGAAATACCAATCCTCCAATCTCCTCAATTGGTGGGCCCTTGCTCTACTTCGGGATTGAGGCTCAACACAAATGTATACTCAAAATAGCATGTATTATATTGATCAAAATAAGTTCATCACATACTCTAGAGTGCAACTGAAAATAACTTCTTCTATTAACTACTATAATACTTTGTAAAACTAAGTAAGTAGCATTCAAAGGAGGTGTCTTATAAACATAGTTGATTACAACACATGCCACAAATATAGGTAACATATTAACCGATAACAATTTCATAAAAGTTCCATGACACCCTATAATTCTGCTAGAAACATGGGCCCTCATTTATAGCTGGTTATGGGTCAATCCTCCAAAATGGTGTAGTGGTTGTGGACTTGTTCTCCTTGACTACAACTACTCAAAATGGTAGAAAATGCACCTAACTAGCCTGCATATGTCACCAAATCACTCAACAAAGCAGTTAGTGAAAGTTCCATTGGTCATTAGTTCGCATAAGACAAAATAAGGGGAAATGCATCACTTTCTAATTTAGATATAACTATTTAGAACATTCCCATGCATAGATTAACATTTTTAGGAGTAAAACTTATAGTTATATGGATGTTATGATGATTAGTGCATCATAGGGCAATGATCAGTGTGTGTGTGAATAGAAGCGAGAAAGATGTAATGAAGCCTAGAGCGTGAAGTGTAAGTGATGTGAGGTTCATGGATGTAGTATGCCCTAATAGTCAAGTGTGAACCCTCTCGACAGCACAAGTGCGTCATCTGGTGATGAGGTGACTGGCCCATTTAGAAATCACCTACTACAGATGTGAATTCCTATTGGGATGGTGGAAGCAGCATCACGTTATATGGTAATGGCAAAAAAGCGAGCGTAAGAGAAAAAATGAATGTCGAGCATTTAAAGGTGCCGATGATGGAAGATGAAGTGGTAGCAGGCACGGTCTGCCGATGACTGTGGAAGCTTGATGATATATAATATCCATATACGTATTTGCAAAGCGGAGTGACAATGAGCGGTAATGACCATGTTTTGAAATTGTATAGAATTCCGACAACTTTAGAAAGTGGGTGCGAGGAAATACGCATACAAAAGTGGTAGTACCCTTATGCGAATGGGAGAAAGAGATCGATCTATCTTGAAATAAGAGCTAAAGGCAACTGACCTTACACTTAATCTTCACCGTTGTAATCTCACGTCAGATGCACAATGTACTGACTCATTATTCCGATGACCATTAATGCAATGGAAATTACAATAAGGAAAATTGTGCTGGGCCGAAGCAAACAATGAGGAGGGTGATGCTTAATTATATAGTAAAAAAATTAACCACTATGTCCACTAGAATTACACCAGCACATTATGAGGCCAATGTATCATTGAGAAATGCAAATGTAGCTCATGAGTAGAAACGAAGAAGACTTAGCGTGAGACCACGTTATAGTGGAGGCATAGATGTCATGCTTATGTGGAGTTGAGAAGTAATTTGCACTAAGTGACGATGCTCAAAATCAAATGGAAGTTACAATAATTTATGAAGATAAAAAAGTAGGATCAGTAATGTAAGGAGGATTTATAACATGTGCATGAGTTCAAATCTCTTTGGCTTTTAGATAAATGACTTTTTATAAATACAAAAAGCGTGAATGAATCACATCATGTCATGTCAGTAATTGGTCTTTCAACGACCGGAGGCCAAGCCCACTGACAAAGATAAATTACTTTTCTCGATCGATCAGGATGAAATAATAATTGATCGTACGAAAGAATCGAAATGTAAAAATGCACCGTCTAGAATGAGCTCTGCACTTAGCAGTCGATGCAATCTCAGTTTATACGTGTTAATTCTAGGACTATCATGGTGATACATCAACTGCCATTCAAAAATCTTCCAATGCCACAATAATATTGCATTATTAGATCCATAAAGGAAAATTAGTATACCATGTTGAAAGTAATGTCAGGTAAGTTGCTATACTGAAAATATTTGTAAAGAATAATCAATCATTTGAGATAAGTAGCCATACTTAAATGATAATGCTTAAGATCACAAATAAAGATTTTCCAACCATCAAAACATGAAATGGTAGGCATGATAAAATCCATTGTGAAAATCTGGAATCGGTGGAATTTTCTTTCGGATAAAGATTTCCATAAAGAAAATTATCATGTCCCAAATGGAAGCATAATAGGCTTTAATGGTGAGAGTGAGGGTGTAGACTTGTGATTGTGAAGATGGAAGAAGTAACACACATGAGTGGTAAGATGTCATAAGATAGATGATATATGGGTGAAAAGTGAGGGTGCAATGAGCAGCTCAAGATTTCCATTATAGAATGGTCATGTGATTCTTCGACATGCGGGGAGTGGATGTGGAATCAAGAGGAAGATGCCGAAGAACATGGAGTGCACTGTGAGAATGCTAGATATAGACTTAAAGAGTTCAAATAAGAGATGCGTTGTATGGAAGGGGGAGAATCATCATGAATGACTTACGGGAATTGGGAAATAAATCGAAGTAAATGATGGAATTGTAGAAAATTCACATCAACCATCTTAAGAGAAGAACATCCTCACTAAGATGCCCGTGGTCAATATAATCTACATCACTAGTCAAATTTTCACAAGCAAGTAATTCTTCAAGACTATCATCAAGCAATA